>CP125978.1:114801180-114901180 GCA_030063025.1 Avena longiglumis
GGTATACTTCGTTCAGTTGTATTGCTCAGCGATGCATGCGCCAGCTTTTGTCTTAAGCGCCCGCTCTTTCCTTGTCAGCTGTGGCCTCGGAGTCTTTCCGTCGTACGCCGCTTACTTTGGCGGCGAGATCGGTAGGTGCTCTCTTTAAGCAGCGTGGAATCTGCGCTTGACTTCTTCTAAATTCTGCGGTTCCGCTGCACTTCACGCTCGGGTGTGCAGGTCCATCGAGGCACCACCTTGGGCGGTGAAATGTCTTCTTCTTTGTCATCCCCTGGGCCTCCAAAGCCCTTTGCCCGAAGTGAAAGGGAACTCCTTGGGGCGGCTCTGAGGTTGGAGAAGGTCCTAGGCGTTCAACACCGATCTCGGCCTCGTGCCCTTCTTTGTTGTCCACATTACGGCGGTTGTCATTAGGCAATCGGCTCATTCCCACATCCAATTAGCTTGAAAAAGGGCGGTCCAATGTTTGTCTGCGCCTTCCTTCTCTTTAGGTGGTCTCTGGCGGTGCCCATGTCTTTCATCGTCTGTCGTCTTTGGCGGCGTTGGTCATCTTGGCGCTCATACTTATTAAGGAGATCGTGGAATGTGGCTTCGATACGCACCCTCCTCACTGTTCCTCTGTTAAGTATCTCCGTCATCGTGGCTGGCCGGTCGTGGACCAGCCTTCTCTCTTTCTTTGCCCCGAGTGATCACTTCCTTCCTTATCTGCCATGGTGGTACCCAGACCCGGCCATGTTGACACCGACGAAAAGTCGATTGGCGTCTCGCGGGCCAGCAGGCTCTATCATGTTGACACCGGAGCAGGTTCGTGTCCACTTTCATGGCGAAGCGGCGAGATCGAGCGACCTTGTTCTATTGCCATCTGGATTTGGCGGCGTAGCTCTTTGCAATCATTGGTGGTGTGGGTGAGCGAATGATGCCACTTGCGATGGTCTCCGTTCATCTCTGGTAGGGATTTTTGGCCTCGGGTAACCTCGGTTGTTTCTCTTTTCGGCGATCGTCGAATATCTGCTTTCGGCTTTGCTCACTTGAAGTCAAACCCTTTCAAAGGCCCTATTTGTTTCACCCACTTGCGGACACAGGAGTGCTGCCCGAGCCCACTCGTACCGGCCACCTCCTGGTCTTGTGTAGGATCATCTTCTACATAACGACCGGGCTTACGGGCGCTTGAACTGTCTTGGTATAACTTTCGAGGTGGCGTTGTTCATACATCGTCGATTCTGGGCCATGTGTGCGGTGAGTTGTACTCCACACGAAAGCGGATCCTTGACGGGTGCTAAGAGTCCCAACTGTTGCCTCGATTGCTTCCTTCTCGATTAAGCAGGCGAGTAACATCTGTTCTTGATGGTCTGGCCTTTGGATGTATGACTCTGATTTCTCCCGCTTCTGTCATACTTAGCGCTTAGGTACGCAATGCCACCTCATTAGCCTCTGAATGTAATCTTGGATGTGGGAACCGTTCTTCTAGTTGCTTCCAGTGCGAATTGAATCGGTGGCGTGAGGTGTACCACCAGCTGGTCTGTTAGAGATTGTGCAAAAATCTCACGCGCATTTGATCCGATGCGAAATCATGCCTAGGCATGCGGTGTCGGCTTACGTGCTCGATCGAGCTTGACCCCTCGACCTGAATCTTGAGAACTCGGGAGCTTATATTTGGGTGGCGGTGGAATCAGGTCAAACTTCGTTGAATGCGGCTTTGAGTAGCCGTTGTGCGCCTTTGGCACGAGGCCGATCTCTCAAGATGGTAGTGATTTGGTCCCTTTGTTTGAGCTGCGAGGCTAGATTCTCATGGCTTGTTCGGTGGCATACTTGGCTAGCTATACGCTTTGTCGGCGTCCATCCGGACATAGTTGCTCCGAGGCACTGCTCACGAAGATCTGGCGAGGAACCCCTGCCGCGGAGACTCTGCATTGCGATCTGGTGTCTTGGCAGTTGTTGCGATCCGACACGAGGCACATATGTACCCATGCTAATCTCCTTGGGTGGCTCGAACAGAATTGGCGATCACTGGATCGCCTCGGCCTTGTAGACAATGTATGCTGATCTGGCGGCTGGAGCCAGATGTGAATGGCGATTGCGGCTGGTGTGGAGCGGTCTTTCTCCTTGGTGGGTTCCTAAAGTGGGCCCGACGGAGAAATCGATGTTTCATGATCTCTGGACCCGCATGACTGCGACCCGCTCAGCGTTCACGGGCTCTCGGTGGCGGTGTAGAGAATGAGCCACCATGTAGTTGACCTCTGTCGTAGAGCCTGGGCGTTCCTCCAAGGAACAGGCGGATCCACTTCATCGAGGCACCCTCGGGAGAATCCCTTCCATTTGATGCCGCAGCGTCTGGGTCCTCTCGAAAGAGCCCGAGGTAATTAAACGGCGAAGAGCCCTTTGATCTCGTCATAGCCGCTTTGTGCTCGGCGAAGCTCGTCGTGGACCGCCCGGCTTTATTCTCCATCGCGTCGGACATTGATGTAGGCGTTGTTGAAGGTCCCAGGCGTGCGCGAATGTGTTGCTGTCAAAACTCACCGGCGGGCAGCGGCGAGCAACACGAAGAGCCGGAGGCTCCCAGGCTGGTGGACTGGTCCCTCGGTCCATGACGCAAATCTTAAACGCGCAGCGTCTGTCTTGGTTCGGCGTGCCACACGACTACCTGGTCGGGAAGGTGATGGATTGTTCCGATTGGTTTCTGCGGTAAACAAGTATCGTAAAATTGAGCCGTGATCGGCTCCGTGTTTCCACTAAATCGGCTTTGAGGCGATTATCCCCATATTTCTGCATTGGATCTATGATAACATGGGGTTTTGCTTAATTACTACAAGTTAAATCGAGTCTACGATAGTTTAGTGTTTTCCTGCATAGCGGAGCGTCCGCAGCGTAGTTGAGCCTAATGAATCGAAAAATAGTAGAAAAGCGATCCTAGAAGGCCTAAAACCAACATAACGTCAATTCCGGGCGTCCCTCTAAGACCAATAAACCATACTTTACGTATTAGGATCGTTCAATCCGTTTGTGAGGCCTAATCACGAGATATTAAACTAAACCTTGATGAACAAGGCACAACTATAAGATCAAATCGACTAGCGAAATCAGCAGATGCCACCTTCACACGGGAGAAGGTGCAAAGGCAGCGAGATAGCTAGAGGTAGCATAAATAAGCAATCATAGTAAAAGTATCGATGCTAGCTCTAACAAATCTAGTAAAGGTGTTACTCGCCATCAACAAGGCTTGATCGAGTAACAGGATAACACATAAGTAAATCTTGCCTAGATCTAAGATGCGATCCGGCATTGACAACCTATTCGAGAAAAACCCTAGAAACAAGGGGTGGCGATCTTGAGATTGTGTTGTTGTGAGCGTGATTGTCCTCCTCTTTCAATAACCCTAGGTACATATTTATAGGAGACTCTCTACTTTTGGAATAACTCTACAACTCTATCTTTATCTAAACATAAGCGGAACCTAAACAAATGAATCCTACTATGATACAAGATACACGGGCAATTCAGCCCAAATCTACACTAGGCCGATCCAACAACCGTTGGATAATGTATCCTCAAGCCCATCTTGATCACGGCCCATCCGCGCCGTAGGCCAAAATATGGCGATAACAATATGTAAACCCTAGGGAGGTGAGTCTATATAAACCTCCTCTAGGGTGAGTAGAGACACGTTCCCTCATACACCCAAGCGACTCCTTTGGCCGAGCTCGCCCATATAAACACCTCCATAATACAATCTAGCGGAGTAGGTCTTTACCCTCGAGAACACAGGTAAAAACGTGTCTTTGCCCTCATCTACTTGCATGAATGGCTGGCCATGCCCCCTCGTTCTACTACTCGGCCGATTAAAATGCCGTGACCATTCCACGGAATCGAGATCCCACCATCGCTTCGAATAATTTCTGGCTCATCATTGTCTAACAATAATACATCACGAACACTTTGTAATCTTAGATATTCGTAGTATAGGTTACTCACTTTGGCTCAGCTACCACAATGGCTCAACCTCCAAGGTTTTTTACCGAGTCGCTACTAGCCGTTCCTCTCAAATTTCTTCTATTTGCCTTTGTGCTCCCACTTACTCCCAGGAGAAACTCTTTCTCAAGGAAGACAGATTAAAGCTGACAAACACTTTGCCCTCTTCATGGTTGTAGAAGTAGTAACCCAAGGTTTACCTTGGATACCCCACAATACACTTATCGACTTGGCGTAAGCTTGTCGGTGAAGTAAACGACAAATTCTTCACAACCCCAAATCTTAAGAAAAGACAAACTCGGCTTTTGCTGTCCACATCTCATGCGGTGTCTTCTCTCGAGCTTTAATGGTACTTTGTTTAGTGTGAGCGCTCTTGTTTCTAGACAATAACCCCAAAATGACAAAGGCGGATCATCAGGCTCATCATTGATCGTACCATGTCCAACAAGGTCCGATTCCCTTCTGAAACAAGTTCCTTTGCGGCGTTCACGGAAGAGTAAGTTGAGGAACTATTCCGAACTTTTCATATGGTCATCAAACTCATGGCTCATGTACTCGCCTCCTCGGTCCCAAGAAGAAACTTTATTTTCTTGCCGAGTTGATTCTATGCTTCATTAAGAATTCTTTGAACTTTTCAAAGGCTTAGGCTTATATTTCATCAAGTAGATATATCCATACCTACTCAAATCATCGATGAAGGTAATGAAGTACTCATAACCTCTAGCTTCCGTGCTCATTGGTCCACATACATCACTATGTACTAGTCCCAACAAGTCGGACGCCCTTTCACAACTCTTTGCAAAAGGTGTCTTGGTCATTTTGGAGTAGGCAAGATTCGCATGTCTCGAATGACTCCAAGTCGAGCGAAGTTAGGAGTCCATCATCATGGAGCTTCTTCATGTGTTTCCAACTTATATAACCAAGCCGGTGCCAAAAGTAAGTCATATTCGATCATTTGGTTTCAACCTTTTAACATTTATGTTATAAAATGATTCACCATCAAGATTAAAATAAATAACCCGTCTTGGGGTGCAAAGCCGGAAACATATTCAATACAAAGAACAACCATTATTCTTGATATTCAACTCATAGCCTTGCCTCATCAAACATGAAGCGAAATAATGTTTCGGTGAAACCGGAACATAATAACAATTATTCGGTTCCATAGTGTCTGGAAGGTAAATGAAGTTGCATCTGCCGAGCTTCCAGCGCAACTATTTGCTTTATTAGCGACTCGAATATCAACCTCGCCTCTTGCTATGCTCCTAGTTCTTACCAGTCCCTGCAACAAGTTACAGATGTGAATAACTAATCCGGTATCATATACCCAAGAGCTATTAGGTGCATTAGCAAGATATATGTCTATAACATTGCAAACAAGTGTACCTGAGTCGAAAGTCATACCTCCACTCTTGGCTTTATCGGCCAAATACTTGTTGTAGTTCCTCTTCCAGTGGCCATCCGCCTTGTAGTAGAAGAAAGTGGATCTGGCTGAAGGAGATGGTTTAGTCCCTAAGGAAGCGCTTGGGACGGGTCACGAGCACCTTTCCTCCCGACTTAACCTTCTTCTTTGTCCAAGAACTCTTCTTGAACTTAGCCTTATTCTGCACCATCAACACTGGATTGGCGCCTTCCTTGAGATCCGCCTCTACCTTCTTGAGCATCCCATGTAATTCAGTGAGATTCTTATCCATACCATGCATGTGGTAGTTCGATATGAACATACCATACGCACTAGGAAGAGAGTTCAGAATTATATCCATAGCGAACTCTTCGCTAATGGGGTAGCCAAGCCTCTCCAGAGACTGCACATAACCAACCATTTTGATCACATGCAGACTCAGTGGATCACCATCCTTAAGCTTGCAACTTAGCAAATCCTGAGAGACTTGCTATCTCTCAGTTTTTGCCTGAGCCTGGAACATACTTTTGAGGCTTTCGATCATATCGTAGGCCTCGACATTCTCGAACTGCTTTTGCAATTCCGGTTCCATGTGAGCAAGCATAAGACAGCTAATATCCATGGACTCATCCTTAGCCCGATGGTAGGCATTGGTGGCAGCGACAGTCGCATTCTCATTCGGCTCATCTGGGAGTGGGTTGTTTAGGACATCGTCCTTATTTTCTTGTTTGAGAACAATTCTCAGATTTCGATACCGGTTGGTAAAATTAGTGTCGTTCAGTTTATCTTTCTCAAGAATGGTTCTCAATCGGATATCTGAGAGTGACTGCTACTAGGTGCCATGATCTACAACAGAAATATGCAAAACATTTAAGACATGTATTCATAAAAGAGCAAGCATATTAAACACTTTAATATTTTATGCTCCCACTAGAACCAACATCCCTCCGATGGTTACTTAGTGATTCAGGATCCTAAATAAGCAAGTCGGCTAGTGAGCTTTAGCATCACCGCTAGACGTCAGGTGATCTAGGTAGGCAACTCCTTGTCAATCGCATCTCATACTACTCCTGTTGGTCGGTTGGCATCACATGCCCCGGCTCCCGTCCGACTTTTTCCCGAGTCCCACAACCGTTGTGATAGACCCGTCTAGCTTTCCGAGTGTTTCTGTAGTAAGAGTCTGACTCGAACCCACCTAGCCAGAAAGAATTGGCAGAACCTCAATTTTATGAGCCCACTACCAAAAATATCCAACTTGTGATGGTGCAAACACTGGCGGGAAAACCGACTAGACCTTCTTTGAGGGATTAAATTTTACTGACTATCTAGTAGAGGTAAAACATAGACCGGTCATCAACACAAAATAAAACAATTATAATGTGAAATGGTATGGCTCTCTTCATGGCAATCTCCATCTCCATAAAGCATGTAATCCGACTCGTGCCAACTCTTGTCACTTAGTCTTACTCCATGTCGCCCACATGTACATCGCCTTGCATGCCATCCGGGTTCTCCACACGGCTACACTAGCTTAGTAAAGTAAATTACATGGAGAATCAAACATGGAAATCATACAATAAAATGACAGCACCTAGGCTCCGGTAGGTGACAAAAAGCGTGATTTGCAAATCACGTATGGATTACATACATCACATGCACATGAACCATAACATTCACAACTTCGTGCAAAAACAAGTTATGCATAGATATGCTATTTAGCGGCATTGTGAAACTCACAACGACGTCTAACACACCTCTGACGGCCGATAGTCCGATAGTCCCGCTAGCAGCCAGCGATTTTTCCAAAACGTAGATCTCATCTACGACCCGGACATGGATTCCAACCATTGTTCCGATTTGATCAAACTCTTTGATTTTCGATCACCACTTCTCGATTTACGTGTCACAGTCTATCCCGATGGCGGAAGCCGACCTGTACGGGTATGTTGTTCCACGACCTTAGCATCATGATCACGGAAATCAGATCTACCATTCCCGTCTGATTGATCCAATCAACCTCGTACAAACGATCTATCTCATAGATCGACCACCAAAACGACATATAGATCTCATCTATAGCCAACCACATATCACATATGCAAGATCTCGAGCCTAAAACCGAAGCTATCATACGATACCCTTTGTTGGGCCGTAGATATAAAACAAAACCTTTTCCTCTAACATGGTGATCCCAAGATCTGGCTGAGGTAGAAGGCCACGAGGTTTACCACTAGGCGATTGCGATTCTCTTGATGAAGCACGTCTCATTGAATCTGAAGCGATCCTTGATCCGTCGTCTTGATCTTTGATCGCATGGCGCCTCTCTTGGTATCCACGTACAAGGAGAACCGTGACAAAGCGCTAGGTTGATGCGTCGGCGGGGACTTTTGTGGAGCTAGGGTTTCCAACACATGGAATGACCTAACCGATCAACGATTAACCCTTCTGGGTTACTGTGCTCCACTATATATAGGGAATGAACGTGGGCTTCACTCTCGTGGACCATTCACTAAACTCATATATTATTAGTCCCTGTGAGTACGACTCACTGACTTAGTCCAAATCCGTCTTGGGTCCAACCCAACCAGATTTCGGTTCGGATCAATCGAACTTGCTCCGCTCTTAAGTGTGTGACCCATGAGCTCATGGCTACTTGGACACGATTGGAGTCCGACTCTCAATCGATCAGTCGATAGTGGCTCCTAGCAGAACGTGTCGACTCCCAAGTACCAAAGAGTCATGACGACTTGCCTTTCCAATGTGACTTACGTCTGAGTCCCTTTTGCCTCACGATATACCTTGTCGGACTATGGCGAATATTTGTCATCCCTTAAATAGTCAGACTCTCTTCTCGATCCGAGATAAGTGATTCATCAATTAACTCTTAGTCGATCGCCTCGGTTAACATAGCAAGTCGGCGCATGGACATGCTTTAGAATCATATCATCCGAGAGGGCCTAGAGAATATCTCTCCAAGTATAGGAGCAAAATCCCATCTTGGTTATTCACATCCATGACTTGATTCTCGGTCGACCGAACTACGCCTTTATAAGCCCGATTCACGGATCGTTTGAGAACATAAGTCGGTGATCCTCAACTCGGTGTCTGATAACCTCAGGTTCAAGGATTACATTGATTGAGATATACAAATGATAACTTCGTTATACCTCAATATGGGTCAATCAGGCTCGCTAAACTCTTTAGAATACATGTAGTCGGAATGGCATGTCCATGCCCATGACAAGTGGAACCGAGTCATCAAGCCGACTTTTACATTGGTCTAAGTTGTGTGTCCAGCACAACCTCGATGTCCATGCCCATGACAAGTGGAACCGAGTCATCAAGCCGACTTTTACATTGGTCTAAGTTGTGTGTCCAGCACAACCTCGATGACCAAGGATATTTAGTACAAACAACATGAATGTATAGTTCCACAACCGAATCACATATTCAATGATACACATCAAATGTTCATACAAGGACAACTTAATATCTTTATGAATACAATGAGAAATATCATCATACATGATTGCCTCTAGGGCATATTCCCAACAGGTATGACACGATGTGACACACCGCAGGGATAACTGACAGCGCGTGGAAGTAAACACTTCCATGGCCCTTATAATGAGGCAAATCACAATCATTGCTGTCCACATAAGATATGAGGAAGCTTACGAAGGAAGGTAAAATGCCCAAGGGAAATAACCGGGAAGAGCAAGATGACTCGGAAGGCGGTATGCCTCGAACAATGCTAAGTAAGAGTCGGATCAAGCATAAGATCATGAATAATACAACGAGGTATACATTGGATTGGTATGAGATATGAATGTCGGCAAAGCGGAGACAAAGATCCAAATAATTTGAACCAGCTATGGTCTTTCATTAAAGCTGCAAAGACCGCACTTCGAGGACTAATGTTGGGGATGACCCTAGGTAGGGTCAAGCTATGGTAAAAGGGTAAAGCCCACCGAGGTATATATTAGGCCAAGGAATGATCTGGACAAGGTATATAAGGGTCGTCCGAATAAGGGCCATGTTATCTAAAGATGGAAAACATCAGTATGACTCGGCCTACATACAAGGTATCAGGTACGAGGTCGAGTTAGGAGATGGCTTGCTTAAGAAGGAGAGAGCGAGCCCCAAGGTCAACACTTTTCTCTGTCTCTCCCTTAGAAATCCAAAGAGAGACAAAGGCTACAAACAAGAGCCAGAGGGCCATGAATGTGACAGTCCAGGCCCAGCGGTCACATGTGGACTGCGCCATTGCCGTGCATAGGAGGGTGACAGGGGAAAGGAGGCCACCAAGTTACTATATTGGGAAGAACATATCCATTGAATATGATGTCCATGTAAGCCCCTTTATAAGGTGAGCCAGGGCCTCTAGGGAAAGAGGTCGATTCATTCTGTAAAGGGAAAAACCCTAAGGGAAGGACAAAACAAACTAGTTCTTCTTCCTCTCTCTATTACAACTCAAGGAGCAAGTGTATACCATTCTAGATCTGAATATAAGATACACTACATTATCCCTCCCTGGATCCCACTAGTGCACATTGGCCCCATCTTTAGCCTACCTATGACATCTGGTGCCACCACCTGACGACGGCCAACTTCGTCATGGGTAGCTTAGTGGGGTGGCCCCATGAAATATTTTATGAATCGATGATTGCTTTGTCGTGATGCCTCATTGGATTTTCATTTGGTTTTCAAGGTTGATCGATGCGTGTGTTGCTATTTGTACTTGTAGGGTAAATCTTTCTAAAATCACGTCTGCGATTATGATGACTTGGAGCCTTTGTATCTCAATCATAGACAACTATAATTAAAGTAGTGCTATAAATTTGACTTTTGAATGACTAGTAATCAACTTCACTACAATAGAATGGTTAAATAAAATTGCCAACAAGCTCTGGAATTGGGATGCCTCATGATATATGTATTTGACTAGTAAGTATTGCAACCACAACAGAATGGTTAACTAAAATTGCCCACTCCTTTTGATATCAGGACGACTCATGTTATCTAAATCTGACTAGTAATTACTGCAACTATAATGAAATGAATAAAATTGCCAACCGTGTGAGTTTCCACGTTATGACTTCCTCGTTTGGTCTCGAGGGGGAAATATCAGGATGGGTATGTTTGGTGTTAGTATCAATATGAAACTGAATAGGTCTTTCTCATCCCACTCTGATAGCCGCCAGTTATATCGAGTCTCTATAGGCCGTTTAGTGCTTTCTTCGTTGCCGCTTTAGTCCACCTTACCTATGTAGGCGAGTACCGCCGAACTCAAAGTCTCGCCATGTACTGGCCTCAATACAGACCGCTCTATTTTTGCTCCGCCCTTTGTCGACACCCCTTTTGTTGTAGCAGGTTTAAGATCGACATCGTTAGCAGGGTTACCCTTTTGGCTTGGCTTGGAAAGGGTTATGGACATCATTTGTTATTCTTGAGGGCTCTTAGCTCAATTTACATCTTGACCGTACTCGGACGCTGTATCATTTTCAAGGTGATTTGGATCTTTGTACTGTATATCTATATTCTTAACTCATGGAGTCGTGTTGTATATATCTGTTCGGTGAGTTCTATCGTGGACTAATGTATAATAGTATTACTTCGTTTTCCACCTGCACGAATGTGCCCGGTGGACACCTTTAAATCGTTTCTACGCGAGTTTGACGAAAATTGCTAAAACTTGCATATAGCCGATCTGAGGGTGTTACACCGCCATGGATGAACCGACCATCACCGCCATCACCTGTTCCATCGCCGTCGATGCACGACCGACGAGGCATCGGGCCACCGCCACCCCCAGGTGCCATTTGTTTCCCGAGCATGGTAGAAGGGGAGCAAGGGGGAGTGGACTCACTAATTGTCCCTAATTCAAAAAACAAAAACACGGCGCCACGTCAAACCTGACAAGGGAGCTCACATGCCACGAAACGGTTTAAGGCCCAGTTCTTTTGGCGGCTTCTCCGAGAAGCCGTCCTACCCCCAGCTTTCTGAGGAAGCCAGTTCCAAAATTTTGTGAGGCTTCCAAGTTAGTTTAGCCTTAATCACTTTGGAAGCCTTCTAATTTTTTTGAACCGGCACAGGAAGTGAGGTAGGGCGAACTCGGCCATGCTGAACTAAACCAGCCAAACGAGTAATTAGTACTATCTATCATAATCCTGCTCTAGAAAAGGTCTTTATGTGTCAATTGTCCAATTACGGTAGTTTGGTGCCAGCACTGCTACATATGTGGCATAATTTTCATGAGCAGAGGAGGTTGTATACAGAAAAATCTAGAAAGAAAATAAAAAGGAATGTACGAAAGAGACGCACGCGCGAAAAAGGAAAAAAGCACAACACGCAAGAACAAAAAAACACTGCGCCAGCTTCGCGCGGAGCGGCGCAATCTTTTCCGGGCCGGTTTCCGTGGGCCTTCTTCTGTTGAACAGCTCGATGTGAGCGAGACGAGAGTAAACCCTCTACAAGCGATAGATAGGGCCGTTGGATCCCGGCGAGAGCGAACCAACGGCCTCAAGAGACCCTTCGCTCTATATAAATTAAGGGCTCAAGCAAACACCGCCGCGTACAAACCCTAAAGCCAGATCTCTCCCCTCCGACTCCGACCTAGGCTATGGCTTCCATCGTGTCCAAGCTTGCGCGGGCAGCCTTCGCAACCCGCGCCTCTCCCTCAGCCGTAGGAGGTCTTGCTGGTGGCGCTCGCCCTGCAGCCGCCATCCGTGTCTCCCCTGCAGGTAATCCCTAGCTAAGGGCCTTCTTCGGAATTTTGGTATGTATCCTGAATACCGAATTCCCAAAGGAGTTAATTCTTATTTCGATTCGAATGTTTCAGAATTTAATTCCTGAAATTCATTTTATTGCCATTAGCTTATTATTTGAATAAACAGGCAGGAACTGGACTCTATTCATTATGAGCTGTTCTAATCACCACACTTCTAACAAGCATGTGTTGTTTGATTTAGTAATACCAACTGGTAGTTTGTTACAATAGCTCTGCATTGGAAGGCTAAATCAATCAAATTAACTCTGCTGAGTTACAATAGTACAAATGATTATATTTTCCACAACTCAAATTGTAACACTATGCCTACTGAACGACAGGAGGCCCCATGTCAGAAGAAGAGAAAGCCAGCTCAAGTCCGAAGAAGAAAGCCAGCTCCAAGTCAGAAGTAGCTTCAAATGCTGCAATCGTACATCCTGAATCACCTCTCCTTGTTGATGAGAATGTATTTAAGTCAAAGGAAGCTATGTGGGCTTTCTATGAGTACTGGTGCAAGTATTATGGCAGATCACGGGACCGCCGTGAGATGGAGCGCCGGTTCAAGACATTTAGTAAAAGTGCAAGACTTGTGTACAACATCAACAATTCTGGTGTGGAGGCATCAATGGGAAAATTTGCAGATATGACCAAGGCGGAGACTACTCGACTAGGATATAGGCCTACAAAAAAATGATCTCAGCCCTTTCTGATGTATTCTTGTGTGACCCTTAAGCCCCAAGTTATGCTACTGCAAACCAAGACATGCCTCTAAGATCTAAAAGTACTGTATGCTGCTTTGTTGTATGAAATCGTTTTAGCTTTAATAAAAGCTATATTTCATGTATATGCATGTATATTGGACAACTATCTTTCACTTCATTGTATGAGCTCATTTTGCCTTGATAAAAGCTGGAGTAGTTTATTTTCTGTATTGTTTGTGCCTTTTGGTGCAGATTATAAGTGCACTCCTGGTCAACTTGGCAGATTGTTTTGTCTTTTAGGTTAATTATTACATATCATTCTTAATACTAGACCTGTTACCTGTTATGTGGATGTTTGATAAATTGTTTTGAGCATTCAATACAGTTAAGATGAAATACCTCTGTTATTTCCCCCTGGGTTCATAAAAGAGTGTATTGCTATGAATTAGATTAGGAAAAAGATAGGATAATTCTGAATCATAGGTCCAACATGATGCAGAGGCTGGTTTTGCTCTAAATATATGAACCTTGCATTCTAGCAGTCCTTTGATTAAGTCAGAGGCAAGTGCAGAATCATCTCCCTTGTTTGTACTCTGCTTGCCTTATCTGATTTGCTGATTGAATTATGGGCTATAATAATTGCGTGTATCTCCTCAAGTTATATAGTATGAAGATGCCGGATCAACTTAGTATCGCACCTTTATATTTGAGGGGCCTGGAATATCTTTGCTTTGTTGTATGAGCTCATTTATCTGTAGTAAAAGCTATACTTTCATGTATATATTCTTCAGTCCGTGGTACTTGCATTAGATAGAGTGAACACCCTACTGGAAACCGCAAGAATGATTCCCCCTCTGGTTCCGTCAGCCGGCAGGAAAGCGTAATCGTCCGCAAAATCCATGCCCAAGGTATCAATGATACACTGCCTATCTCCGCGACCATAACCAGCAGAAGACGGATTCAGCTGGACGGCCACTGGTGTTTATGGGCCACAGGGAGGCGCAGAAGAACGCCTTCATCGATGAGTTGCGTTCTCTTGCAGTGGTCAGGCCAACGAGATGGCTAATTTTGGAATTTCAACCTCATATACATGGCGGCCGGCAAAATAATGGCAACCTGAATAGACGGCTTATGAGGCGGTTTAAGGCGCACTTGACGCCATGCGATTGAGGGAGCTGCGTCTCTCGGGAAGAAAATTTACTTGGTCAAGTGAGCAGCAAAACCCAACTTTAACGTGTATCGACAGATTTTTCTGTTCGGAAGATTGGGATGTCTCCTTTCCTTTGCCATCTTGCAGCCTTTGCCTTCCTCCTTTCGGACCATCGACTCTAATGCTTCTTGGGCGGCAGATTTCCAGCGTCATAGACCATTCCGGTTTGAATCTTTTTGGCAATGAATGGAGGGCTTTCAGGAGGTGGTGAATGTGGCATGGGAGCAAGATGTGAACTCCCATGATCCAATTCGCCCGTTGCATGTGAAGCTGGAGCGTACAGCCAAGCACCTGAAGAGTTGGCACAAAACATTTTTCAACAACCTGCGCTTGCAGCTGGCCATTGCGAGAGAAGTTATTGGCCGGCTTGACGCAGCTCAGGAGTCCAGAGAACTGTCGGCAGCTGAAAGAGGACTTGGTGTGAGCCTTCGTGCAAAAATTCTGTCTGGCAATGATCAATAAAATAAAAATTTCAGAGAGCTAGATTGTGCAAATGGTAGGTGGCGGAAGAACTTCATCCGGGTACTCTCTCTCTTGGGAGGGCTTGCTGTTTCTCGTCTTAGAAGGAGGAGGCCTTGCATGATCATTGAGACCTTTTGGATCGGCCCAGCCTAGGTTGGCATCCCTAAACTGGGCTGCCCTCGGATACATTCAAAGGACCTTAGCCAGCTTGATGCACCTTTAAATGCGGCGTTCTTTGCACTACCGGCGAAGAAGGCACCAAGACAGATGGATTCATTGGCTTGTTCTTGGGAAGAGTTGGGAGGCGATTTGCGAGGATCTACATGCAGCTATCATTGCGCTCTCCGAGCATGGGGGGCAAATTTTGGCCTCCTAAATAAATCTAGCATCGTGTTGCTACCAAAGAAGGCGGATGCAGGGGATATTGCGGACTTTAGACCGATTAGCCTCATTCATAGTGTTTCAAGATATTTTCCAAGATGCTAGCTATACGGCTTACTCCTCTTCTCCCAGAGCTCGTCTCTCCTAGCCAGTCGGCATTCATAAAAAAGCGTTGCATACATGACAACTTCCTTCACGTGCAAGGGTTAGTTAAGGAGCTGTTGAAGGAGAAGACTCCGGCGTTCTTCCTAAAGCTGGACATCTCGAAGGCCTTCGACACAATGAGTTGGCCGTTCTTGGTGGAGGTGTTGGAGGTCTTGGGTTTTGGGCCAAGATGGAGGAGATGGATTTGCTTGCTCGTGTCGATGGCCTCTTCCAAGGTGCTTCTTAATGGCAAGCCAAGGCCTTCCATCTCGCATGCCAGGGGCCATATGCATGGTGACCCATTATCACCGATGCTCTTCATCCTCGTGATTGACCCCCTACACCACCTTTTCCGCGTGGCCTTGGGAGGAGTGCTTGGCCGATCCGGACCAGGCGGTCCGCTGCGATCTCCCTTACGCGGATGATGCGCGTATTTTGTGGGGCCTTGGCGAGGACATGGCGAGTGCATCGCATTCTTGGGGCTTTCGGTGATGCAAGCGGACTGCGTACCAACTTGGCGAAGTTGGGAGCATTCGATAGCTTGCTCAGGAGCAAATCATCGCCAGCTTTGGCAATCTTCCGGCAAGAGGCTCTTTCCCATGCGTACCTTGGCCTTCCGCTGCACTATGCCGTCTCAAGGCCATCCACTTCCAACCTCTCTTGGACAAGCTAGGGGCGGCTTGTTGGATGGTTGGGAAAGCATTTCACCTTGACAGGAAGGGTGCTTCTATGTGATGTCCTCTCCTCCATGGTGTTCTACCATCTAGTAGTATTCAAATTGCCCAAGTGGATAATTCATAGGATTGAAAGGATTCAGAGAGCCTTTCGTTGGATGAAGTCAGGAGCGCCGCCGGGGTCTCGCCCACATCCTCTAGTCAACTGGAGCACAGTATGTCGTCCAAAGAAATTAGGTGGCCGTAGAATTTTTGACACCGAAAAATTTGGGAGGGCCATGAGGCTTCGCTGGCCATGGATTGCTTGGACTGATCCTTCTAAGCCTTGGCTCGGGATTACCTTACCATGTGACGCCGCTGATATGGAGCTCTTTCGGGCTTCCACTGACATCGTCATTGGGGACGGGGCTCGTTGCCTATTTTGGCTGTCGTTGGCTTCAGGAGGGGCCTCAAATTCTGGCCCGGACCTCAATCGCAACATAAAGGAAGGGCGGTGCAAAAGGAGCTCACGGGCAGAAATTGGATGCTCTCCTTGGTACATGTCGCGGCCTTGGCGTAGCTGTCCCAATTCGTCAAGATTTGGAGCCTATTGCGGGCGTGGCCCTTCAACAAGGGCAGACTTCGATCACATGGAGATGGACAGATTCGGGATTTATTCGTCGTCGACTTACCGTTGTCAATTTGTTGGCTCATGCGCACCATTCATAGCGACAAGGTTTGGAAGGCGCGGTGGAACGAAATGTCGGTTTTCGGCTCGTTCTACGGAAAATCCTCTGGTGACAACTTTGGCGTTGAGAGGATGGCCCCATGATCCGGTCTGCAAGCTTTGCATGCTCCACCCCGAGACAATTCAACACCTCTTTCTCGACTACTCCTTCTCCTCTGTTGTGAGAGAGCAAATTTTCTCTTGGAATGGCACGATAGGGGTGTCTACGCCTCCGGCTGGCCGAAGCCTAAATCAATGGTGGGAGGAAACCATTATGGCATTGCCTAAGGTAAAGAGAAGAAAAGCTAGTGGCGCCTTCATATACGCCATATGGGACGCTTGGAAGGAGCGGAATAAGCGTGTTTGGAAACACGGCTATCTTGCGGATGTGGCTCAGCTGGTTCATGAGGAGATCGCGCAAAGGCGCTCACACCGGGATCCTGGAGATGTACATGTTGCGGTCTAGGTGTCGCCGGGAACCTAGATTTTTTTTGTGCCGGATTTCTTTTGGTTGTTCCAACCCTCTGTACATAACAATCTTTTCTAATCTAATCGGATGGCAGAACGACTGCCTTTAACCTAAAAAAAAAAATTTATTTTCAGGCCCGGAATCGCTTCATAACAGTTTGACAGAACCAGGAGGATCTCTCCTTCTGCATTATAGTAGGGGGAATAACTGACTGTACAATGACCAAAGGCCAGAGAAACAAAAAACAGGGGAAAACTAAACCAAAACTACTCGGTGTAAGCAACGGCAAGATTGGCCATGTCAACTCCGATCTTGGCTTCCCCGGAAAAAAAACTCTGATCTGGGTAGCAAGCCCTGAACTGAACAGCTAGAGTTAAGGTCCCCTAGGATTCCTCACTTCCCACAGGTGCCAAGCTACATAGGCGGCAGTCGAGGTTTGATCCGTGTGATTCTTGTTTTTCATGTAACTTGCAATCTTCTTCCACCATCCTAAGACCGTCATCGATCGGCCAGCGATGTTGGACACAGCAGGCTGCCTGCTTGCCATGCCATGCCAGATTTCCTTTGTGTATGGGCAACTGAGAATTAGGTGATCTGCGGTTTCCATTGTTTGGTCACAAAGGGAGCATCGGTCTTGATGAGGCCAACCTCTTATCTCGAGTCTGTCTCCGGTCCATAATCTGTTTTGGACCAGGAGGCACAAGAAGAATTTATTTTTCCCTCGGCTCTAACATCCCAAACAGCAGCAAGTCTAGGCTTTTGGGATTGGTTGAGGAAATAAGCTGAGTAAGCTGAAGAAGCAGAGTACCTGTTGTTGGCTGATTGTGTCCAGTTTATTGTATCCTCGTTGGTGGAGAGTTGCACAGCTTGGATTGAGTCCCAGAGGGCCACAAACTTGTCAATTAAATCTGGAGTTTCATCCATCTTCCAGTTTCAAGAGCATCACTGACTGATATGCTCTTTCTTCACACCAATTTGTGCAGTTCAGGGAAGTAGTGCTGTGGAGCAGCACCATCAAGCCAAACATCTTTCAGAATGCGCTTCATAACAGTAGAGCACAAACTTCATTGTCACTATCGATCTTTCTGAGGTGTCCAGGAACAAAGGAGTATCGTCAGCATATTGCAAGTGAGTAAATTCCAGCATCAATCAAGGTACAAGCCCTGAAGGTATCCCTATGATGGCAAATAGGAGAGGGACAACGGGTCCCCTTGACGAAACCTTCTAAAGGTCCTGAAGTGATATGAATTGCTTGAAACGGATCGATGAATCTAACGGAAGACCAGATTCGAAGCTTCCAGTTTGGTTTGCTGCCTTCCTTCAATCTGCAACCACGTACTCTCTTTGACTTCCTGCCATGTTGCAAACCCATTAGTGTTTTTTACACAATAGGGATATATTAAGTAAAGCAACAATTCTCTGCTGAATGAATAATCAACAAACTATATCATCGCATTACTTATTATACGGAGTAGAAATATTGCACTTTAAGGAAAAATAGAGAGCAAACAATAGGCCTGAATTTGGAGGTAATATGACCTGAAAAATCGAATCTAGTTGATTGTGGCATATTATCCTTTTGACTTTTTGATACTTGATAGTGTTACCTCATAAGTAGATGCTAACATAGCAAATTGGAACCTAGAAGCTGGGAGCACACAAGTACAGCAGAAAGGTAGATATATTACATTATTTAAAGTTGCCATAAAAAATACTGATAGTTCCTTGCCCACATGAAAATGACTTATCTTCTTCTTTCTTAAACTACCATGCCATTTTGTTCATGCATGTACTGTTCGGGTCTGCTAAAAGCTGGATAAAAAGTAGATTCATCTATTAAAATGTATCCATGGTTTCAATATGATATCTGGAAATTGAGTGGAAACAGTTTGAAGAATGGGCAGCAACATATGTAGATACGAAATTCCATTTATGAGAAGTTTGCATAGTGTGAAACCACTACCAGAGTATATGAGCTCATAAACACTACCATATATGAGCTCAGGAGCTTACAAAGATATTGTTCCTTGGGTCAAGTTCAGAAAAAATTGCAAGTGTTATGATATTTTGAATAAAGAAGACTAAATCTTATATACTTACTCTGCTTAAAAGATAAAGAGGGCCAACCAGGCCTATTTACCAATTCTTCGTTGGTCAATAAGTTGCATAAAAAATTGTAACTTTTATAATCAGCATTAAAAGTGATGCGGTATCTGTTCTGTCATAAAACATAGCATAACAAAATAAGCAAGTTTGCATTTTTAGAAGGTGCATCAGTATTATGGAATTAATCATTATTGACCATAAACCAAAACTAAAACATAATTGGCCATGTCCCTCAACTAAAACAACAGAGGACAGGTTTATTGTTCATTTGTTACCAGTAAGAGAGGCACTGGATCTGAACCGCTATCAGGCAAAATCAAGGAAGAGCGGGGATATCACCGGTGCATGTTCCCTGGCTGCGAACGTGAAGATTAAGTCAGGGGCTCCCAAACCGATGCGAGCTTCATGTAGAAGAGCAAGCCCTCCATATCAGACAACGACAACAACTCGATAAGCAGAAAGAGGCCTTCGTGCTTGGATCAGGATTACACACACAGGATTGAACTTTAGGAGGCGGCGGTCAAAGAGGTAGAAATTCAGAAGCATCAAGACAAACACGGTATCATCAACCTAGAGACTATTTCTAATAGTTTTTAAGTTTGCTAGCCTATGACCAAAGGCTTTTATATGACTCCTTGCAGCAAATGAGAACAGGTATGATCTAAACTACACCATAATAGTCAAAACCAAAAGGACAATTATCAGACGAACACCAGCAAGCCAAATGGAAGGAAAGCAACAATGTACATAGCTAAAGCATAGCAGCCATTGCAGTTTCCAGTAGGGTGTTCACTCTATCTAATGCAAGTACTCCCTCCGTCCTAGTTCCCAGGGCATTATTTTTGAAAATCTTGGCCCAAGGCATGAAGTGATTGGCGCTGGTTTCTCTCTCCCTCTCCTTAATTTCTCGGCAGCTGATTCCGGGCATTAACTGTTGGAATAATAAAAAAAGGAAATAATCCCGGATTTATCTCTGCATGCACAGGTTCGTAACTGCCTTTTGCTTCTCCCCTCCCAGATCGCGCCTGCCTTTTGCTTCTTCCCTCCGAGAATTCCGCGCGCAGCTTTCCTTCCTCCGCGCGCAGCTTTCCTTCCTAAACCAAATATTTTGCCCCAAAATTCTGGCGCCGATCTAGTTTGTCTCAAAACTCAAACAAAATTGTAGCGCCAATCTTCTCCCTTTTTTATATCCATGGCGTTTGGGAGACGAACAGAAGCAGCTATCCTCATCTCCTCCTTGTTTCCATGGCGTCGAGCAGGAGCCGAGGAAATCGCAGGCCGCCTCTCGGCCTCCGGGGTCTCTCCCGCGTTCCTTTTCTTTCTCGATCAGGCAATGCTACTCGTCATGCCGGTGGCTTTCCTCCTCTTGGTCTTGCAGGTCGAGCTCCTCTACCCTCGTTCTCCATTGGCATGGCTAGGTATGAACCGGTGTCGAGACCCAGGGCTGGAGCCAATCTGCGCGTCGGTCTCTCGCCCACCTCGCCCTCCTGCTCCAAATCAGGCTGGTTCCTCCAACTGGGCCAGCTCGCCGGGCGGGAGCGGGAGTGGAAGCGCCGCCGAAGGGACGTCTTCGTATATTGGTCTGAACCTCCTCAACGACCGTATCCGCATAGGAGAAAACTCGACCGCGTTTGGCGGCCTCGGTGGCATGAGAGGTTCTTGTTCTGCATCTACGTTTGTGTTTTTCTTGCATGCACATCTCCTATCGTTCAGTTTTTCCTTGCATGCACATCTCCTACTCTAAGTTTATGTTTTGCTTGCATGAACTAGACGAGCATGTACATCGTAGCGGTGGCTTTGGTGACAGTACGGAAGGTAATGGCGAAAATTGTGGCTTCCGTGGCAATGGATACAACCCCAACTTTGAGCACGCTGATGAGTACCCTCCGAGCCAGGAGCATGTACAAGCACCTCCTCGAAAAGAGATTGATCTGAGTATTATTTCTATCTTTTTGGCTGTTTTTTACAATTTAGAATTGACTGTTTTTTTATATTTTTTTGATACAAGCCCCAACTTTGAGCACACTGATGAGTACTTTTATGTAAATTTGTAGATGCTTTGGCTAACAAGAACAAGAGAAAACACTATAATGTCCAAGACAAGCGCAATATATACACGATGCTCCTTGCTCGGAATGGCGAGCGTCCAAGGTTGAAGAAAGGAGTTTTGGATTCTGTTGCACGCGATGCAAATTGTTCTCGGAGGGCGTGCAAAGGATTTGGAAAGAAGCGAAGACAGGAGGTACCGTTAACGCTATCAAAACAATTTGAAGCTATATACAGGAGGAAGAAAATAAGGTTGGATATAGAGGCATTAGAAGCCATCCCTCCTGGTGAGAGGACCACAATTCGACAAGTTGGTGCTGGACTTAACATGTCCAAAAGCACTGTTCACCGAAGGTATGCAAAATATTTTACATGAGTACCAAAATTTTACATGCTTTAGTACTCCAGTTTTTTAGATGGTTGAACTAAGATGAAATATTTTTTTTATGTCTAGGTTGAAGGAGAAGGTAATGAGACGAATAACAAGTGAACTGAAACCGTCATTAACAGAAGCCAACAAGAAGGCACGTGTGAGGTATTGCCTTGAGAATTTGGAGCCAAGTTCATTAGAGGATAACCCCACTTTTAAGGCTAGTTTCAATACGGTTCATTTGGATGAGAAGATGTTATACCGCATGCGGAAGACGCAGAATACGTATTTGAGTCATAGAGAGGAAGCACCAAGAAGAGAATGTAAACATAAAAATCACATCCAGCAGATCATGTTCTTATCGGCAATGGCAAGGCCAAGGTATGATGCTCAAGGAAATTGTGTGTTTGACGGAAAGATAGGTGTGTGGGCATTTGTTGACTGGGTTCAAGCCCAGAAGAGGAGTGTTAATAGGTACGTTTTGTAAACATGAACTATATCGATGTACAATTCCTTTGTGGCATGAAGTAATATACTCTTTGTTTCGTTGTAGATTAAGAGGAACATGGGAGCTAAAGCCTTCAACTTCGGTGGACAGGAACAAGAGTAGGGAGTATATTGTAAAATATTTACTCCCGGCTATAAAGGAAAAATGGCCTGAGAGTGATAGATGGAAAACCATATACATTCAGCAAGACAATGCAAGAACTCACATTTTAGCGGATGATCCTATTTTATGAGAAGCGGCAAGGGAGGTTGGGACATTAGAATTAAAATCAACCACCTAATTCACCCGACTGCAACATACTTGATCTTGGGTGGTTTGCATCCATTCAATCTATGTTCCATAGGAAAATGCCCAAGACCCTTCTGAGATTGTTAGGAAGGTAGTGATTTTGCTTGCTAATTTTCATGCATATAACAATTTGTTAAGCACCTTTCTTAATATTTGATACATTCAGTTTTTATTTGTGTCACAGGTAAATGAAAGCCTTGTTGAGTATCCCCATCGGAAGCTTAATAGAATCTGGTTAAGTCATCAAGCTTGCATGAGGGAGATAATTAAGCGCAAGTCGCAACACTATGATCCGCCTCACTTGAAGAAAAAAAACTGGAGAGGAAGGTCGCCTTCTGTTACATTGACGTGATTGACAAGGAATATATTGATGCTGCGATAGAGTATTTGAACTCATCGTCGGAATGACTGCTTTAGTTGATCACTGTAATAGTTTCGGAATGACTGCTTTAGTTGATCACTGTAATAGTTCGACTTATATTTTGTGCAAATAAATTCCAACTTGATTCATTGCAACAAATATTTTATTACAGTCCATAGTTTGCCTCCAAAACAAGATCCATGAAAACATGATAACTAGTTCATCTCGGTATCATGCACAAACTCAGTTTGATCCTCGACAATGGTAAAGGTGTTACGACCACAACGAGTGCATACACCATCTTCACCGATTCCTACCTTAGTTGCACAATCCTTGCACCAAAAATAAATCACGGATAAGAGGATTTCGCACATGTCGCAAGGAAGCAAGTCATTTGGCACTGGCAGACTGCAAGCAAGACAAAGAAAGATCGATGCCTCACCACGCACACCACACCTTCGGCACATAGCAGGGAATATGCATCCCTTACATGAAGATGGCAACATAGCAGTGGGTAACATCGCCAAGCTAGTGCTGCGGATGTACTTAAACCTGGCTGAAATCTTGTCTTGACCTGCAAATATCGATCAACTTTTCAAAAAGCCCTTGGATGGTTTCATGAAGCCTCTCGAAATCCTTCTCGAGTTCTTCCACATCAACTTGGCCCTCCTCCACCGCGCCATGATCATTCTGCTCCACCGCGCCATGATCATTCTGCTCCACCGCGCCATGGACCTCCTCCGCATCAACCATGGAGCCTTGCTCCACCTCCATGGCGCCTTGCTGCTCCACATGGCATGGACCTCCGCATCAACCATGGCGTCTTGCTCCTCCACCTCCATGGCGCCTTGCTGCTCAACTAGTGGATCTCCTACTCCTTCCATCGTTGTGCCTTGCTGCTCCACCGTTTCTTTTATACAACAAAAATGGAGCATGTTCACCTCGCACTAGGAAGAGGGCGACCAGTTTTGCATGCAAAAGGTGGAGCAGTTTCACTGCATGCTGTCTTCTCCCTTTCTCTCCACTCCGCATGCACTAGAAACTGCGTATGGAGTAAGTGTGGAAAATGATGCTGCTCACGGTTGATCTCCACATTAAATACAATTATGCCTAGGAGGTGGGGGTTATGGGACAAATAGATTTTAGGATTGTGCCCTGGGAACTAGGACGGAGGGAGTACCACGGACTGAAGTGAAGTTTATGTTCTAGGAGTCAACGAGGTGGAGCAACATTGAATTGCTGATTTATTTCATTGTCAAACTGGGACATCACCGATGAAATATTTGGGGTTACCTGTTTTGCAGCGGAAACTTTTAGCCTCAGATTTTTATTTCCTGGTGCAGAAGTGTTTGGGTAACTGGCAGCCAGTTTCAACAGGTGGGCGCAAGATCTTGATAGATTCTTGCCTTGGCAACATTCCAACAAACGTCATGGGCATTTATTTGCTGTTGGAAGGGAGACACTATAAATTTTACATGTCCAGGGCCAAGTTCTATTTGGGAAAGTGTCTATCTCTATCTCTACTAGATGATTTTTTTTGAAAAGAGTATATAATAATATCGTGAAATACCAATTACATCCTGCCTCTGCAACAACGCATTGTTCTAGTGGTCTTACGGATGCACACAACCTAGAAAAAAAAGAATTATAAAAAGAAAAGTCTCGCCACAGAGAACGATTTCTCTAAGCAACGACACTAACAAGGAATGATTTCTCTAAGCAACAACGGTAACAACACCAGTCTAACCACTCCAATAGCGAACAACACCGATCGGTCAACCGTTCCAATAGTAACGTGTTGTCACGCGATCAAAGTTCATAAGTTTTTATCCTGGAGAAAGTTCTCATTCACAAAATAATACCTTCAATAAACCCATTGCCAGACATAACCAATTAAGGTCAGACCTTTAGATTTTTACCCTGCAATATAAGGGCATCTCTAACCTTAGAAAAGTCTTAGATTTTTACTTCCCCTCCATTCACTTGGAGGATTCTTGATCTAGTATTTTTTGCAAATATCTAGATCTCATTTTCGGCAGTTGATAATACTTGTTCTTGTGGCATCTTGTTATCATCACGGGAGCCTCCAATTCAGTTGTGGATGTGTGCCCTGCTAGCGTTATAAAGGCACCGGTTCCCGTCTTGAAGGGTACCAATAGTGGAAAGGTGGATCAGGCCTTTTGTGGTGAGATCCATCAGATATTTTGGTGAGGCCTATTGTGGCATAGTGGTCTTAGTACCGCCCACCCCTACAACGCATATGTACTTCCCTTAACAAAGAAAAACTACGGTCAAACAAATCCTGTGTATCCGCATGCTCCACTACAGTTACCTTTCCTTATTTACTCACTTAGTAGCTAGGTTTGCATATAGAGAAATTCTCTATAGTTGCATATCTAGAGAATTAACCTTTGTGTCAAGCCTAAAATCGAAAAATAATTAAAATTTGCACCTATTCACCCTCTCTAGGTGTCCATATGATTCATTTAAATTGGTATCAGAGCCTTGGATCTTTATTCGGGCTTTACTGCCTAAGAGAGTATGGGTACTAGCGTTGATGGTAGTGAGGCTATGGACAAGGTCACCATGGATGATCTCAAGACAATGGAAACAACCTTGCTTACATCCATAGAGACCAAAATGGAAGAGATGCATCAAATTATAGCACGTCTCTCCCTACCCGGAGCTCCTCCTCCATCCGCCTCTGAGGCCTCCACCCCATCTTCTAAGGAAAAAGCAAACGCTAATTTCAAGGAAGATGAGTTGGTGGGTGATGATCATAGTAAAAGATCCTCCTCGAAAAAGGGAAGTGGTAAGGAAGAATATAGCGAGGTCCCTCATCTATATTCACCTGATCCACATATCCCTCACCCTCATATAAACAATAGGATGATCCACCCAAGCTTACCGTATCTCCTTTTAATCAATGATTTTTTTTGATAAAGTCTCATGTGTGTAGCTCGTCCATTGAGTTATGGAAAATCATCGAGAATGGTCTTCATGTTGGAGACCCAAACAACTTGATAAGAAGATAGGTTGTGGGCAGCCAACTCAATGCAACACTCTATACATGATTCAACTTGGTGGGTCCCAAGGACATTCCACATATAGAACATCACAACACCTCAAAGGAAACTTGGGATTCACTCACCGAACTATTCATTGGGAATGAAAAGCATGAGAAGAAATAGGTACAATGCATTAAGCAACAAAGCGGAAGGCTTCTATATGATGGATGACGAGGACCATGAAGATATGTATAGAAGTCTCAAATCAATTGCCACTACATTCATAAACCATGGGGCAACCCATGTCGATGGCTTGGATCATGAAGAAATATGTAAGCGCACTCATGCCATTTGAGCCTCTGGTTTGAAGAGCCTCCAAGGTGAACACAATTACCACCAAATGACTTCCAATGAGGTCATGCAAGAAATGGCTGCTTTCAAAGTCGCTGCCAAGAACACGAAGATGCTGTGCTCGAGCCATTGGTATCTAAAAGGGTAAATGTGGCCTTGAAGGCAAATATTGTTGAGCAAGAAGATGATGCCATTGTTGCTATGGACTATCCGAAGATGTAAATATGGCGCATGGAGTACATGGACTTTTATGCAAGGAACTTTCGAAAGGATCCCATAAGCCAAATCTAAACTTGAACGCAAGAATGGGTCAAATGGACGAAAGAAAAATGGTCCAAAGATGAGAACTTGTTACAATTGTAGAGACCGCTTGCACTTTGTAGCTAAGTGTCCCTATCAAAGTAGAGAATATAATATTGGAATTTGGTGAGTTTTGGGCTGTTGGCCCATTAGACAAATTCTAAAATTCTCTTTGGCCCACTTGTGCATGGCAGCATATGACTGTGCTAGTGGTGCTAAATTTTAGTCCCACATTGCTAGTGGAAGGTGTAACACCCCGTCCACTAGGCCCCGGGGTGTCACTCCTGGTAGCTTAATAGTATATCTATACTGGCCCCACAGACCAACACTAGTCTTTTCTGCGCACTTTGTCCTCACTCATGCGCACACGGTTACCCACTTTCCGGTCGGTCATCCATCCTAGAATTGCTCTAGGCCAAGCACGCTTTATTTTCGAATGAGCTTCCGAAAAATAAGTGGCAACTTATTGGTATGAGTATCCTATCAATCCTATTAAGTCATGTGCTTGGATCTCACAGAAGGGGAGTTGGACCATCTTATATATTAGAGTGTTGCACCACTCACTAAGGTGTGAGAAGGAGAGCAGCTCTCGCGCACTCCTCCTCCGATGCCGGACGCCTTGTCTCGCCTCGCCTCGTCAGGACGTGCGTGTGCCGCGGGTTGCGGAAATCTCGCCGAGCCAAGCTTTATTTTGCTGTTTGGGAAAATTAATTATGAATCATTAACGAAAGTGTTAATTAATCAACCGTTTCCAATTTTTATGGATCGCGGGCTGTTACCGACTCAGATGTGGGCTGTGTCCCACAATCTCCCTAACCTGCACTATATAAGCATCTGCGCTAAACCTAATCGGCAATCCACACACGTGCCTACATCCAGAACCTTGCGCCGCCGCCTTTGTCTTCCTATCCCGGCTTGCGGCATGCACCAAATATTGGGACAGTAGACCTCTGGAACCCCGCCTCTTGTGAACCTGTACGGGTGAGGGGCGATCATGTTTTTGGGGAGCGCTCAAGCGACTCTTCAACACGACATCATCGTCGGCGAGTTCTGAGCAGCGACTTCTTCCCGGACGTCACCAACCTCTTAGGCAACCTCAACATGGGCGACAACTCTGCTGCTGCTACCGCTGCAGCTACTACCGCCGATGCACCCTCTGCTGCGGCTACTGCCACAACTACATCGTACGTGATCTCAATCTCTCTCTTTTAGATTTTGCTAGAGTTTCTAGTTCTAGCGTTTGGTGTAGATGTGATAGGTTTATCTTGTATAGATGTAATCTGTTAATCTACTTTGTTGATCTATATAATTGGTTTTAGTACTGTTTGTATGATCATGCTTTATTAGTTTATTATTCGGATTAAATCATATGGATTATTGCTTATATTTTCAACAATCCAAAAACCTGATTATAGGCACCTGTATTCCACTGGTGCAGCCGCGACTACTAGGCGGCCTTCTTTTGATGGCATGCACTATAAGAGATGGCGCAAGAAGCGGTTCTGGTTTGAAAACCTAAACTGCTATAGCGCCACTCTTGGCAAGCCTGAATGAGATATTTCTGCTAAGCAGGAAGCGACTTTTAAGAAAGCCGATACCATGTTTATGCCAGCTTTGTTCAGTGTTCTCCGGGACAACATTGTTGAACCATATATGTCATTTGATAATGGCAAGGACGCGTGGGAAGTGCTCGAGGCCAAGTTTGGGGTCTCGGACGCTGGCATTGAGTTATATGTCATGGAGAAATTCCACTACAAGATGGTTGATGAGAGCTCCGTTGTTGAGCAAGCTCATGAGATACAATCACTTGCCAAAGAACTTGAGTAGTTCAAGTGTACCTTACCAGACAAATTTGTGGCCGGTGTCATTATTTCCAAGCTTCCTCCCTCATGGAGGAGCTTTGCTACTTCTCTGAAACATAAGAGACAAGAGTTTTCGGTTATGGATCTCATTGGATCTCTTCATGTGGAAGAGAAGACGAGAGCAAAGGACAACACTTCTCGAGTATTTGAGGGAGGTTCTAGTGCCAATTTGGTACAGAAGAAAAACTTCCAATCCCACAAGTTCAAAAACAAGAAAAAATCTGAAGGAAAAGGTAAGTTTGATGGCAAGAATAAGGCCACACACTCAACCAACTTCAAGAAGAAAAATGATAAGAGGAAAGGCTCTTGCCACATCTGTGGTGATCCTGATCATTGGTATCCTAGCTGTCCTAATCGCTTTGACAAGCGTCAACATGGGAACAACGGCAATACCGCTAATGTTGTTATTAGCGATACTGAGATGAAGGATGCTGGGTACTGTATTTTACCTACTATCCTTTCAGTATGTCATTCTCCTGAATGGTGGATAAACAACGGGTGCTAATACACATGTATGTTGATATTTCCATGTTTCCTCCTATCGGTCTCAAGGACTTCTTAGGGCTGATGGGAAATGGCTCACATGCTTCTGTTCATGGTGTTGGTACGGTAAATCTGAAGTTTACTTCGGGGGAGACCGTACAACTGAAGAATGTGCAACATGTTCCCTCCATCAATAAGAATATCGTTAGCGGATCACTTTTATGTCGAGATGGTTTTTGAGTCCAATAAAGTTGTAATTTCTAATTATGTACAATTTGTTGGAAATGGTTATATATGAGAGGTATATTCCGCTTGTCTTTGTTAGACTCATGTACAAAAGTTATTAATCATATGCAATGATAATGAGTCCAATGTTTGGCATTCACGACTACATCATATTAACTTTGGTTGCATGTGTGACTAGCCAATATGAGTTTAATTCCGAAATTTACCACTGTCAAAGGTTCTAAGTGCCAAGTATGTGTGCAAGCAAAGCAACCCCATAAATCTCATATGGCTACAGAACCGAGAAACTTAGCACCACTAGAACTTATACATTCAGATCTTTGTGAGATGAATGGTGTGTTGACAAAAGGTGGAAAAAGATAGTTTATGACATTGATTGATGACTCCACTAGATATTGCTATGTTTATCTTCTAAAATCTAAAGCTGAAGCTTTGAAGTACTTCAAAATCTATAAAGCTGAAGCAGAAAACCAACTTGATCTTAAAATCAAGCGGCTAAGGTCGGATCATGGTGGAGAGTACTTTTCAAACAAATTTGATTTATTCTGTAGGGAACATGGTATTATACATGAGCGGACGCCTCCCTACCCACCTCAGTCATATGGGGTGGCCGAAAGAAAGAACTGCACTCTAACTGATTTGGTTAATGCCATGTTAGATACATTGGTTCTTTCAAGGAATGGTGGGGGAGGCACTAATGATGCGTGTCATGTCCTAAACCGTGTTCCGTAAAGGATAAAACCATGAATCCATTTGAGTAATGGGAGAAGAAAAGGCTTAAACTCTCTTACTTACGAACTTGGGGTTGTTTGGCGAAAGTCAATATTCCAATACCCAAGAAGCGAAAGCTTGGACCAAAAACCATGGATTATGTATTTTTGGGATATTCTTTTCATAGCATTGGCTATAGATTTTTGATAGTAAAATCTGAGGTATCAAACATGCATGTTGAATGCAGGTTATGGAGTCGAATGATGCGATTTTCTATGAGTACATATTTCCTATGAAAGGTATGTCTAGCTCATCAAATCAGGAGATGACTAGTTCATCTAGTCAGGAATTTTCTATAATTCCTTTACCCACTATGACGATAGAACACTCCGATGATCCCGTGGAGGACGACAATGAAGCTCCCAAAAGGAGTAAGAGACAAAGGACTGCAAAGTCATTTGGTGATGATTTCATTGTGTACCTTGTGGATGATACTCCCACTTCTTTTTCAGAAGCCTATGCATATCAAGATGCTCACTATTGGAAGGAAGCTGTCCGAAGCGAGATGGACTCCATCTTAGCTAATGGTACTTGGGAAGTCACTGATCGTCCCTATGGGTGAAAACATGTAGGATGTAAGTGGGTGTTCAAAAAAAATCTTAGACCTGATGGTACTATTTAAAAGTACAAGGCACGTCTTGTGGCCAAGGGTTATACCCAAAAAGAAGGTGAAGACTTTTTCGATACCTACTCACCTATAGCGAATAACCACTATTAAGTCTTGCTATCCTTGGCTGCCTCACATGGTCTTCTCATTCATCAAATGTATGTTAAGACAACTTTTCTAAATGGAGAGCTAGATGAGGAAATTTATATGGAGCAGCCTGACGGATTTGTAGTAGATGGTCAAGAAGGAAAGGTGTGTAAGTTAGTGAAGTCTTTGTATGGTATTAAGCAAGCTCCTAAGCAATGGCACGCGAAGTTTGAAAGAACTTTAACTACTAAAGGCTTTGTTGTAAACGAAGCTGCCAAATGTGTGTACTATCGCCATGGTGGGGGCGAGGGATTTATTATGTGTTTCTATGTCGATGACATATTGATATTCTGGACCAACCTTGCTATTATCGAGTAGGTCAAAGAGTTCCTATCTCGCTACTTTGAGATGAAGGACTTGGGAGTGGATGATGTAATATTAAACATCAAGCTACTAAAGGATGACATTGGTGGGATTACACTTCTTCAGTCTCACTATGTAGAAAAGATATTTAGTCGCTTCGGGTATAGCGACTGCAAGTCTTCTCCAACTCCTTATGATCCGAGTGTGCTACTTCAAAAGAATCGAACGATTGCTAAAGATCAATTGAGATAATCTCAAAGCATTGGCTCGCTCATGTATTTAGCAGTAGCTACTAGACGACATCTCCTTTCTTTGTAAGCAAGCGAGTCGATTTACATCAAATCTGGAGATGATCATTGGCATGCTCTTGAGAGAGTTTTGCACTATTTGAAAGAACTACGAGTTATGGTATTCAATATACTAGGTATCCACGGGTACTTGAGGGTTATAGTGATTCAAACTAGATATCGATCTTGATGAGATTAAGGCCACGGTGGTTATTTGTTTACACTTTGTGGTGGTGATGTTTCTGGATGTCTTTCAAGCAGACCATCTTAAAGAGGTCAACAATGGGCAGAACTCACTACATTAGACACAACCATTGTTGAAGCATAGTGGCTTCATGAGCTCTTGATGGACTTACGTGGTTGAAAACCCAATACCAGCCATCCCGATGAACTGTGATAATCAAACTATTATCGTCAAACTAAACATTTCTAAGGATAATATGAAGTCATCAAGGTATGTGAAGAGGAGATTGAAATCTGTCAGGAAACTGAGAAACTCCGGAGTTATTGCGTTGGATTATATCCAAACATCTAAGAATCTGGCAGATCCTTCCACAAAGGGATTATCACGTAATGTGATAGATAATGCATCGAGGGAGATGGGCTTGAGACCCACACTATGAGTTGATCGCAGTGGTAACCCACTCTACGTGATCGGAGATCGGCGTGAATTAAGTTTTAATTGAGGAGGAGAGTATTCCCATATTATATTGGGATTTCTATTTTTGTTCCCCTGGTTCGTTAGTTGTACTTAGTTTTTCCCAGCCGCTTAACTTTTCCTCATTTTTGCCCATCTCGTTGTACAAAACTCTCATCGTAAATGCGGAACTACGTCAAAATCGACCTTGCCGTTACGTCTTGACAAGTGGGTTCGTGTTTAGTCGGTTCCATCGTGGACCCTCACCGTTACGTGCTGACAAGTTGTTACATGCTGACAAGTGGGACCACGTGGGGCCGGTTGGTCAGGAATGCGTTATGCTGACATGTGGGGCCATGCCATGTTGGACTGCGTGGGGCAGGCTTGTCGGGAACGTGTTTTGGGGATGTGGTGTGGGACCGTGTGGGGCGCGTTTGGTAATTCGTGCACATCGCCTAAATTGGAAGATTTATTTTTTGTTATTTTTATGATTGGCCTATTTAAGAGCGCCTTTCCCATATATGTCACTAATAGTTGTGTTTTTTTGCCCAAAAAGTCGCAAATCTAGAGAAGCTTCTCTCTTCAGTCATGGTTCCCTTCCCTCGTTTTTCCCAATCTGGTAGCAAATCTAGAGCAAAAAATCTAACTAGCATCATAAATACATTCAGTAAACAGAGCAAATGTAGATAAGGCAGCTAATATAGGATATATAAACAGAGCAGATGTAGATAAAGTAGATAATATAGGATATATATAGTACGGTACTTAAACGAGGTTCGACAATTAGGCTTCTCAGCAGCAGCAGCGGAAAAGTTCAACAAAGAACAATACAAACGAAGATGCTTTATAGTAGTAGAAGCACAAGATCAGTGGCCCCTCATGGCTTCCACTAGGAGGGCCTCCGCCTCCTCCCTCTGGCGCTTCCTCCACTTCTTGCTGCCTAGTCCCTTGACCTTAGGCGCCTTGGGCTTGATCGGGGGCATATGACCCTCCTCGATGGCCACCTTCTGGAGGTTGCGGAGGTGAAAACCGAGCACCTGGTGCTTGGCTCTGAAGCCGTGGATGTGCATGAACAGGCCGCAGGTTCTCACGTCCTCAGCATGCTTCACGAGGGAGTTGAAGTCGGTGGTGAGGCTCCTGGTGCAGAAGGGGCACCTATAGACATCGCCGGCGAAGAAGTTTTAAATCTTGGACGGACTTGACTTCCTCACCACTGGCAGTCTTGATGTCGTGGTGTCGTTGCTGGTATCCACCTGTTGGAAAAAACAGTAGAGTGCAATAAGGACATAATTGAGATACCTTGATTATCGGGATTGATTACTTGCATAAATTAACAGATTGAGATCCTGTGATTATTCCCCAATCCCCAAATCTCTAACCAAATCGGATACTAATCCCAACTTCTGATTGGTGCTAGTACTAACTAGGAATCCTAAGCGCAACTTGGAGGAACAATAAAATATGTTTGAAATACGAGCAGAGTTTCATTGAAATCGAGATCTAACACAAGAGGATTATCTCTGTAAAAATACCTAGAATCCAACGACTGAAAATACGAATAGCGAACCTAATAACACACGATCTAGCATCCAACGATGGTAATGAGGAATAACAAAGGAAGGAGAAAACCCTTGTTACCTCGACCATGGTTCATCGATGCTAGTGTCGTATGGGTTCTCTGACAGCGTAATCCTCCTTGTAGGGGTCCCCGTGCGGGATCTTCCCAAGACGTGAGGGCCTCCTCATGGCGGCTCTGACGGAAGAGGGATAGGGGTTCTAGAAGGGATGGAGGCTGCCTTGATGCCTCGATGGGGGCCTGTGGGGCGGGGCCTCCCTGGGTAGCCATGGAGGCGATGATGTCCTGCGCCATTATTCTCCATCGCCCGGCGTGGTTGGGATTTTCTTGGGGTGTGCGAAGGTGATGGGACAATGGAGATGGTTGCGTGAGTGGTGAGAGAGTGATGAGTGAGTGAGGAGGCCTCTAAAAGGTGAAGGGAGGAGACATTCCATTGCACCAACATGCCTTGTGTAACCGTGTATGCTACTACACGTGCCTGACAACCACGAGTCCGCTACTGCCCGTGCACCACAAGTACTGCGTCGTTATGTTTTTCCTTGTGTCTAACATTGGCTACTTAGTTGTGCTTAGTTGTACCCTCGAGTGTAACACTGGCGGTTTGGTTGCACTCGGTTTTCCCTCGATTACTAGCAACATGTGCAATATACTCACTTTACCCTCGGTGGCTGGTCAACGAGAGTCAGCGAATGCGTTTTAGCTAGCTAATTAAGTCATTTTATGCACAACAAATTCAAAAGATCAAAACATAGTGGCATCTACCAGGAGTCTTATTATGTGACCGCCACCATAAGAAATGTATATAAATCAATTTTAACCTAAATCACCACTTATCAAATCACCTACTATCTATGAAGGTTCATGGCTTTTTACTCAAGCTTCTTCCGAAAACATCCCTCCCCAAAACATAGTTTGACTGAATGAGGCAATAATTGTCAAACTGATATATATTTGAATTACAAATAGTTTGATGTATGCCAAGATGTACTTTATTGTATAAAAGAAGCATTTTCCTTTTTTAAATACCTTTTTGTATTCTATTTGAATCCCTTTGTCAGTTTTGCCCTTAGTTTTGAAGTTCTACTCAGTTTTGCCCTTGGTTTTTAAGTTCTACTCAGTTTTCCCCTCTCTCTTTGTCACAAACTCTCACACCTGTGCTCATGTTGGCTGCTACGCTCTGATTGGCCGAGATAGTTGTCATGAGGATCGTACCCACCAACCGTTGATCCTCTGTGATCTAGCAGACATGATAACCCCTATATCCGTCGAGGGGCACCCTCTATACATGCAAAATAATGAGTTTGCCACCGGTACTTCAACTCCATAAACAAATGATTTTGAATGTAATTTGAAGCGAAAGTGTTCAAAGGTGTATAATTTTCATATATGCAAGTTTATGCATTATATTCACTCCATGAAAATGATAAATGATCAGGATTTTATTAGCACAAAATTATCATGTCCTAAGTGCGATTTCAAAGAGTTCAAGGGTGTATAATTTTTGCCATATGCAAGTTTATGCATTACATTCTATGAAAATGATAATCTCTCAAGATTTTATTAGCACATCATTATCAATTTGAAAGTGTTCAAGAGTTATGTGAATTATAAACACTCTTTTACATTAAGAGTTGTATAATTTTTTTAATTTGAAAGTGTTCAAGAGTTGGGTCAATTATAAACACTCTTTTACATTAAGAGTTGTATATTTTTCAATTTGAAAGTGTTCAAGAGTTCTGTCAATTATAAACACTCTTTTACATTAAGAGTTGTATATTTTTTTTTCAATTTGAAAGTGTTCAAGAGTTGTGTCAATTATAAACACTCTTTTCTATTAAGAGTTTTATATTTTTTAATTTTAAAGTGTTCAAGAGTTGTGTGAATTTTAAACACTCTTAAACATTAAGAGTTGTATAATTTTTTTAATTTGAAAGTGTTCAAGAGCTTTGTCAATTATAAACACCCTTATACATTAAGAGTTGTATAATTTTTTGTTTTGAAAGTGTTCAAGAGTTGTGTAAATTATAAACACTCTTATATATTAAGAGTTGTATAATTTTTTTAATTTGAAAGTGTTCAAGAGTTGTGTCAATTATAAACACTCTTATATATTAAGAGTTGTATAATTTTTTTAATTTGAAGGTATTCAAGAGTTGTGTCAATTATAAACACTCTTTTACATTAAGAGTTGTATATTTTTTTAATTTGAAAGTGTTCAAGAGTTGTGTCAATTATAAACACTCTTTTGCATTAAGAGCTGTATAATTTTTTTAATTTGAAAGTGTTCAAGAGTTGTGACAAATATAAAAACTCTTTTATATTAAGAGTTGTATAATTTTTTTAATTTGAAAGTGTTCAAGAGTTGTGTCAATTATAAACAGTATTTTACATTAAGAGTTGTATAATTTTTCTAGGATTTCTATTTTCGTACCCCTGGTTCGTTAGGCGTACTTAGTTTTCCCAACCGCTTAACTTTCCTCACTTTTCCCTCGCCATGTTAAGAAACCATCGTGGCGCTCGTGGGAGCTCGGATGGAGGGATGCCATCAGTCAAAGGCTTGACCGTTACATCTTGTTGGTGGGACAGCGTTGGGGCTGGTCGAGCATTGGCGTTACGTTCTGAGGCCTCGGCCGTTACATGCCTGACCGGTGGGGCCGCATTGGTGCGGATCCTACCGTGGCCAATACATGCTGACGGGTGGGGCAGGATACATGTCAGACCCGCCATCCTTTTCTCGTTGCCTTGTGGGCTGCTTTTTTCCTAATTGGGTGGCCGGTGCTAGCAATGACAAATGGGGCCGTTTTGTGGGGCCATCAAAGCCAATGAACGATGGGGCCGTCATGTGGGGCCGTCGAAGCCAATGACTAATGTGGCCATGATGTGGAGCTGGAGGGGGGATTTGCATATTCGCCATGTTTTACGTTGCAACTTGCACTTGCATATTTGCCATTTTGTGTGTTGCTGACATATGGTGGTCATGTGGCAAATATGCAAATTCAAAGAAAATGTTCGTTTCGTGGGGCTATCAAAGCCAATGAACGATGGAGCCGTCATGTGGGGTGGGGCCTCGAAGCCAATGACTGGTGGGGCCGAGATGTGGAGCTGTAGGGGGATTTGCATATTCGCCACGTTTTACGTTGAAACTTGCATATTTTCCATTTTGTGTGTCGCTGACATGTGGTGGTCATGTTGCAAATATGAAAATTTCAAAGAAAAGGTTCGTTCTATGGGGCCATCGAAGCCAATGAACGATGTGGCCATCATGTGGGGCAGTCGAAGCCAATAAACGATGGGGCCGTGATGTAAATTTGGAGGGGGATTTGCATATTTGCCGCTTTTAAACATAACTTGCATATTTGCCATTTTGTGTGTTCGACATGTGGTGGTCATGTTGCAAATATACAAATTTCAAAGAAAAGGTTAGATTCTGTAGGGCCATCAAGCCAATGAGCGATGGGGCCGTCATGGGGGTCGAAGCTAATGACCGATGGGGCCGTGATGTGTGGCTAGAGGGGATTTGCATATTTTCCATGTTTTAGATTGCAACTTGCATATTTTCCATTTTGTGTGTCACTGACATGTGGTGGTCATGTTGCAAATATGCAAATTTCAAAGAAAAGGTTAGTTACGTGGGCCATCGAATGATGAGCGATGGGGCCGTCATGTGGGGCCGTCGAAGCTAATGACCGATGTGGCCGTGATGTGTGGCTGGAGGGGGGATTTGCATAGTTTCCACGTTTTAGATTGCAACTTGCATATTTTCCATTTTGTGTGTCGCTGACATGTGGTGGTCATGTGGAAAATATGCAAATTTCAAAGAAAAGGTTCGTCCTGTGGGGCCATCGAAGCCAATGAACGATGGGTCCGTCGAAGCCAATGACCGATGGGGACGTGATGTGTGGCTGGAGGGGGATTTGCATATTTGCCACGTTTTAGATTGCAATTTGCATATTTGCCATTTTGTGTGTCACTAACATGTGGTGGTCATGTGGAAAATATTCAAATTTCAAAGAAAAGGTTCTTCCTGTGGGGCCATCGAAGCCAATGAACGATGGGGCTATCATGTGGGGCCGTCGAAGCCAATGACCGATGGGGACATGATGTGTGGCTAGAGGGGGATTTGCATATTTGCCAAGTTTTAGATTGCTACTTGCATATTTGCCATTTTGTGTGTCGCTGACATGTGGCAGTCATGTGGAAAATATGCAAATTTCAATGAAAAAGTTTGGCGGATATGCAAAATTGGCAAATATGCAAAAATCCCGGAGCAGCCACTCCCCCAAACATTGATAGGCGGGATCGTGTATGACACACGTGAGTTCGGCTCTCTCTCATCCGCTCTCATCCCCCAGCCCCGAGCAGCTCCTACCCCACTAGCGGTCAGAGCAGCCATCGTCGGTGTGTCGGTGGCTCCGTCCTACGGTGGCGTCGGACGGACTGACGCGCTGCACCTCAACCACGGCTCCAACACCTGTTTCGTCCGCACACATTGTACTTTGAGGTAGTACCGACCGTAGGAAGGTCCACCGCCCACGACGACCGGGATTTTGTTTCGCCACCATAGCTCGACGCACGGTCGTAGCAATTGCTAGTAGTGCTTGGTAAGACTTCCGCTCCTGCTCCGCCCACCCTAATCGATTCAGTTCCCGTAATTTCCTCGATATTGCAAGGGTAAATTAGTCTTCAATTTCTGGTCGTAGTGGGTACACCAGTGAGGGCGAGGATTCAATCATGTCTTGGCCATGTTCTCCTTCTCCTACCATGTCGGAAGTGCAGGTAGATCCTTCTCTTTGTACTACCATTGAATTTGAAGTGCCTCCATGGCTTGTCGAACTGATTTTAATTGGGTTTGTTTTGGGATTGTTATAGTGTGCTATGCAGGCCGATGATCCATGGTACATAGCATACCAATATGAATCGACCCAGTGGTCTAGCCAGAGGATGAATTTGGAGGAGATGGTTGCCAATTTAGGTGATGAATTGGCTCGTAAAAACCTGTTGAAATTAGAGCTGAAGTGTACTATCGAGGAAGAAAAGAAGAACTCAGAGCTTATTCGCAAAGATAAGTTGACACTTGAGGCTGATTTTCTTGTATCGATCAAGTGGTAGAAAATCTAAAACATGAACCTCAAGTGAAGGGGGAGCAGAATAGTAGATTCATTTGGGCAGTTTTAGTAGTTTTCATCCCTGTCCTAACATTTACACTATGGGGCTGTGGTGAAGGTGGCACATGTAATGATTAGTTGAATTGATAGCTAATTTAGATAGTAGAATTGTTATTCGATGGATGGTTGTGAGTTCCTGCAAGTTTTGTCACTTTGTGATCCCAAAGTTGTCATGAGAATGCATTATGGGGCCCGAGTTGCTTGCCATTGGATCTTGCTGCCCATAGTTAGTGTGACAAATGCCATGTAGACTTGCAGCTTTGACTGCAGCATCCGTTCTCCGTTCTTCCTGATGCCCCATTATTCTTCTCCAAAGAGGCGATCTGTCAAAGAAAGTACTACACCCTCTGATCCAATTTAGTTGACTCAAATTCGTCAAGATACGGATGAATCTAATACTAATTCATGTCTAGGTATAATCGAATCTAGACAAATCTAAATACTCTAATACAAGCCCACCGGAGATTGTCAAAGAAAATACTGCTACTTATTAATCAACATATCCACCGGTCTCACGGCTCAAATACATACTCCCTCTGACCCATATTACCAGTAAAACTTGACTAGATACGTTTCGTATCTAGATGAATCCAAGTCAACTAATATGGGTCGGAGGGAGTATCAAATTTATTCAAATCGGTTCAGGGGGCTTGATCTGCATCGTCGCGGTGATGCTGCGGATGATGGATTCAATCGTCGTTGCATCGATGACCACTGTCGGCACTACCGCCGCCTCGGTGTATTTAATCGAAAGCGATCGAGGAGGTGAACAGGGTGAGACGGACAAAGACAAATTTGAACACTTAGATCCTCACCGCCGCATGCCGTTCCAGCCACCACGCTTGGATCCGTGCTGCCGCAAGCCGTTCCAACCCCCACGCTTAGGTCCGTGCCGGCGCATGCCGTTTCGACCGCCAGGCTTAGATCCATGCCGCCGCATGCCATTCTGACTCCCACGCTTAGGTCCACGCCGGAGCACACTGTTCGGACCGCCAGGCTTAGGTCCGTGTCGCTGTACGTCGATAGGAGGGGAGGAAGATGCGGCCGGTATACGTGCGACAGGGAAAGTGAGGGAGAGACATCCATCCCGTCGGGCTCTCCTCTCCGTACAAGGTAGGTGCGCCCATCGGGAGAGAGAGACCTCCAGCTTGTCGGATCATGATGTATCGAATGTTGGTTAGCCAAGATCCGTGTGACATACATCTCGACCAATCAGAGTGCAGTAGCTGTTGTGAGGGTTTGAATCAGGAGAGAGGGGAAAAGTGAGGAAAACTTTAGCGGGAGGGTAAAAGTGAGGAAAACTTTAGAGGGAGGAGAAAACTGAGTAGATCTAACGAAAACAAGGCCACTCAGATAAAAAAATAATTAAGGGAAATTCAAGATTTTGGCATAAAAATGGAAAATGTGTTATTTGAAAAAAATAATTCGTCTTGGCCAACATTATATTGTTTGCAACTCAGATATACAAAAGTGTTCGAAATTTGGCCTCATTTAGACAAAGTATGTTTTGGGATGGGTTATTTTGGAGGTTGATCGAGTAGAAAGCCATGCATCTTCATAGCTAGTAGCTCATTCCAACAAGGGTTTAAGAAGTGGTTTAGGGGATAAGTCCATTTCTCTTTATTTCCTTTTCCTTTATTATTCATGCTAGGTTGTAGGCAACATAACAAGACTCCATTTGAAGGTTGCACTATGTTTTGACTTTTTTGAATTAAACTAACCCTAAAACCATTTTTTTGAATTTAATCACTTAGAAAAATAAAAATGTGGCTGATTACAAGTTAATCCAAAATTTCCAATTTCATATGGTAAATCAATCCAAGATACACAAGTGTGCCAAATTTTGGATCAATTGCTCAACGTTTAAGCCATGAACTAGCTAAACCCCATGTGTTGACCACATGTAGAGGGCAAAACTGAGTAGTGCTAAGCAACTAGGTGCATGACCATAGAAACTTGCAATAACACATACATTATGGGATTATCCAATATACAAACTTGGGAGCGTCACACTAGTTTGAATTAAATACAAACATTGACAGTAGTTCAAATTTATCATACAAATTCAAATTAATAATTCAAATCCATTTTTTCTTGCTCCTAGTATTTTTCGCTGGGTTCACCACCTTGATCCTGGTGATCCTAGCTGGAATATTCTCGGAGTCCACCATCAGCTTGATACCTTGGGCATGGATTTTGCGGACGATTACGCTTTCCTGCCGGCTGACGGAACCAGAGGGGGAATCATTCTTGCGGTTTCCAGTAGGGTGTTCACTCTATCTAATGCAAGTACCACGGACTGAAGTGAAGTTTATGTTCTAGGAGTCAACGAGGTGGAGCAACATTGAATTGCTGATTTATTTCATTGTCAAACTGGGACATCACCGATGAAATATTTGGGGTTACCTGTTTTGCAGCGGAAACTTTTAGCCTCAGATTTTTATTTCCTGGTGCAGAAGTGTTTGGGTAACTGGCAGCCAGTTTCAACAGGTGGGCGCAAGATCTTGATAGATTCTTGCCTTGGCAACATTCCAACAAACGTCATGGGCATTTATTTGCTGTTGGAAGGGAGACACTATAAATTTTACATGTCCAGGGCCAAGTTCTATTTGGGAAAGTGTCTATCTCTATCTCTATCTCTATGCCCAAGTCCGTGGTACTTGCATTAGATAGAGTGAACACCCTACTGGAAACCGCAAGAATGATTCCCCCTCTGGTTCCGTCAGCCGGCAGGAAAGCGTAATCGTCCGCAAAATCCATGCCCAAGGTATCAATGATACACTGCCTATGCAAGTACCAAAATATTTTATTTTCCTTTATTAAATGTTTATCTTTTTAAATCCCTTTAGGATTTTATTTGATTCAAATTGGTTTGAGGTTCCATTTGAATACAAAAAGTTTCTTCTGGCCTTGAAAATCAAACAAAGTTTTATTTTATTCATTTATTTTCACATTACAAGATTTGGAAAATCTTGGGATGTGACAGGCTACCACCCTTAAAATAAATCTCGTCCCGAGATTTGGGGAGGTTAGGGTTACAAGCAAGTTCAAAACAACTAGGGTACTACCACCCTTAAAATTTTCAAACAAAAATTACATATTGTCCTTCTTGGGATCCTGGAAAAACTTCTCTAAGCAAAACTTTGCATTGTGCCCTTGGTTTCCATACTTGTCTCATGGGCCAAGGTTGAGATCCTTCATAGACTTGTTTAACTTGTTCTCCATCCTTTCTGGACAATTGTTTGCATAGTGGCCTAGTTCCTTGCATTTGAAACATGTGACAAGGCTGAGATCTCTCATAGGCTGGTTTATCTTATGCTTCATCTTTTACGGGCGATTTGCATAATGTCCTAACTCTTTGAAGTGTTTGCACATCACTTGGCTAATATCTTTCTTTTCCTTTGGTTTCACTAGCCTTTGTTTGTTTTCTTGGCTCTTCTCCCTTTCTGGGCATTCATTGGCATAGTGTCCCATCTCTTTGCATTTGAAACATTGCACTTGTGTAATATCCTTCTTGCTAGTGTTGGGGAATTTCTTCTTCTTCTTGGGTCTCTCCAAAGCTAGGAGTTCTTCTAGTTCATGTTCTTCATAGGTGGGAGATCTTTCTCTCTTCTTGGGGTATTGATTCTCATGCTCCTTGGATGCATGATCCTTGTCTCTAAAAATATTGCTAGCTTGGGTTCCTTCTAGAATAGCATCTTTGTCATCCTTGTTGTCATTAGCTCTTTGGGAAAAGTTTTCTCTCATGTTGATCATTTGAGTAACTAATCCTTGCAACAGTTGGGATTGAAGTTTCAAAATCCTTTGTATGGCTGGGTCTAGTCCATTGTTGTTGGCTAAAAGCTGAGTTGTCTCTTGGCTCAACTGTTTTTGAGTTGCTATAAGTTCTCTCATGTTGTCCTCTTTGTTGTTGTTGTCATCAACCTTGATGTTGGAGTCTCTTGGAGTAGTCATCTGTTTGGGTTTGAAGAGAGATTAGAATAGGCAAAATATTTCTAAGGGAATAATTCTAATCACACACATCACAATTCACACAAGCAATATGCATGCAATCACAAACCAAACATTCACAAACAACTTTGCACTCAAACAAAAAAGTTCAAGCACATTCTTAGGCAACAAAATATTTTTATTACACCACATAAGTTGGTGTGTTTGACTTAACTAAAATATGGTGGTCCATCTACATGGTTCATTTGTGATCTTTCCATCATTCTTGGTTCTTCTTGTATGAGATTATGGTTTCCTTGAGAAAAACTCTTGGTTGTAATACTTCAAATGATGTAGGCTCCTTCTAACTTTTGCATTCCCTCAGTCTCTAAATCTTGAGCATGATCACCTTGTCTCACTTGTAGTCCTTAGTAGTTTCCAAATTGGAAGTCCTTGGTGAATATGCTGAAGATGTTGAAGTCATTAGAGTTGATGAAGTTGAAGAAGTCCTTTGCACATGGTGTAGTCTTTGGCCATGGGGTAGGTTTTTCCATCAAGTTTGAAATAGATGAGATGTAGAGTTGAAACCAAAATGGTTGAGGAAAGAGTTTACAAGTTCTTGTAAATAAGCTTTGGATCAAAATATAACTCCTATTTTTCTAAGGGTTTTTTTGTCCAATCCTAGGTTTACAAATCCTACAGGCAACACAATGCTCTGATACCATCTGTAGGGGTCCCAATCTTTAATAAGATTGATCCCTCCTGTGTTTACAATGCTAGTCCCTGGATCAATAGCTAGCATCCACAGTTAAGATGTAATATCAAGAAACAAAGGTCATAAAATAACTTTATAACCAGGAATAACATAATTTTATTACATCAAACATAGCTCATATGGCTATTACATTACATTGCAGCGGGATAACTATAAGCATGGGGTCCTTCATCTTCAGAGTGCCACAGGCAGATGTTGGTTGTAGACTTTGTAATCCTAATCAAACAATCTTCACTAAAATCAATCAAACCTGCAACATACAAGTTACAGCCACAAAGGGTCAATACATTTGAATTGTATTGGCAAGTGATACTATGGTAGTATAGTGGATTCTATCTTCTATATGCATTTGGCTAAGTGGAGTTGAGGCTTGCATTGCTCAAAATAGATTTTTCCTTAACATTTGAAAATACTAAGTTTTGTTTGACAAAATCATTTTTCTCAATCAAAGATTGAAGATCCTTTCCAAGGCATCTATCAACCAAAGATTGAAGATTTCAAATAACCCTTGTTCAATCCACAAGATTTTAACTTAGAAATTTGAATGATGAGATTCTTGATTGCTTCCATGTCTTGATGCTCAAATTGTCCATTTCCTTAGACTAGGCTAAGTACTTAGATTCTACACTCTGCAGAGGTGTTGCACTTTCCCCACAAGACTTGGTTTCCCAAGACAAGATCTTTCAGAAGCTTTCCCTTAGACCAAAATGGACGCGTTCCAACCTATCAAACACTACCACCAACTGTCCATATGGCTAAGTTCTTGCAACCTATATGATCATGGCAGAGCCCATATTGCCAAGTGGTTGCACTTGAAGCTTCTCAACATTTGACATCTCAAATCCCTTTGTTTCCTGGGTGGCATACCACAAGTGAGATACACAATCCAAGTCCATGGCCTTGTGAACCACTCAACCATTCTCCACCAAGCTATACCATTCCACCCAGGTGATTCATTAACTTAGTTGTTTTATTAGACAAAACATAAGTCCTCAGACTTAGAATATTTTTCCATAGTGTGAATATATATTCCACCCATGTTTTCTATTAGCTAGGCTAAGCTTGGTAGTAGTAGGAATCTTAACTTAGGAAAATCCTATTAAGGATTCATCCACTAGGTTTTCTTATAGCAAGGTCTATACTTAGCAAAATCCATGCAAGTTTTACTTAGAAAAATTCACTAATGCATAGAGAAAGTAATGGGACAAAAGTATGAAGCATCACTTGCCTTTTTGGTAGGGAATGGTGGTTCACTCCTTGATCTTGCTAGTCTCACACTTCACTACAAGTCAATCAAGCAAACACCAATTCAATTTACATTCCAAACCAATAATCACTCAAACAAATTCACACACACAAGACAAAGGAAACCAATTCATGCATGGGAGCATGCACAAGATGGTTTTATTTTACAAAGGGGGTCTCTATGGGGTTTCTAAACTTTGTAAGATCCAAATTGGTCATTTACCAAAGTGGCAAAGTCATTAGCAAGAGGGTTTTGTCCAAAAACTATTTTTAAATCCATTCATAATTTCATGTGGTGCAAAAAAGTTTTTATTAAGGCAAAACTCTTAAGTTGTTCACCAAATGAGTTGCTAATTTGAAAAACTTGGTGTTTTGGGTCAGTAGGTTTGGTCTAAACCATTTTCCCAAAGTTTTTACTCAAAATCATTTTCATAACAAAAACCATTATTTTCTTTTGGCTTAAAATGACTAAGTCAAGTAATCCAACCTAAATCTTTCCAAAATCATTTTTAACACCAAGGGTTGGTTCCTAGGGTCATTAAGGTCACAACAATCCAATTTGCAAAGATTTTATCCCTAAATTCAATTTTAAACAATTTTTATACTCTAAACAAGCTCACAAAAGAATCTGCAAAATCAAGGAAACTAACAGATACTATTGGCTAAACTAATTCCACACTTGGCTAGGGCTTGCTCTCCTGAATCCAACGACATAAAATTTGCAATTTTTGGACGTGTGGATCCAAAGATACAAAGGTTTGAAGTTTGCAAATAATTCTGTTTCAAAAATCTGTTTTAAACGGAATAGGTGACACGCGGCACACCCTGGTTGGACGGTACCGGTTCGGCCGGATCACGCGACGACAGCCGTTGGATTTAAGTTAAATCGTGCGGGACAGGATCATCACTTACCCCTTCGTTAACGTTCTATCGTATCCGTCAGATTCAGATCCTGCGGTTGCTACCGCTGCACCGCCAAAACGGGCGCTCAGATGCGCGGCGGCGGCTCGAATGATGACGGTGCCGGCGATGCGGGAAGCTAGAGGAACAGAGGGGTGGTTTACCAGATTATGGCTCGCCGATGCTCAACGTGGTAATCTTGGTTGGTGGAGGCGCTGGGCATCGCCTTGATTGCTCGTCGGAGTGGAGCTGCGCCTCGGCGGTTGAAGCGATCGTCGAGGCGAGATAGGGCGTCCTAGGACAAGCGGAAGACAGTTTGATCGTAAGGCTATGGCGACGATGTGCGTGAAGGAGTGGGCGGGGTGGTGGAAATTACCGTGAGGCTCGTCGGAGGAAAGCGGGACGGATGCTTGGAGGTTGTCGTTGGCGAGGCTCGGGGCGCCAGAGTGCGCGTGGATCGCTGAAGAGTCCTGGGGTTCTTGATCACCTCTGCGTGCTCGAGGAGGCAAGAGGTGGAGTGTGTTGGCGAATCGGCGAGCAGTCGTCGAGACGGAGGAAGTGCAGGGCAAAATTCCTCGGCACAGGGGCGTCTTGAGGGAGGGTCGAGAGGAGCGAGAGGACGTCTTGGTGTTTAAAGGGCTGGTTATTACAAGAAATCAAAGCCTCCTTCATGTGCAATCAATCGCGGAGTAATCTCTACGCAGCGGTCGAGGCGGCGTCTCGTTGAAGACGATGGCTAGGGATGTGGGGCCGGTCGGTCAGTGGGAAAGAAAACGAGGAGGAGGTCCACCTGTCAGTGAGGGTGCGGATTTCTTCTGGGGTGAATAAAAACGGTTCGGGGGCGAGGGTGAGGTGGGCTAGGTGGGCTGCTGCTGGGTTAGTTGGGCCAGATGGTGGGCTGCTCTATTTTTTTCTGTCTGAAACTTTTTCCTTTTCTATTTTCAATTTAGTGATTTGAAATTCAAACAAATGATTCATTCAACCAAATCAACTCAAACAAACACCACACTTCACAATTTTGAACTTGATTCTGTTTATCAGTATAAACCTAAATTCCAAAATGAATTAATGTTTTTATTCATTTTTAGGATCTATTTAATAATTAGATAAAATAGCCCTTTAGTTATTTAATCAAAATAGGGTTTGACTTAATAAAATCTCCATTTGAAATATTTTCAAAACCAAATTAGTAGGTTTTATTTGGAAATAAAGAATATTTGCAAAACTTGTTTTAAAATATAATAACATCTTTATTTTTGGTCCAATACCAATTAAATGAATAGACCTTATTCATTTAATTCAAATAGGATTTGTTTTATTGAAATCTTTATTTTTAAAACTGAAATAATACCAAACCACTTCAGTAGGTTTTATTTGAGAATATAATTTACTTTAGAAAACTTATTTAAAATAAATAAATAAGTTTTGGTGTTTATTTAAAATGGGAAAAGTCTTTACTCAAATAAAATTTGGATATTAAATCCTTATTAATTTATTTAAATCAACTTTTGCTATTTTTATTCAAAACAAAATGTTTTAAATCCAAAGCCTGGCCAAGGTTTAATTTGGCCTTTATAAATAATCTTTATTTATGAATCCACCTTTCTTTTGAAAACTAAATCTTTTATTAAAAGATTCCGAAATAGTAATACCAAAATATTTTATTTTCCTTTATTAAATGTTTATCTTTTTAAATCCCTTTAGGATTTTATTTGATTCAAATTGGTTTGAGGTTCCATTTGAATTCAAAAAGTTTCTTCTGGCCTTGAAAATCAAACAAAGTTTTATTTTATTCATTTATTTTCACATTACAAGATTTGGAAAATCTTGGGATGTGACAAATGATCAACATGGGAGAAAACTTTTCCCAAAGAGCTAATAACAACAAGGATGACAAGGATGTTAATCTAGAAGGAACTCAAGCTAGCAATATTTGTGGAGACAAGGATCATGCATCCAAGGAGCATGAAGATCAATGCCCCAAGAAGAGAGAAAGATTTCCCACCTCTGAGGTGAGATATGAAGAACATGAACTAGAAGAACTCCTAGCTTTGGAGAGACCCAAAAAGAAGAAGAAGGACATAAGCCAGTTGCAATGTTACAATTGCAAAGAGAAGGGACACTATTGCAGTGACTGCCTAGAAAAGAAGAAGAACCAAGGAAACAAACAAGAGGAAATGATACCAAAGGAAAAGAAAGATATTAGCCAAGTGTGGTGCAACAACTGCAAAGAGCTAGGACAGTATGCAAGAAACTGTCCAGAAAAGATGAAACCCAAGATAAACCAGCCTATAAAGGATCTCAGCCTTGTCACATGTTTCAAGTGTGAAAACAAAGGACACTATGCAGATGTTTGCCCAGAGAAGTTTCCCCAGGACCCCAAGAAGGCCAACATGTAATTTAGTTGGAAACATTTTAAGGGTGGTAGTACCCTAGTTGTTTTGAGCCTACTTGTAACCCATAGCCTTCCCAAATCTCGGGACGAGATTTATTTTAAGGGTGGTAGCCTGTCACATCCCAAGATTTTCCAAATCTTGTAATGTGAAAAATAAATGATTAAAATAAAACTTTGTTGATTTTCAGGGTGAGAAGAAACTTTTGAACCCAATTTGAAACTTTCAAAACCTATTTGGATCAAATAAAATCCTAAAGGGATTTAAAAAGTTAAATAAACAATAAACTTCAAAATATCTAAAATTACTATTTTTGGATCTTTTAATAAAAGGATTTGGTTTTCAAAATAAAAGGTGGATTTATAAATAAATATTATTTTATAAAGCCAAAACAAACCTTGGCCAAGCTTTTGAAATAAAACATTTTGTTTTGATAAAAAGAGTAAAGGTTTATTTAAACAAAATAATAAGGATTTAATATCCAATTTTATTTAAGTAAAGGCTTTCCCATTTTAAATAAACACTAAAACTTATTTATTTATTTTAAATATGTTTTCTAAGTATTATATATTCTCAAATAAAACCTACTGAAGTGTTTTGGTTTTATTTAGATTTCAAATAAAGATTTTAAATAAAACAAATCCTATTTGATTTAATAACCAAGGTCCATTTTATTTAATTATTATTGGACCCTAAAATAAATGTTATTTTATTTTAAACAAGTTTTCCAAGTATCTTATATTTTCAAATAAAACCTACTGATTTGGTTTTGAAAATATTTAGTTTTCAAATGGGGTTTTTAAATAAATTAAAACCAATTTGGTTTATTAACTAATGTCCATTTTATTTAATTATAAATGGACTCTAAAATAAAAATATTGTTTTATTTTTGGGAATTGGTTTATGTTGTTAAACAGAACCAAATTCAATTGCATTGTTTGGTGAATGTTTGATTTAGTTTGGATTGTTTGATTTGTTATTTGAATTTCAAAACAGAAAAGGAAAAACAATTTGAAAGAAAAAAATAAGATTCAGACACAGCCCAGCCGACCAAGCCCACTAAGCCCAGTACGAGCCCACTCTCTCCTCCATGACGCTTCACTCACTCACTCACCCACTCTGCGACTGACTGGTGGACCCCAAGTTCCTCTCTCACTCCACTGACGAAACGGCCCCACTCCCGAGCCTTCTTCCTCACCCGCGATGACCTCTTCTCCCTCCCCTCGTCGCCGTTTCTGGCAGTGATTCTGTAACATCCCTAAATTCATATTCCAAAACTCATTCATATCATCTAAGCATTCATCATCATTTAGGGTTTTTCTCAAAAACAGAAGCTTGTGCTATGATTTCATGTGAGTAAATTTCACTCATTAGGGTATCACCTTTTGAAACTTAAATGTTAAGGAACTTGTTTGCTTGCCCCACTATTGGAAAGATTAGGTGTAAAAGTTTAAACCAAAATTTTCAAATTAGAAATAATTTCAGAACCTCTATTTTTCAAACACTTGCAAAATAGTGCAAAGTCTCTGGTTGTTTGAAATCCAAGACTGATCAAGCCTTTGCAAGACAACCCCATGAGCCTTGACTTATTTCTGAGACCAATTTACCCCTGCAAAACCTCAGAAATATTTGAATTCAAATTGATTTTGAAACTATTTAAAAACTGAATCAGAAAATCGAATTAGAAAAGAAAAAAATTGAACAAAGGAAAAGAAAGGCGCCAGTATCTGGCCCAGCAGAGGATCGAGCCCAACTAGCCCACCCGGGGATTTCTTTTTCTTCTCTCACGCGCAAGCGCACGCGTTCAGCCGCTGACAGACGGACCCCACCCTCATTTCGCACACATCGCTGACGAGTGGACCCAATCCACGCTGTCATCGTCTTCCCCAAACCTCGCCCGCGACCACGTCGCAGCTGCAGTGACTGCCGGTAATGGCGCGGCTTAATTGGGCATTAAAACACGGGCGTTTCCTGTCGAGGCACCGGCTATAAGATCCCCACCTCCTCGCAGTCATTTTCCCCCAGTCAATTCCACACTCACGCCCCCAGGCTGCCCACGACTCGCTCAAAACCACCGCAGACAGAGCAACTCCGGCGACCGATTCAGGTGAGCTCCGTGCGCCCCTTCCCCTCTGGATTGTTCGAGACACTTAGAAATCCTCTTGCGCACCTTCTAACCACAACAGAGCATCCTGTACTGCCCCAGGTCGACGTGTTCGCTTGACGCCGTAAGCACCCGACGACCACCCCAACTCCGGCGAGCAATCTCAGTAAGATCCGAGCACCCCTTGCTTTCTTATTCACCCGAGCGTGTTCGCAATTGTCCTGCGCATCTCCTAAACCCATTGGTTCGTGTTAGGGCGACGCAGAACTTCGGCAACGACTCCGACAACACCCACCCGACGCCAGACGCAACTCCGATGAGATCTAGAGCTCATCTCGGCGCCCTCCTCAAGCCCGGTACCACGAAGCCAGAGCCTCCGGCGAACCTGGTAATCCTCCTCTCCCTCTCGCGGACGATGTAGAACGCCGGCGCCGTCGTAGTCAGACGCGTCGCCGCTAGTCAACGCCGCCAGCGACGCCCGGTTATGGTTAGAGGGTTTGGACCGTTGGATCTGCATCGTATGGCTAGGATAGATCTAGGCCGAAGGGGTACGCGTGTGTCTGAGCCGCCAGATCTCATTTAGATCGTGCGGTCATGGCCTTCGATCCGCTGGCACGCATGCCGATGAGGTTGCGCGTGGCAAGGTTTAAATCAAAAACAAAATTTAAAACCTGATTTAGATTCAAACTTCAAACTGCTATAACTTTTGAATGCCACGTTAGAATTTTACAAATTTTGTACCGTTGGATTCAGTGAAACCAGACCTTTCTGAATGTTCAATTAGTTTAACAAATAGTAACCATTAAAATGACTTTATTTGTGGAATCATATTTAAAGCTATTTTGAGTATGGATTTGTTTTGATAATTGGTTTTAATGTTAAATAAGTTTGTTATGGTAAATTTGGTGTCCTGTTATGTTTCAGTAGCATACACATGCTTAGTAAAATTTCCAAAATCACCACTTAGTAAAATTCTTGCATGCATGCATTCATATTATTTTTTTATTGAATAAATTGTGTGAAATTGAATGTGATAATTTGTCTTGTAGATTTTGCTAGTGATTGTGATTGTGAAGAGTGCTACTCTCCCCACTACCAAGGCAAGTGATATTTTCATGAATATTTCTATCCTATGTTTTATACTAGCATTAGATATTTTGCTAAGTCCTGCATGCTATTTTTGCCTAATGCCAAGATGGGAAATCCTAAGTAGTGTAGAATGGTAGATTTGCTAGGAAATTTTCCTAAGTTAAGTTACCATAACATGCTTAGCCTAGATACTTAGCAAACAAGGGTGGTGAACATCTATACTTATTATGATGAAAATATTTCTAAGTCAAGAGACTTATGCTTTCCTAATAAAACAACTAAGTCAAATGAACCTCCTGGGTGGAATGGAAAGATTTGGTTATGTTGAGTGGTTACACAAGGTCATGGACTTGGGTTGTGTTCTCACTTGTGGTATGCCACCCAGGCACAAAGGGATTTGGAGGCCAAGTGTTGAGAAAGCTTACAGTGCAACCACTTGGCAATATGGGCTCTGCCTTGATCATATAGGATGCTTGAACTTAGTCACTTGGACAGTTGGTGGTAGTTGGGATGATAGGTTGGAATGTGTCCATTTGACTAAGGAAAAGCTTCTGAAAGGTCCTGTCTTGGGAAACCAAGTCTGGTGGGGAAAGTGCACAACCTCTACAGATGGAAAACCTAAGTACTTAGCCTTGTCCAAGGCAATGGACAATTTGAGCATCAAGACATGGAAGCTACAAGAATCTCATCATTCCAACTTCTAAGTAACAATTTGTGGGTGAACAAGGGTGAAGGACCCCAATGACTATTGGTGTTTTCTTTGGGAATGTTTTGACAAAGAAAAATTTAGTGATTTCAACTAATAGGTAAAACTTATTTTCAAGCAAAGCAAGCCAAGCTACACTTAGCCAAAATGCATATAGTAATATAGTCCACCTAAAATATACTAAGGTATCACTTGCCAATACTATTCCAAAGTATTGACCCTCTGTGGCTGTAACTTGTGATGTTGCAGGTTACTCCGATGATGAGTAGGAGTCATGAGTCTACACTCAACATGCTTGCCTGTGGCACATGAAGATGAAGACTTATGTTTATTTACTTATTCCATAGACTCTTGTATTAGGCCTTTGGCCCTGAATTGTAAAAGACTATGTTTTATCTCTGGAATGAATGTAATAAACAACCTTTGTATCTGTGTACTTCATCTTAAACTGTGGATGCTAGCATTGATCCAGGGACTAGCATTGCAATCACAGGGATCCTTTCCTTTGTAAAGGAGGGGTCTAACAGATGGTATCAGAGCACTGTGTTGCCTGTAGGATTATGACCCTAGGATTGGAAAACCACTGAGGAAAAAGTTTTTCAACTACTTCTACACTTGTCTACTCTTCTCGTAAAACTTTTCTAATCTCTTTCAACCTCCTTTGTAGATGAACTCCATCAACGAAGCCGTGAAGAAGGGACCACTCATGACCATGACCTTGGAGTGTGAAACTGAGTTTCCCAATATTCTCAAGGACCTCATGGTGGCAATGGATGCACATGGTGCAGCTGTGTACAAGGGCTTTCGGTGATGGATGAAGGAGTGGAGTATTGGTGGGTACAACTTCACTTTTACAAAAACAAGGAAGACAACCACAAAGAAAGGGGATCCTGCATGTACACCAACACTACAATGCACACCACATTCTTTGAGTCAGCCAGGGATGCAGCTTGTTGGACTATCAAAGAATTAAGTGCTAGAGTCAAGTGCAGAATGCTCAACCTCCAAAAGGACTTAGAGAAAGAGAAGGAGCTTACTCAAGAGTTGGAAGCCACCAACCAAGAGATAAGGGGAGATGTTATAGACTTAGTGATAGAGTCAAGAGAGCAAGATTGGTGGATTGTCTCTAGGAACATTGTGTTTGCTAATAGATCCCGTGAGATTGGATTGTAATGGCACTTTGTTAGTTGGACCACCACTTATCACCTTGTTCCCAAAAATGATACTTTAAATAAGGTTGGACCTTGATTGATGTAATGGACTTATGTATGCTTGACTTGTGTGATGATTAAGTTCTATGGAAATGTATGAATGTTTGTCTTGATTTACCTTGAATTGTGTTGTTCTAACTTTTTCATTCTTATAAATAGATGCCTATTGCCATCAGCACTGTTGAGGAGTTTCAGGTTACTCGTTTTGGTCCTCGTATCGTTGAGCTTACCACTCTTCTCGATCTCCCTCTTCCCACCATCACGGTGTACCCACTTACCAAGTTCGAGAGGAATGACCTCTGGGCCTTCAAGGTGAACCAGCCCGGACGCCAGACTGAGCCTACTACGGAGGCCATCGTCTTCAAGCTGATGCACGACGACAGGGAGAGAGGCATGGAGGTAGTCATGCAGGACCTGATAGGACGACTGTTAGGCCGTCACTCCCGACAGGTTAGGGGCACTCACTTCCACGTCTTCGGAAGACGTGATGTTGATGGAGAGTCCATCGACTTTGAGGACGACTCGAGGAGCACTGCGGAGCCGATACGTCTCTATCTTCAGGACTTAGAGACTCTTCTCAGGCACGTAGAATCGGACGAGAGCGTCATGCTAGGTAATGACGAGCTTCAGGTGCAGCTTCGCGAGAAGGACAAGCTTTTTGCGCAGCAGGATGAGATGATCAAGGAAATGGAGACAAAGTTCGAGGCCTAGGACCGCAAGTTCAAGAGTCAGGAGAAACGCGTCCAGGATAGGAACAAGAAGATCTGGGACATGACCGAGGAACTGAAGTCCAAGGATTTCGAGCTAGAGCAGCAGCAGATGGTTATTGAGAGACTTCGTTCCCAAAAGAGGGCTCTCAAGGCCAAGGTCTATTCCTTGACCACTACGATTAAGGAGAACAAGACCGCGATGGAGAACGCAGGTCTTACCTTCGTCGAGGAGGAGATCATTATTGATGAGTAGACTTGACTATTCGTACATCTTTCATATTCATACTTATTATTGTGAACTGTTATTGGACCATCCGACATGTGGATGGCTTGCCACTTGTGTGTTTTATTTCATGAACTTATCATTTGGTTGTTGAGTTTTATGCTTATGTTGCATGTTATGTGAAATGCTTGTGATGTATTGTGCATAAGACATCTAAGGGTATCTCATACTTACCTATTTGAATAAACCACAGATGCCTCCCCGTCGCGCAAACCCCAACCCCAATAACATCACCCCGGAAATGCAACAAATGATGAATGCGCAAACACGGCTTATGAAAATGATGATGACATTCATTCAAAACCAGAACAACAACAACAACAACCCCAACAACAACAACAACAACAACAACCCCAATAACAACAACAACCCCAATAACAACAACAACAACAACCCACCGGATTTCGATATGCTCACCAGATTTCTGCATTTCAGGCCAGCAAAGTTTTCGGGAACAACTGATCCCATGGTGGCCAATGACTGGCTACGTTCCGTGAACAAGGACTTAGTGACCATGGGCTGCACGGATGCTGAAAAAGTCAGATTCGCAGCACATCTGTTGGAAGGACCAGCCACCACATGGTGGGACAACTTCCAAATCACCACTCCTATAGATGAAGTGACTTGGGCTATCTTTGAAGATGGCTTTCGCACTTCTCATATCTCATCTGGAATGATGAGTCTGAAAAAGAAGGAGTTTCACAACCTGAAACAGCGCCACCATAGTGTGGCAGAATACATAGAAGAGTTCAACAACATGGCGCGCTATGCACCGGATGAGGTTGACACAGATGCCAAAAGGAAGGAAAAATTTCTGGAAGGCTTGAATGATGAGCTGAATCTGCAGTTGTCTGTGGCATATGTTCCAACTTATCAGTCTTTGTGTGACAAGGCTGCTATTTTGGAAAGTAAAATGAAGCAAGTCGAGAATAGAAAGAGGAAACACTCCGACAAACACAGCTCGGGATCGTCTCACAAACGATCTCACTATGATGACAGTGGCAACTCAGGATCCCATAAACATGGGAAATTCAGCAAGCACAACCACAATCGTCATGACAACAAGCATCACCGCAGTCATGACAAGGACAAGTACAAGAACCACAAGGGTGGACATAAGAGTCACTATAGTGGAAATGGTAGTGGAAGTGGAGGCCAGCCTCCTAAAAAGGACATCAGTCAGGTTGAATGCTTCAAATGCAAGAAGTTGGGGCATTATGCTAATGAGTGCCCTGAGAAGAAAGTAGAAGGACCTAACAAGCCAAATCCTTTTCAGAAAGGACAGGTTAATCACATCAATGTGGAGGAGGTCTATGAGGAGCCTGATGCCGTGGCTGGTAAGTTCAGACTTAATTCAATTTCAGCATTTGTACTCTTTGATACTGGTGCATCTCATTCATTCATATCAAAAACATTTGTTGAAAGAAATGAACTACCAGTATAAACCATTGGGTGTCCTATAAGAGTAAGTTCTCCAGGGGGAGAAATGATAGTAAACTCAGGATGTCATGACTTAGTCATAGAGTTTGGAAAACATAAGTTTCCAGTGAACCTAATAATTCTGGATTCCCAAGGACTGGATGTGATTTTGGGAATGGATTGGATGGCTAAGTATGAAGGAGTATTAGATTGTGCCAATCGTTCAGTTACACTCTCAACCCCCGAAGGAAAAAGAATAAAATTTAGGTCAAACTTTGAATCCAAAGGAAGTAAGCTGAAATCTCTTAAGGGGGTTAGCATGGACAGTGTGCCAATAGTATGTGAATATCCGGATGTGTTTCCGGAGGAGTTACCAGGAATGCCACCAGATAGAGATGTGGAGTTTCTGATAGATTTGGTGCCAGGATCCGGACCAATAGCTAAGAGACCGTACAAAATGTCAGTTGATGAGTTGAAAGAGCTCAAGAAGCAGCTAGGAGAACAGTTGCAGAAAGGGTTTATACAACCAAGTTCCTTATCTTGGGGAGCCCCAGTATTGTTCGTGGAAAAGAAGGACAGAACACAAAGATTATGTATTGACTACCGTTCTCTTAACGAGGTTACCATCAAGAACAAATATCCTTTGCCAAGAATCAACGACTTATTTGATCAGCTAGAAGGAGCATGTGTATTCTCGAAGATTGATCTCCGGTCAGGTTATTTTCAACTCAAGATAAGAGAACAAGACATACCAAAAACAGCATTCACCACAAGGTATGGATTGTACGAGTATACTGTGATGCCTTTTGGATTAACCAACGCTCCAGCATACTTCATGAATATGATGAACAAGGTGTTCATGGAATTTCTTGACAAGTTCGTTGTTGTTTTCATCGATGATATCTTGGTCTACTCCAAGAGCAAGGAGGAACATGAAAGACACTTACGCTTGATACTTGAGAAACTGAGGGAACATAAACTTTATGCCAAATTCAGTAAGTGTGAATTCTGGTTAGAGAAAGTTGGTTTTCTTGGACATGTAATGACGAAGGATGGTGTGGCAGTTGATCCTGCTAAGGTTTCAGCTGTGACAGAATGGGAATCACCCAAGAATGTGAAGGAAGTTCGTAGTTTCCTCGGCTTAGCAGGTTACTACAGAAGGTTCATTGAAAATTTCTCGAAGGTTGCTAAGCCAATGATGGAATTGCTATAGAAGGACAAGAAATTTGCTTGGTCTGAAGGTTGTGAAGTTAGCTTCCAAGAATTGAAGAAGAGACTTGTGACAGCACCAATTCTATGTCTGCCAGATTTGGAAAAGGATTTCCAAGTTTATTGTGATGCGTCTCATCAAGGTTTGGGTGTCGTACTTATGCAAGACGGTAAAGTCGTAGCCTATGCTTCGAGACAACTCAAAACTCATGAAGTAAACTATCCTACTCATGATTTGGAGTTGGCCTCTGTCGTCCATGCACTCAAAACATGGAGACATTACCTTTTGGGAAAGCGTTGTGAAGTGTTCACCGATCACAAAAGCTTGAAGTATATCTTCACCCAGAAGGAAATCAACATGAGACAAAGAAGATGGCTAGAACTTATCAAAGATTATGACTTAAGTTTGCAATACCATCCCGGTAAAGCAAATGTAGTAGCGGATGCTCTAAGTCGTAAGATGTTTGTGAATGGCCTTACCAAAGGCGATTTTCCAGAAGACTTGTGTAAGCAATTCAAAGAACTCAGATTGGAAATTGTCCCTGAAGGACATCTCATGTCTTTGGATGTTCAACCCACTCTCTTGGACAAGATCCAAGAAGCTCAGAAGACCGATAAGGAAATTGAAAAGATTAAGGAGAATATTAGTCTAGGGAAAGCTAAGAGTTTTCATATAGACGAACAAGGTATTTTATGGCACGGGAAACGTATATGTGTTCCGCAAGACCCGGAGTTGCGGAAGCTGATCTTACAAGAAAGTCACAACTTTCCGTATTCTATTCACCCAGGAAACACCAAGATGTACATGGATATGAAAGAAAGATTTTGGTGGAACAATCTAAAAAGGGACATCGCCGAGCATATTGCTTTGTGTGATGTGTGTAGCAGAGTAAAAGCAGAGCACCAGAAACCAGCAGGTTTACTTCAACCACTGCCTATTCCTGAATGGAAGTGGGAAAATATTGGTATGGATTTCATTACCGGATTACCAAGGACAAGGTCAGGGTATGATTCTATATGGGTAGTAGTGGATCGCCTAACTAAAGTGGCTCATTTTATACCCGTGAAGACAACCTATACAAGTGCCAAGTTAGCAAAAATCTACATGAGCAGAATCGTATGCCTTCACGGTGTGCCTAAGAGTATTGTATCAGATAGAGGAACTCAGTTCACTTCTCACTTTTGGAGACAGCTTCATGAATCTTTGGGAACGAGATTGGAAATTAGTACTGCCTTTCATCCCCAAACTGATGGACAAACGGAAAGGACTAATCAAATTATTGAAGACATGTTAAGAGCATGTGCCTTAGACTACGGAGCAAGTTGGGATGAAAGCTTGCCTTACGCAGAATTCTCTTACAATAACAGTCATCAATCTAGTATTGGAATGGCACCGTTTGAGTTACTCTATGGAAGGAAGTGTACCACCCCATTGTTATGGAATGGTGTGGGAGAAAGAAGCTTATTTGGACCTGATCTTATCAAAGACGCCGAAGAGAAAGTCAAATTGGTTAAAGACAGGTTGAAGGTATCACAATCCCGACAGAAAAGCTATGCGGATTCTAAGCATAGAGAAGTCACCTACGAAGTTGGGGATAGAGCTTATCTCAGAGTATCACCACTCCGTGGAGTGAAAAGATTTGGAGTCAAAGGAAAGTTGGCACCAAGATATGTTGGTCCATTCAAGATTTTAAGTCGCAAGGGAGAAGTTGCATATGAGGTTGAATTGCCAGAATCTCTATCAGCTGTCCATAATGTGTTTCACGTGAGTCAGCTCAAGAAATGTCACCCAGAGATGGAGGAATCATCTCTGAAGGATACCATACCTTTGGAAGAAGTCCAACTAGAAAGTGATCTCACTTATGAAGAAAAGCCTGTCAAGATACTTGAGACCGCAGAAAGATTCACAAGGACTAAAACTATCAAGTTTGGAAAAGTGCAATGGAATCATCACTCCGAAGAGGAAGCAACATGGGAAAGAGAAGATGATCTTCGGAAAGACCACCCTCACCTATTTGCTAGCCAATCCGAATCTCGAGGGCGAGATTCATCTTAAGGGGGTTAGATTTGTAACATCCCTAAATTCATATTCCAAAACTCATTCATATCATCTAAGCATTCATCATCATTTAGGGTTTTTCTCAAAAACAGAAGCTTGTGCTATGATTTCATGTGAGTAAATTTCACTCATTAGGGTATCACCTTTTGAAACTTAAATGTTAAGGAACTTGTTTGCTTGCCCCACTATTGGAAAGATTAGGTGTAAAAGTTTAAACCAAAATTTTCAAATTAGAAATAATTTCGTAACTCTATTTTCAAACACTTGCAAAATAGTGCAAAGTCTCTGGTTGTTTGAAATCCAAGACTGATCAAGCCTTTGCAAGACAACCCATGAGCCTTGACTTATTTACGAGACCAATTTACCTGCAAAACCTCGAAAGATTTGAATTCAAATTGATTTTGAAACTATTTAAAAACTTAATCGAAAATCGAATTAGAAAAGAAAAGAATTGAACAAAGGAAAGGCGGCGCGGTATCTCCGCAGAGGATCGAGCCAACTAGCCCACCCAGGATTTCTTTTCTTCTCTCGCATAGCGCTGCTTCAACAACTTGACCCCGGACCCTCATTCATTTCGCACACATCGGACGAGTGGACCCAATTCACGCTGTCATCGTCTTCCAAACCTCGCCCGCGACCACGCCGCAATCAGTATTGCTGGTAATGGCGCCGCTTAATTGGGCATTAAAACACGAAGCGTTTCCAGCCGGGCAAGCTATAAGATCCCCACCTCCTCGCAGTCATTTCCCCAGTCAATTCCACACTCACGCCCACGACTCGCTCAAAACCACCGCAGACAGAGCAACTCCGGCGACCGATTCAGGTGACCTCCGTGCGCCCCTTCCCCTCTGGATTGTTCGAGACACTTAGAAATCCTCTTGCGCACCTTCTAACCACAACAGAGCATCCTGTACTGCCCCAGGTCGACGTGTTCGCTTGACGCCGTAAGCACCCGACGACCACCCCAACTCCGGCGAGCAATCTCAGTAAGATCTGAGCACCCCTTGCTTTCTTATTCACCCGAGCATGTTCGCAATTGTCCTGCGCATCTCCTAAACCCATTGGTTCGTGTTAGGGCGACGCAGAACTTCGCGACTCGACAACACCCACCCGGCGACGCAACTCCGACGAGATCTAGAGCTCATCTCGAGCGCCCCTCATAAGCCGTACCACGACGAGCTTCCAGCGAACCTCCGTAATACTCCTCTCCTCTCGCGGACGATGTAGAACGCCCGGGCGCCGTCAGGTCGACGCGCCGCCGCTAACGCGCCGCGCCCGCCGGTTATGGTTAGAGGTTTGGACCGTTGGATCTGCATCGTATGGCTAGGATAGATCTAGCGAAGGCAGGGTAAGGTGTCTCGAGCCGCCAGATCTCATTTAGATCGTGCGGTCATGGCCTTCGATCCGACTGATGCGCATGATGAGGTTGCGACGCGTGGCAAGGTTCAAATCAAAAACAGAATTTAAAACCTGATTTAGATTCAAACTTCAAACTGCTATAACTTTTGAATGCCACGTTAGAATTTTACAAATTTTATACCGTTGGCTTCAGTGAAACCAGACCTTTCTGAATGTTCAATTAGTTTAACAAATAGTAACCATTAAAATGACTTTATTTGTGGAATCATATTTAAAGCTATTTTGAGTATGGATTTGTTTTGATAATTGGTTTTAATGTTAAATAAGTTTGTTATGGTAAATTTGGTGTCCTGTTATGTTTCAGTAGCATACACATGCTTAGTAAAATTTCCAAAATCACCACTTAGTAAAATTCTTGCATGCATGCATTCATATTATTTTTTGATTGAATAAATTGTGTGAAATTGAATGTGATAATTTGTCTTGTAGATTTTGCTAGTGATTGTGATTGTGAAGAGTGCTACTCTCCCCACTACCAAGGCAAGTGATATTTTCATGAATATTTCTATCCTATGTTTTATACTAGCATTAGATATTTTGCTAAGTCCTGCATGCTATTTTTTCCTAATGCCAAGATGGGAAATCCTAAGTAGTGTAGAATGGTAGATTTGCTAGGAAATTTTCCTAAGTTAAGTTACCATAACATGCTTAGCCTAGCTACTTAGCAAACAAGGGTGGTGAACATCTATACTTATTATGATGAAAATATTTCTAAGTCAAGAGACTTATGCTTTCCTAATAAAACAACTAAGTCAAATGAACCTCCTGGGTGGAATGGAAAGATTGGGTTTTGTTGAGTGGTTACACAAGGCCATGGACTTGGGTTGTGTATCTCACTTGTGGTATGCCACCCAGGCACAAAGGGATTTGGAGGCCAAGTGTTGAAAAAGCTTACAGTGCAACCACTTGGCAATATGGGCTCTACCTTGATCATATAGGATGCTTGAACTTAGTCACTTGGACAGTTGGTGGTAGTTGGGATGATAGGTTGGAACGCGTCCATTTGACTAAGGAAAAGCTTCTGAAAGGTCCTGTCTTGGGAAACCAAGTCTGGTGGGGAAAGTGCACAACCTCTACAGATGGAAAACCTAAGTACTTAGCCTTGTCCAAGGCAATGGACAATTTGAGCATCAAGACATGGAAGCTACAAGAATCTCATCATTCCAACTTCTAAGTAACAATTTGTGGGTGAACAAGGGTGAAGGACCCCAATGTCTATTGGTGTTTTCTTTGGGAATGTTTTGACAAAGAAAAATTTAGTGATTTCAACTAATAGGTAAAACTTATTTTCAAGCAAAGCAAGCCAAGCTACACTTAGCCAAAATGCATATAGTAATATAGTCCACCTAAAATATACTAAGGTATCACTTGCCAATACTGTTCCAAAGTATTGACCCTCTGTGGCTGTAACTTGTGATGTTGCAGGTTACTCCGATGATGAGTAGGAGTCATGAGTGTACACTCAACATGCTTGCCTGTGGCACATGAAGATGAAGACTTATGTTTATTTACTTATTCCATAGACTCTTGTATTAGGCCTTTGGCCCTGAGTTGTAAAAGACTATGTTTTATCTCTGGAATGAATGTAATAAACGACCTTTGTATCTGTGTACTTCATCTTAAACTGTGGATGCTAGCATTGATCCAGGGACTAGCATTGCAATCACAGGGATCCTTTCCTTTATAAAGGAGGGGCCTAACAGATGGTATCAGAGCACTGTGTTGCCTGTAGGATTATGACCCTAGGATTGGAAAACCACTAAGGAAAAAGTTTTTCAACTACTTCTACACTTGTCTACTCTTCTCATAAAACTTTTCTAATCTCTTTCAACTTCCTTTGTAGATGAACTCCATCAACGAAGCCGTGAAGAAGGGACCACTCATGACCATGACCTTGGAGTGTGAAACTGAGTTTCCCAATATTCTCAAGGACCTCATGGTGGCAATGGATGCACATGGTGCAGCTGTGTACAAGGGCTTTCCAGTGATGGATGAAGGAGTGGAGTATTGGTGGGTACAACTTCACTTTTACAAAAACAAGGAAGACAACCACAAAGAAAGGGGATTCTGCATGTACACCAACACTACAATGCACACCACATTCTTTGAGTCAGCCAGGGATGCAGCTTGTTGGACTATCAAAGAATTAAGTGCTAGAGTCAAGTGCAGAATGCTCAACCTCCAAAAGGACTTAGAGAAAGAGAAGGAGCTTACTCAAGAGTTGGAAGCCACCAACCAAGAGATAAGGGGAGATGTTATAGACTTAGTGATAGAGTCAAGAGAGCAAGATTGGTGGATTGTCTCTAGGAACATTGTGTTTGCTAATAGATCCCGTGAGATTGGATTGTAATGGCACTTTGTTAGTTGGACCACCACTTATCACCTTGTTCCCAAAAATGATACTTTAAATAAGGTTGGACCTTGATTGATGTAATGGACTTATGTATGCTTGACTTGTGTGATGATTAAGTTCTATGGAAATGTATGAATGTTTGTCTTGATTTACCTTGAATTGTGTTGTTCTAACTTTTTCATTCTTATAAATAGATGCCTATTGCCATCAGCACTGTTGAGGAGTTTCAGGTTACTCGTTTTGGTCCTCGTATCGTTGAGCTTACCACTCTTCTCGATCTCCCTCTTCCCACCATCACGGTGTACCCACTTACCAAGTTCGAGAGGAAAGACCTCTGGGGCTTCAAGGTGAACCAGCCCGGACGCCAGACTGAGCCTACTACGGAGGCCATCGTCTTCAAGCTGATGCACGACGACAGGGAGAGAGGCATGGAGGTAGTCATGCGAGACGATAGGATGATTGGGCCGTCACTCCGGCGAAGTTAGGGGCACTCACTTCGTCTTGGAAGGCGTGATGTTGATGGAGAGTCCATCGACTTTGAGGACGACTCGAGGAGCAACTGCGGGCGTACGTCTCTATCTTCGGGACTTAGAGACTCTTCTCATGCGTAGATACGGACAGGGACGAGCGTCATGCTAGGTAATGACGAGCTTCAGTGCAGCTTGAGAAGGACAAGCTTTTGTCGGCAGGATGAGATGATCAAGGAAATGGAGACAAAGTTCGAGGCCAGGACCGCAAGTTCAAGAGTCGGAGAAGCCGTCCAGGATAGGAACAAGAAGATCCGGGACATGACCGAGGAACTGAAGTCCAAGGATTTCGAGCTAGAGCAGCAGCAGATGGTTATTGAGAGACTTCGTTCCCAGAAGAGGGCTCTCAAGGCCAAGGTCGATTCCTTGACCACTACGATTGAGGAGAACAAGACCGCGATGGAGAACGCAGGTCTTACCTTCGTCGAGGAGGAGATCGTTATTGATGAGTAGACTTGACTATTCGTACATCTTGCATATTCATACTTATTATTGTGAACTGTTATTGGCCTGCATCACTCGATCCACCCGAAACGGTATCTGCGAATAGGAACATGACGCGTGTCACCAGATTGTTTAAAACAGAAATTTGAATCTGATTTAGATGCAGATTTGAAACTCTTGTAACTTTTGATCCACACGTCCAAAAATTACAAACTTTATATCAATGGAATCAGTGGAACAAGCCCTAGCCAACCATGCCATTTGTTTAGCAAAAAGCTTCTGTTAAAATGTTTGTTTTTGCAGAAACATTTGTATGCTTGTTTAGATTATAAAAATTGTTCAAAACTGATTTTGGGGATAAAATCTTTTGGAAAATGGAGTGATTTGAACCTACTGACCGTAGGAAACACTTTGTGGATTCAAAAATGTACTTGGTGAAACAAAAGAATGATTCTTTGATTTAAAACCATTTCTAGTCAAATAGAAATGTGGTTTATTAATTAAAATTGGTTTTGAAAGAAAACTTTTGGGAATGTTTTGTTTTGAAATCTCTGACCCCAAACACCAAGTTTTATGGTTTGAAAACATATTTAGTAAACCCTATAGATTAATGCCTTAGTAAAAACATTTCTACACCACATAAAATGATACTTTGTTTTGAAATGGTTTGTGAAGTGAAACCTTTTGCAAATGACTTTGCCACTTTACAAAATGACCAATGGGTATTTTCAAAATGTTTATGACCCATTAGGAACCACTTTTTCAAGTAAAACAAAGCTTGGCATGCTTGCATGTGTTGTTTGTTTTATTATTTTATGTGATGTTTTGCTTGATTGGTAGATTGAGTTTGTGCCTTGCTTGATTGAATTGTAGTGACTTGAAGAGTGTGATTGTTGCAAGGACAAGGAGTGAACTTATACCCTCTACCAAAAAGGCAAGTGATGCTTCATACTTTTGTCCCATTACTTTCACTATGCATTAGTGATTTTCTCTAAGTAAAACTTGCATGGAATTTTGCTAAGTATAAACCTTGCTATAGGAAAACCTAGTAGATGAAACCTTAGTGGAAATCTTCCTAAGTTAAGATTCCTATTACTATCAAGCTTAGCCTAGCTAATAGAAAACAAGGGTGGAAATATATTCACACTATGGAAAATTTCTAAGTCTGAGGACTTGTGTTTTTGTTTAATAAAACAACTAAGTTAATGAATCACCTGGGTGGAATGGGACTTGATTGGTGGTTTTTGGTTGAGTGGTTCACAAGGCCCATGTATATGGTTGACCTTGTGTATCTCACTTGTGGATGGCCACCCAGGAACAAAGAGATTTGATATGTCAAATGTTGAGAAGCTTCAAGTGCAGCCACTTGGCATTATGGGCTCTGCCTGGATCATATAGGTTGCAAGAACTTAGCCATATGGACAGTTGGTGGTAGAGTTTGATAGGTTGGAGCGCGTCCATTTTGGTCTAAGGGAAGGCTTCTGAAAGATCTTGTCTTGGGAAACCAAGTCTTGTTGGGAAAGTGCACCACCTCTGCAGAGTGTAAAATCTAAGTACTTAGGCATGTCCCTGGTAAAGGACAATTTGAGCATCAAGACATGGAAGCAATCAAGAATCTCATCATTCAAATTTCTAAGTTAAAAACTTGTGGTTTGAACAAGGGTTAAAGGATCTTCAATCTTGATTGAGAAAAATGATTTTTTTCAAGCAAAAACTTAGTGTTTTCAAATGTTAAGGAAAAATCTATTTTGAGCAATGCAAGCCTCAACTCCACTTAGCCAAATGCATATAGATGATAGACTCCACTATACTACCATAGTATTATTTGCCAATACAATTCAAATGTATTGACCCTTGTGGCTGTAACTTGTTATGTTGCAGGTTTGATTGATTTAGTGAAGTGTGTTAGGATTACAAAGTCTACAACCAACATGTCTGCCTGTGGCACTTTGAAGATGAAGGACCCCATGCTATAGATATTCTGCTGCAATGTAATGTAATAGCCAAATGAGCTATGTAAGATGTAATAAAATTATGTTATTCCTGGTTATAAAGTGTATTATGACCTTTGTTTCTTGATATTACATCTTAACTGTGGATGCTAGCTATTGATCCAGGGACTAGCATTGTAAACACAGGGGACTCTACCTTATTTAAAGGTTGGGACCCTCACAGTTTCCTACCGTGGCAGCATATTGGGCCTGAAACGTGACGCGGTAGGACTCTCTGCCATGGCAGGATTTCAGCCACCTTCGGTGCCGCGGCAGAGACTCTTACAGGTGTTGATCCCTTCCTTTGTATCTCCTTGCGCTTCCTCCCTCTCCTCCCTCGCGCTTGCTTCATTGATCAACGCACCTTGCTCCATGTGCTTTACCTCCTTGCTCTGTGCTATGCCTTATTTTCCAATGTACCTGATCATACAATAACATAGAGACTTAGGCAGTATAAAATTCTCATTAAGTAAAACATCAGGCTCATTAAGAAACAAATTCACCTGTTGTTCTAGTAGCTTAGCACGAGCTCTTGTAATTGGTCTAATTCTAATCTCATTGGACTTATCCTTGTTAGTAGCAGCTGGAACATTATCAGAAGTAACTGGGATAGGTGTAAGTATAGGGATGTCCTCATCAGAGCTCGTTTTGGTAATCGTCTCATTGAGCTCACTAGTGTGCTCAACCTTCCACTTCCTAGCATCATGACTCTTCCACTCACCAAGTTTGAGAGGAAGGACCTATGGGCTTGAGTCACCCAGTAGGGGCCTTGAGACGAGCCAACCACGGAGACCTTCACTTTCAAGCTGATGCATGATGACAAGGAGAAAGGCCTAGATGTAGTCATGCAGGAGTTACTTGGGCGCTTGGTAGGGAGACACTCCACCGAGCTTAGAGGTCTTTACTTTCACCCCTTCAGGGAGACGCAACGAGGAGGGTGAAGCTATAGAGTACGAGGATGCTGCTAGAGAGACGATGGAGCCAATTCGTCTGTACCTTCAGGACCTAGAGGGTCTTATTAGACACCTAGATACTGATAGGACCAATGTCATGCTTAGCAATGACGAGCTCCAGGTTCAGCTTCGTGAGAAGGACAAGCTCTTTGCGGAGCAAGACGAGATAGTCAAGGAAATGGAGGCCAAGTTTGAAAGCCAGGATAAGAAGTTCAAGAGCCAGGAGAAAAGAGTCCAAGACAGGAACAAGAAGATCCGGGAGATGAAGGAAGAGCTAGAGGCCAAGGACTTTGAGCTGGAGCATCAGCAGGGAGTGATCGAGAGGCTTCGCTCACAGAAGAGGGCTCTTAGGGCCAAGATTGAGTCCTTGACTACTAGTGTTGATGAGTACAAGACCTCTATGGAGAATGCAGGTCTTACCCTTGTTGATGTGGATATTGATGCGAGGAGTAGTGTAGACTACTTGTTTATCTTTAATCTACCGTACTTTGATTATTGAGTCGCAATGACCATCCAACATGTGGGTGGCTTGATATGGTGTGTTTGCATTTCTAAACTTGTTGTTTATGTCGTTCAAACTCTATGTTATTTTGATGCTTGGTTATTGTGATTGAGTATGTGATGTATTGTGCATGTTAAGCATATATGGGTATCTCATTCTTATCCTTATTAAAACCACAGATGCCTCCTCGACGTGCCAACCCCAACACAAACAAGAACAACAACAACAACAACAACAACAACAACAACAACAACAACAACAACAACAACAACAACAACAACAACAACAACAACAACAACAACAACAACAATCAAGGATAACAATAACAGCAATCAACAAAGAACAACAACAATGAATCAACAATAGCGAACAACAACAACAACAACAACAACAACAACAACAACAACAACAACAACAACAACAACAACAACAACAACAACAACATCACTCCCGAGATGCAGCAGTTGATGACAGCACAGGCACAACTGATGCAGATGATGACCACTTTCATGTAGAACCAGAATCAGAATAAAATAATAATAATAATAATAATAACAACAACAACCAGAATAATCCGCCAGGATTTGACATGCTCACCAGATTTCTAAGACTGAGGCCTGCAAAGTTCTCAGGAACCACTGATCCAATGGTGGCCAATGATTGGCTACGTTCAGTGAACAGGGACTTAGTGACTGTCGGCTGCACCGACAAGGAGAAGGTCAGGTTTGTAGCACATCTGCTAGAAGGGCCAGCAGCAACCTGGTGGGACAACTTTCAGATCACCACTCCCATTGAAGATGTGACTTGGGATATCTTTGAGGATGGATTCCATACAGCTCACATCTCATTCGGAGTGATGAATTTGAAGAAGAAGGAGTTCCACAACCTGAAAAAGCATCACCGCAGCGTGGCTGAGTATATTGAGGAATTCAACAATCTGGCATGTTATGCACCGGATGAAGTTGATAGATGCCAAGAGGAAGGAGAAATTCCTCGAAGGACTGAATGATGAACTGAATCTGCAGTTGTCTGTTGCCTATGTCCCAACCTACCAATCACTTTGTGACAAGGCTACCATCTTGGAGAACAGCATGAAACAGGTTGAGAGCAGGAAAAGAAAGTACAGCTTTGATAAGCACAGCTCGGGATTGTCTCACAAGCATTCCCATCATGATGATAGTGGGAGCTATGGATCCCACAAGCATGGAAAGTACAACAACCACCACGGCCACAACCGCCATCATGACAACAAGCATCACCGCAGTCATGATAATGACAAGTACAAGAACCACAAGAGTGGACACAAGAGTCACCACAGTGGAGGTGGAAGTGAAAGTGGAAGTCAGTCTGCAAAGAGAGATATCAGTCAGGTCGAATGTTTTAAGTGTAAGAAGATGGGGCACTATGCAAATGAGTGCCCAGAGAAGAAAGTTGAAGGAACCACCAAGCCCAACCCTTTCCAGAATGGATAAGTGAACCACATCAATGTGGAAGAGATATATGAGGAATCTGATGCTGTGGCTGGTAAGTTCAAACTCAATTCTATTCCAGCACTTGTTCTTTTTTATACTGGTCCACCGCATTCATTCATATCAAGAGCATTTGTTGATAGAAATGGATTTCCAACTAAAAATATTGGGTGTCCTATAAAAGTAAGTTCTCCCGGTGGAGACATGATAGTAAGTCTTGGATGTCGTGATCTAGTGGTAGAATTTGGAAAGCATAAGTTTCCAGTTAGTATGATAATCCTAGATTCCCAAGGATTGGATGTAATTTTGGGAATGGATTGGATGACCAAATATGAAGGAGTACTAGATTGTGCCAACCGTACTGTCACACTCACAACCCCAGATAATAAAAGGATTAAATTCAGGTCTAACTTTGAATCAAAATGGAGTAAGCTAAATTCTCTTAAGGGGGTTAGCATAGACAGTGTGCTAATTGTGAGAGAATACCCAGATGTGTTTCCAGAGGAATTGCCGGAAATGCCACTAGATAGAGATGTGGAATTTCTGATTGACTTGCTGCCAGGATCAGGATCAATAGCAAAGAGACCTTACAAGATGTTGGTTGATGAGTTGAAAGAACTCAAGAAACAACTTGGAGAATAGTTGCAGAAAGGATTTATACAACCAAGTTCTTCATCTTGGGGAGCACCGGTTTTGTTTGTGGAAAAGAAAGATAGAAGTCAAAGGTTATGCATTGATTATCGTTCACTCAATGAGGTGACTATCAAGAACAAATATCCTTTTCCCAGAATCAATGACTTGTTTGATCAGTTAGAAGGAGCCCGTGTGTTGTCAAAGATTGATCTCCGGTCAGGCTATTTTCAGCTAAAGATAAGGGAACAAGACATACCTAAGACTGCTTTCACCACTAGGTATGGATTGTATGAATACACTGTGATGCCATTTGGTTTGACCAATGCACCAGCCTACTTCATGAATATGATGAACAAGGTGTTCATGGAGTTTCTTGACAAGTTTGTTGTCTTTTTCATCCATGAAATTTTGATCTACTCCAAGAGAAATGAAGAGCATGAAGTACATTTGCGATTGATACTTGAGAAGCTTAGAGAGCATAAGCTATATGCCAAATTCAGCAAGTGTGAATTCTGGCTGAATGAGGTCGGATTTTTTGGACACATTGTGTCAGGAGATGGTGTAGCAGTTGATCCCGCGAAAGTGTCAGCTGTAACTGAATGGGAATCTCCTAAGCCAGTTAAAGAAGTTCGTAGTTTCCTTGGTTTGGCGGGATACTATAGGAGATTCATTGAGAATTTCTCCAAGGTAGCTAAGCCAATGACGGAGTTACTAAAGAAAGACAAGAAATTTGATTGGACTGAAGGATGTGAACTCAGTTTCCAAGAGTTGAAGAAGAGACTAGTGACAGCACCAGTATTATGTCTTCCAGATTTGGAGAAGGATTTCCAAGTTTATTGTGATGCATATCATCAAGGATTAGGCCTCGAGACAACTCAAAACTCATGAAGTGAATTATCCTACTCATGATTTAGAGTTAGCCTCTGTTTTCCATGCACTCAAAACATGGAGACATTATCTTTTGGGAAAGCGATGTGAAGTGTTCACATATCATAAAAGTTTGAAGTATATCTTCACTCTGAAAGAAATCAACATGAGACAAAGAAGATGGCTAGAACTCATCAAGGACTACGACTTGAGTTTGCAATACCACCCCAGTAAAGAAAATGTTGTAGCGGATGCATTAACCCGTAAGGTTTATGTGAATGGCCTTACTAAGGGAGAGTTGCCAGATGATCTGTGTGCCCAATTCAAAGATCTCATATTGGAGATTGTGCCTGAAGGACATCTCATGTCATTGGATGTTCAACCCACCTTGTTGGACAAAACCAAGGAAGCCCAAAAGACGGACAAGGAAATTGAAGAGATTAAGGAAAAGATTGGTAAAGGAAAAGCCAAAGGATTCCATGAAGACGAACAGGGTACTTTATGGTATGGAAAATGTATCTGCATTCCGCAAGATCCGGAGCTTCGGAAACTAATTTTACAGGAAGCACACAACTCACCATATTCCATTCATCCGGGTAACACCAAAATGTACATGGATGTGAAGGGGAGATTTTGGTGGAATAATCTCAAGAAGAACATCGCCGAACATATTGCTTTGTGTGATGTATGTAGTAGAGTAAAAGCGGAACATCAAAAACCAGCAGGATTGTTACAACCACTACCTATTCCTGATTGGAAGTGGGACAAGATTGGCATGGATTTCATCACTGGATTACCAAGGACTGGATCGGGATATGATTCTATTTGGGTCGTAGTGGATCGCCTAACTAAAGTGGCTCATTTAATACCCGTGAAGACAACCTATACAAGTGCTAAGTTAGCCAAAATCTATATGAATAGGATTGTGTGTCTGCATGGAGTACCCAAGAGTACTGTGTCTGATAGGGAACTCAATTCACTTCCCATTTCTGGAGGCAACTGCATGAGTCATTGGGAACAAGATTAGAATTCAGTACTGCTTTTCATCCCAGGCTGATGGACAGACAGAAAGGACCAACCAAATTTTAGAGGATATGTTGAGGGCATGTGCCCTAGACTATGGGGCTAGTTGGGATGAAAGTCTGCCTTACGCGGAATTCTCTTATAACAACTGCTATCAAGACAGTATTGAGATGGCACCATTTGAATTTCTCTATGGGAGAAAGTGTAATACACCATTGCTATGGAATGGTGTTGGAGAAAGAAACTTGTTCGGGACAGAACTAATCAAGGAAGCTGAAGAGAAAGTCAAGTTGGTAAAGGACAGATTGAAGATAGCACAATCCTGACAAAAGAGCTACGCAGATCCCAAGAGTAGGGAACTCACCTATGAGGTGGGTGATAGAGCTTATCTTAGAGTATCACCACTTCGTGGAGTGAAGAGGTTTGGAGTCAAAGGAAAATTGGCCCTAAGATATTTTGGACCATTCAAGATTCTGAGTCGTAAAGGAGAAGTGGCATATGAGATTGAATTACCTGAATCATTGGCTGCCGTTCACAATGTGTTCCATGTGAGTCATCTAAAGAAATGCCATCCAGAGATGCAAGAGACTTCTTTGAAGGATACCATACCTTTGGAGGAGGTCCAATTGGAAAGTGATCTCACCTATGAAGAAAAACCTATCAAGATTCTCGAGACAGCAGAAAGAGTAACTCGAACAAACACTATCAAGTTCGGCAAAGTTTAGTGGAACCATCATTCCGAAGAAGTGACATGGGAAAGACAAGATGATCTTCGGAAAGACCACCCGCACCTATTTGCTAGCCAATCCGAATCTCGAGGGCGAGACTCACCTTAAGTGGTTTAGATTTGTAACATCCCAAAAATCATGATTACAAAGTTTGCATATCATTCATGCATTCATAAGCATTTTAGGATCAGTTTCAAACAAGATTTCAAAAATAGAAGCAATTGTTGTCTATTATTTTATGTAAGCAAGGCAATGGCCTTATTGCTACTCTCTAATATGAGAATACTTGTTTTAACTAGAAAAGATTTTAACATAAGTTTGATTGATGGTTCCAAAGCTTGGTCAAAGTTTCCAAAACAAAATATGAATTCAAAACCATTCTTATGTCTTATATAAATAAATAATAAAGGCAAGGTTTATTTTAAATTTCAATGGACCAATGTAAATTTGAGTGAACAGCAATGTTTTATACTTAATTATGTGCATGGTTCACTCTACAAAAATCCAGAGAAAAATTGAATTCAAATTCATTTGAAAAGCATTTGAAAAAGATTCCAGAAAATCAAAACAGAAATAGAAACGAATAAAATAAAAGGAAAAAAGCCGGCGCCACTAATCAGGCCCAGCAGCAGAACCAGCCCGTTAACCAGCCCACCCGGGTTTTCCCCTCTCTCTCTGTGTTTCTCACCCACGCGATCACACCTCTCTCGCTGATGCCTCGGACCCACCTTCCCCATCATCATCGTCCTCAATCACCGTGCGATGACCCGCTCCGCCGTTACCTCCCCGTAGTGACGCCGTGTTTAATTGTCTCTTAATTCCCATTGATGCAGTGTGTGATTCTCGTCCCCGCTCTGGCTACATAACCACGTCCCCACCCCACTCATTTCCCCTCACTCAACTCGCTCGCTCCGCCACCAGGCTTCCCATATTTCGTAGAACACCGTCGTTGGCCGACGAACTCCGACGATGAAATTCCGGTGAGACCAACCGCCCCTATCCTTCTGGTTCATACGAGCATGGTCATTGTGATCCTGCGCACCTTCTGACACCTTTTGTTTGTCCGCGCATGACCCAGGCCGTCGTCCCCGTTCACCACTGCAAGCAACAGATCCGCCGCTCAACTTCGGCGAGCGATTAAGGTAAAGTCTGACCGCCCCTTGCCTTCTCCTTGACACTGCCGTGTTCGCCGTGACCCTGTGCACCGTCTGACACCTCTGGTTTGTGCTAGGACGATCCAGAGCGTTGTCAACGACCTCGTCTGCATGAACCCGACGCCGCCTGCAACTCTGACGAGCTCTATACCTTGCTACAACACACCCCCTGCCCAGTCGCGAACACATTGAGCTTTCTCGTACACGTGAGATTCCAGTAAGCATCATCACCACCCCTAGGCCTCGCCAGAATCGCCGTTCCACCACGCCAGTAGCGCCGCCGCCAGCCACCGTCGTAGCGCTGCTCGTTTTTGGTCTGTTCGATTTGGGCCGTTAGATCTAGATCCAACGCATATGATAGATGACTTAAGTGAAGGGGTACGAATCCATCTGAGCTGTGCGATGCACTTTAAATCTGACGATCCAGAGAGCCTGATCCGCACGAAGCGGTACCGTCCAATCAGAAAGCGCCGCGTGGCTAGGTTTAGATTTAAAATCTAGAATTTCATCTATTAGATATTAAAGTTTGTAAATTCAATAACTTTTGTTCTGTTTATCCAAAAAAATACAAATAATATACCATTGGAATCACAAAAAGAAATCCTACACATCTAAGGGCTTAATTTTGTATTTTGTTTCTGTTAAGATGGAATTTTATGCAGAGACATTTGTAGGCATATTTTGTGTATAAAAATTATATGGAAAATTTTTTAAAGGCCAAATTAAGTTTATTTAGTGTATAATTGTTTTTTTATTGTTCGGTACTGTTTTACTTGTCTTGTTTGGTTTAGAAAAATCATCACATGGCATTTGCATTCATTCATATATTTTTGTTTGATTATTTTGGAATGTGAATTTGGTGCTATCATTTTATGTGTAGATTTTGTTGCTAGTGGTGATTGTGACTGTGAGGATTGTTGTTACTCCCCCAACTACCAAGGCAAGTGGTGCTTCATACTTTTGTCCCAATATTTTAACTATGCATTAGAAATATTTTGGTGCTAGTGGTGATTGTGAATGTGAGGCTTGCATGATAATTTTTGCTAAGTATCTATATGCTATGCTTGGGAAATCCTAGTAGTTGTAGAATTGTTAGAATTTTCTCTAAGTTAAGATACTTTCTATTTCCATGCTTAGCCTAGCTAGTAGTAACCAAAGGTGGAATATATACAAGCTATGGAAAATTATTTCTAAGTCTTTGACTTATGTTTTTGCTTAATAAAACAACTAAGTGAATGAAACACCTGGGTGGAATGGTAATTGCTTGGTCGATTTTGGTTGAGTGGTTACCAGGGCCTATTTTCCAATGGTCTACCCTGTGTATCTCACTTGTGGAATGCCACCCATGAACAAAGGGATTTGAGATGCCATATGTTAAGAAGCTTCTAGTGCAGCCACATGGCATTATGTGCTCTGCCTGGATCATATAGGTTGCAATAACTTAGCCAAATGGACAGTTGGTGGTAGGGGATGATAGGTTTGGAGCGCGTCCATTTTGGTCTAAGGGAAGGCTTCTTAAAGGTCCTGTCTTGGTGAAAATCAAGTCTTTTGGGGAAAATGCACCACCTCTGTAGAAGGAAGGAACTAAGTACTTAGTCGTGTCCCCGGTAATGCACAATTTGAGCATCAAGACATGGAAGCTATCAAGAATCTCCTCATCCCAATTTTCTAAGTTAAAACTTGTGGTTGAATAAGGGTGAAGGTTCACCAATGTCTATTGGTGGTTCCTTCGGAGTTTTTGCCAAACAAAAATTTAGTGTTTTCAACTGATAGGTAAACCTATTTTGAGCAAAGCAAGCCTAAGCTACACTTAGACAAATTCATGTAGAAGCTAGATATTATTATTCTACTAAGGTATCACTTGCCAATACTATTCCAATGTATTGACCCACTGTGGTTGTAACTTGTGATGTTGCAGGTTACTCTGATGAGGATTATGATTATGAGTCTACGCTCAACATGCTTGCCTGTGGCACATGAAGATGAAAACTTTTATTTATATTGTTAACTCTTGTGCTAGCCTATGGCTATGGAGTTGTAGAAGACTATGTTATATCTAGAATGACGATGTAATAATGACATTTGCTTTTGTGTACTTCATCTTAAATTGTGGATGCTAGCTTTTGATCCAGGGACTAGCATTGCAATCACAGGGACCTTTACCTTTATAAAGGTGGGGTCTTACACCATGGAGTGGAAAAATGTAGCAACAACTAAAAGTCAATTCCTTACTCCAAAACATGAGAGTTTGCGAACTTCGAGGAAGAAGTTTAATTTAAGGGGGAGAGTTTGTAACATCCCAACATTAGAGCTTAGAAATAAGCTGAACCCAGATGTGTGCATTGCTTCATGCATAGAAAATCTGAATAATTTTCGCGCTTTCAAACAAAACTTGTCAAAGTGATTGGAGCTTCTCTCAACTTGATGGAATTGAGGTAAATCATCAAGTTCACTATGATAAGTTCCAATATGACCTTTGCTAAAACCTTATTTGGGTAAACATGATTTGATCTGAGGATAGATCAAATATAATAAAATGTTACTCATAATGCATTGTTTAAATGATTAACATATGATCCTTAAGGGATCATATCATAATATTTAGCACAACAACTCATAAATGCCAAGTTAAGATTACAACTTAAGTAATAAGAATGTAATGACTAATCCTGACCTATTTTAGTCTTATCTATTCTTAGTATGGGTTTCATGGTAATACCTAACCTTAACTCTTTAGTGAGATTGGGAAGGGAAGAAACTAGGTCTAGATCATTCACCCATATATATTTCTTTCCATATAAATCCTTATCATCTCTATTGAGTTATATTTCAATATCTGTTGTTCATCAATGTTGAGTAATCAACTATTGATTCAGCAATTCTCAAACTGTCAACTCTTGACCATAACATAGCTTACACTTAAGTGTCTATAAAGAAACAACTAAGAAGAGGTAAATAGTAATGCTAGTTTTAGATATCATCTATAGGATGAGAGTGATTGAAGAAGAATAAAATCAATGTGATAATTGATGGAGTTAAACTCACTCCTGAAAGGACAGAAGAGTTATTGGGTTATATAATTATATGGAAATAAAGAAGATAATTCCAATACAATTGTAAGGTTGTATTGATATAGCCTTGATTAGCCAACTGAAAATCTAAGCTATAAGTGATTAAAGGATTATAATGATCATGCCTTGCTCACCAGGATAGTATACCTATATCAAGTATAAGTGACATTGGTGGGTAGAACATGATTGAAACCCTAGTATAGGTAAATTATCCTAGAGTAGTCATTACAAGCCACATAAATATAATGTGAGGTTGGAGTGTGAGTTATTAGAGTAAAATAAATGTAAGATAGTATGATTCAATTAAAGCTAGTATAGAGTGGAGTTATTGAAGTAGTGTTATTCATCTTAAAGTGTAGTTTGATGTATATATCTAATGGAGAAATATTAGTGGTGGATAATTATGGAAGAATAGGAATGGAGTTAGAAATAGCTACTTGTTGGATTGAAGATTATCAGCAGAAGAGTAGTTGATATAGCCAAGTCTAGATAGGTGAAGATCATGAAATGTTTTAGTGTCAAACTCATTGGATTCATCCATGAGTTTAGAAGAATAATAGGTGGATAAGAATATTTTTGTGAAGTAAATCTCAGCATGTTAACCATGATGATGGATAGGAAGAAGTAGTATATGTAGGAAAGGAATTCCTCAATTAGAAATCCAGGATTGTGAGTTATGGAAGATAGAAATTCTAAGTAACATTAAACCCTAAATCTATAACCAAGCTTCACATCCACCCCATTTGTTGGATCAATCATCCTATTTCCACAATAGCTGCTAGGAATAATTTCCAATATCAAATCACTTAAGTACACCATTGTCATTCTCAACCATCATTATCTTAGGTACTTAAGAACTATATTTATTAATTCTTTCTCTTAAGATAGCCTAGAAAACTATCCCACTATTTTACTTTAGATGGTGATATCATTAAAAATCACAAACATAAAGATAATGTGTTTAACCATTAAATCTTTAACTCACAGCAACAAAGGAATATAAGAAAATTAAGAACCCTAAATCCTTGGGTAAACACTTACAATTCAAACTCTAAACTTCTATGAATATATATACAGTGCCATTTTCTAAATAAATCGAAGTAGTATTAACCATATTAATTTCTTTTGTATTTCATGCATCAAATAATGATATAGAATCATTATATATATAAAAATTTCTATTCAAACTATAAGCCAACTAGAGTTAAGTTTTATAAACAAATAAGAAAATATCATACAATAAATCCATGGTTTAGTATAGAAAGAAAATTAATAATAAGGGCTTCTACATAATATAAAAAGGGTTTTGATAGAAAATAAATAAAGAAATAATACCACTATATGGCAAACTCATAAAAGAACCTTAATATAGTTATTAATGCTGCAATCACTCAGGAAATCAATTCTATAAAGAGAATTCAAATCAAATAAGTAAAATTCAAATCTAAAAGTAAAACAAAAAATAGAAAAAAAGAAAACAGATAAAAAACATTTTCTGGCCGTGGCCCAACTTCTCTCTTCTTAGTTGTCGTTCATGTGCAGCCCACATAAGCCCAGCAGCCAGCCCAGCCCGTTCTCTTCTGTGACTGACAGGTGGGACCAACGAAGGATCGCGGGTTGAGAGGAAATAAGTCCCAGGGGGTTTTCTGCTAAACCGTCATCGTCGTCTTCCTCCAACTGGAAGCAGCTCGGTGACGATGCCGAGGCCGTCCGCCGTCGCCAGTGCGCCAAGATCCACGCCGCCATCGCCAGGAGAGGATAAGGAGGCCACGACGATGTCTCTGTTCGTCCTCATCCCCATTTCCCCCTCTGAAATCTTCTCTCTCTCGAGTTCTTCTTCTTCACCGAGAATCCTAGCTCGGAGGTGAGACGGTGCCGGCGATTCCATGCTCACCTTGTCCAGATAAGACCACGGTGAAGACCGCAGTGCTCCTCTCGTTCGTTTACCCCAAATCACACTAGTGGAGGAGGCGCGAATTAACCCAATCGCACCCTCGGTTCCTAGAGCTGTTCGTCAACCTCACCGTCGTCTCCGACCTTGCCTCGCCTTATCGACCACACCATCGCCTTCCTGGTGAGTCACTGAGTCTCCTCGGATGCGTAGATGCTTTGTTTGCTTCCTAAATCCATGCCACTATGATCACCCGCAAGCACCGCCGCATGAGCTCGTCGCCGGTTGTCCTCCGGTGACCAAAATAGGGTGGCGCCACCACCAATAGGTCCCTCAGGATCCCCTCTTTCCAACGAGCCTAACCGCAGCCCCGCGCGCGCACCAAATCACTTGATCCATCATCGATCTGAGAGGATCAAGCTCCGATGACTTCATTCTAACTTCACCCTTAGCCTAGTCAGCCAGTTTGACACAGTCTTTGTCCCGCATGGCAGATGACATGTCCTAGGGCCCATATGTCATTGTCTGGGAGTAGAAATAGGGTCGGTGTAACATCCCAGCATTTAGGAACAAATGAAGGGTAGATTTAGGAATTTGTGATATTGCATGCATTCATTTGTGAAAATGTGGGTAAATTTTTCGCCAAATAAAAACCTAAAGTGATCAAGGTCTCTTTCATACTTTGAGATTAGGTATAGTCTTGAAGGATGATTGTTATAGGATTTAGTATGATCTTTGTGGACTTATGTGTTTTGGGAAATGAAATTTGAATTTAAACTTAAGTGTTGAATTTATAGTTCAAAAGAATTTAAAGTTATGTTTTAGTATTATGCTTTAGTCAAGAGTTAATAATTAGTAGTTCAAACTTTATATAAAGAAAACAATTAAGAATAAGAATATTTATTTCAAAATTCTATTCAATAAATAATTTATAAAAATGTAACTTATGTAAATGTGCAACAAACTTTACAATAGTAAAGAAATAAAAGAATAATCTTTATTTATTGAATAATAGTACAATCTTTATTACAAAAGGATAAAAATAAAACTTACAAAAGAATAAAGTTATTACAAGTGACTATTCTATAAAGAAAAAGAAAAACCTAAACTAAAAGTGTTGATCTTCAAATCTGGTACCTGCAAAATAAAAAGAAACTTAAAAGAAAAAGAAGGTTAGGATTAGAATTATTTTACTCTCAGAGTTGACAGTGAAGTGCACTGTTCACTTTTTCATCATTGAGTAATTTAAGGGGCAAGTATCACCAATATGAAAGAATATATCTTTCATAATTTTAAGCCGTAAGTCAAATAAACAGCAAGGAGGGGCAAGTTTCACCAGCCAAGTAAATGGTAACCTAATGAAAGTAACTTTCAAATTCAGAACATATCCACAACTTGTGTAGCAGGCACACAGGCAGCACACACACCAAACTGCATGTTGTGTGTTGTTAGCACCACAGCAACATCACAATCAAACAAAACCATCAACACAGCGGTGGGAAGCCAATCCCCACACCATTCCTTTGTTCTTACACACCAAGCATAGCAGCCACCAGCTAAACCAAGCCAAAGCCAAGCTAGATCTCACCAAAACAAAACCCTGGATCACATCACCAAAATGGTGACATAAGGAGGGGGTAGATCAGGTGGATAGCAAGGACAAGATCAAGCTACCAGGACCAGGAAGTGAAGGGCTAGATCAAGGACAAGCCAGGAGCTGGAAATACCAGGAGAGCACCAGATCAAGCTACCACAAGATCAACCACTAGCAACCCCAACATCAAGTAAGTGTGGTGACTAAAATAGACCATCACATGATCTATCTGTCTAGGATTAGACAAACATTCATGCTCTGTCTATTACTCAAATTCTCAGAAAGCACCCAAGTGGGGTGAATCCATCACTGAAGTTTGTAAATACTAAAAGCAATCAGAAAAGTATAAGGATCCAACTAAGATCTCAGGACAACATCATTGATCTAAGTAATCAAGCTATATTTCAATTCAAGAATGAATATAGCTAAGATTTAAACTTCTAGGCACATCTCTAAGACAAGAGTAGCACCTTAGAATTTAATCTTATGGATCTATATAAGTTATCAAGCCACAAACAATTTTCCCCAACTTTGTTTCAAGAAACAGTAGCTGGTATCACTACCAGAACCAATTCAAGAGAAACAACAAGACAAAGGTCTAAATCCCTAAACCTCAGACCAACATCATGGGTTCTAGGGATACAAGGAAATATAATTCCACTTATTTATAATTTCAAGTCAATTTTAAGCTTGAACAAGACCAAACCATGTAATAGAATCTAATCTTGTGTGCCATACAAGGATGGTATCACAAGAAGAGTTCTAAACTAAGCAGGTCAACAAGAAAATCTTCACAGATACAATCAACCTATTATAAATCATTTTCTTGTTCTTAAATACAGGAATCATAACCAGGATATTCATATATACATATATATCTTCACTATAAGAGGCCATTTTGATTTCAAGCTATATATGAATCCTCAAGTCAACAGTACTAAGACAGCAACTTCATCACACAACACTCACTGTCATTAACCAAGTAATGATAGTGGTGAGCTATTAAAACCACTAGCTTTCCCAAATATTGTTTCTAAAGCAACTTTACCATCTGACCATATCAAAATTTATCCATAGAATCATCTGATAAACCACTAGCATCACCACAGCTATCCATCAGCAGTAAGCCACAACAAGTCATCACTCAGCAGGTTTAGGGATCATTAACACATGATCCAATTTATCAAATATTTAATCAACAAAGGGATTTGAAACCAAAGAAAAACCAAGAATCCTAATCAGCATATGACCCTAGCCAAGAATGGCCAGTACCAACATCTAGCAGGGGATGGCCTAGCACAGAGAGCACGAGAGGGAGAGGAACAACTTACCAAAGGTCCTCGCTGAAGAATAGAAGAGGAAGCAGAGAAGGCCGACGACCATGGCGGCATGGGGAGCACCCCCAAGGGGGCGCTGCAACCCACACAACGCCATGGCGGCAACCATAGCCACGCCTGGGGGCGAGGAGCATCCCCACGGCACATGACAGTAGCGGAGGTGTCAGCACAAACGCCAACCCCAAACCCTAGAGTTCGGAACGGCATCGATCTGTCACAGGAGGGCTCCAGGTCCAAATCCAATTGGACAGGAGGGTAGAGCGGGGCCGACAACCTCATCCTACACCACGGTGGCGGTCAGGGAGGTCCAAGACGACGTGAATCATCGGCGGCGACACCGCTGACCATGGGGTCGGGGAAGGAGAAGAAGAGGGGTGAGCTCGAGAGTGAGATAGAGAGTGATGGGCTGGATTGGGCCAAAACCCTTCGGGGTAGTTTTTTTGACTAATGCCCTATTGGGCCACACAGGCCCAATAAAGCCAAATAGCCAGCCCCAATCATTTATAGCTTGTTTTAATAAATGGAAAAGGACCAAAATGCCCCTAAATTTAAATAAATTCTGAAAAATAAAATAAAAATCCAAAAATCATAAATAAAATAGTTTTGGGTTCACAATAATCCAAACTATCCAAATAAATTAAGAAATAAAATTTTAGACATATAAATTTTATTAAGAATTTTGTAATATATTCCTTATGGAATTTTATTAAATTATTGAAAGATGATAAAAATAAATAAAAATCACTTTCATTATATATTATATTGTTGTATTTTAGAAAAATACTAAAAAAATATTTAATAACAATTTTAGATATTTAAATGATAATTATTAAAGGAATTATTAAGAAAATAAAATGCAAATAAAATAAAATAAAAATACAATATTCAATAAATATTAAAGAAATTAATATTTATAATCCTTAATTATTAAAAAGGATTTTCCTATAAATTAAATAATGGGGGAGAATTCATATAAAGTTAAATAATACATTGCATTACCTTTGCATAATCATTTTTGCTTCTTTAAATATTGTTCTTACTAGGTAATAATGATGTTTTTGTAGACATAGAAGATCAAGGTCCAGTGCAAGCATCAGACTTCACTACCTTGCAATCACAAGGCAAGTTCATCACTTGCTCATGTCCTTTGAAGAGTCTTTATCAAAGTATTTGCAAATTGTGTGTTATCATCTATATTATAGAAAAAGAAAACATTATTTTCTCAAGATACTAAATCTTAGATATCATCCTAAGTGATGATATGATAAAGCAATAGAACTTAGAGTTCTAATTGCAATAATGATGGACAACTAGGGATTAATAACCCATGACATCAGTGATTCTAGCGCCGTATATTACGCGTTAACCATGAGATTTGGAATGGGACAAAGAAGTCAGCTGTATCCTTTTCCTCTTGTATGGAGGCAAGACGACCTTAACATGACGTTGTGATTCCTTATGCGGATCCAACATAAGGGTGGGAACCCTTACGCCCCACACTTTTGGTGTCTAGATTATCTATGAATGGTGATTAGGGATATAGTCCATGTAAATGGTACTATTCCGGGCATCACTAGGTCATAGAGTCTTCGGGAACTCACCAGGGTTTTAGCCTGCCCGAAAGGGGGCTTAACGAAGGTGAGCCAGCCCCGAAGGATCGTGCAGACATATGAGTGCGCGGAGAGGGCAGTGATTGGCTTGGACCAACTACTAGGCCCCACATCATGGAATTATGGACGGGAAAGTACGCCCGGTTGTGCAACAAGGATTTGATCTCTCATGGGAAAAGTAACGCACCTCTGTAGAGTGTAAGAACTGTAACTTGTTACTCCCTATTCCAGGAAGGAGCTACGAACGCGGCAGGAAAGGAACTTCATGAAAGTTCTGGTCAACCTGTGAAGGCTGATGGTCATAGATTTCTATAATAAAATCAACCTTTGAAGTAAGATTTACGAAAATTGCATAGTGCCAAAGACTGATAGTCCGAGGTGGTATATAGAGCATCAAACTTCCTACCTTGCATATAATGAATTTGTTGGGTAACGCTGTTACTCATCCTTTACATTGAATCCTTGCTTAGACTCTGAGAATCCCGAAGATACTCCAATGTATGCATCTGAGAGTCAAGAGGAGGTATTCTATGAAGAGCCCAACCTATATGGAGCCGTAGAAGGGGAGGACTACGATATCGTCTACGAAGGAGAATTACAAGATTCAGAATAATTATTATAGTTCTAGTAGCCACTTGATCCGAGCATCATGAACAATATATAGCAATAAGTTGTTGAGCTCAATTTGGAGTTTAAGTTTTAAATTTGAAACTTCCGCTGAAACACTTATATTTTGGTTTGTAAGTTGAATCTTTTGTAAGTCTTGAACTTCCGATATTGTAATAATAACGTGTGTATGTTTGTAATATGGACCCGCAATGTTTCTATTGTACCACTCTGAGGGATGTGATATTTATGGAACAATGTTCTGTGAATGTCATGTCAACGACTATAGTGTACTACACATGCAGTGGTATGCTGGGTCACCACAGTTGGTATCAGAGCAAATTGCTTTAACCTTAGGTTGGAAACCTAGTAAGGGTATTACCTATAGGAGAGTGTAGCAACGATAAAGAATTATCTAAAATAAATATAATGGGTATTCGAATGAGGATATTCTGTTATATGTTTTAGTGTGATAATTCTTTGTTATGATGCAATATATTATTGGTTACTAATAAAAAATTATTTTCCTGATATACAGAGTTATGGCACCAAAGTTTCCAAAACAGACTTTGGTAAGGAAAGAGGAGACTCTTGATGATTATCAAGGATCATTCACAGATCAACTTCATCAACTATTAAAGATTTTTAGTTGTCCAACTAGAATTCTAGTGAACTCTATAACTTACCATGATGGCCGGATGTTATCCAAGTATCGTGTGAGTATCCAACTTCCAGAGGAGCTTGGATTATATCACGATTTATCTATAGGTGAGGGTAGGTGTCACTTAGCAGCATATCATGTTGTCGTTGTGGAGGCGATAGCTAATATCCGGGAGCATAAAGCCAAGGAGTTAGAAGGTAGCACATTTTCTGTGATACCTCATGATTCTATAGACTCGGAGCCTATACCGGATCATCTTACTTTGGTTAACAAGCATCCTAAGTTAGCTTCCAAGTTTATGGATAGATGCCGACTCGTTGCGTCTTTTTATAAGACACATCAAGTGATTGTCAAAGATAAAAATGACATGTTAGAGGATCTAACTGATCCGGAAAGGAGGAAGCAGTTAGCATTCTAGTTAGAGAAGGAAGCAAGTATTAGTGCAACACCTATATTTAAGGATATACCTATAGATCCTGAATCTTTTATACCATATACTTATTCACCAAATCCTGAACCTATACATGATCCTACTATGGATATGAGGTATGCAGTACCACAGGGTTCAGAGGATGGATCCGACTCAGAACTTCCTATTGAGAATTCTGATGGTTGGAGAAGGGGATCATATGAAGGATTTCATGAACACCAGATGTCCACAGATGGTTCTGACAAAAATGTTGGACAATCTAGCTCTATGGGTGCAAGAATTAACCCTAGTAACAGTAGTAGAAATGCCATGTCGATAGATAATCAGGATGAAGAAGAATATCCTAAGGAGAGAGTGTTTGAATCATCAACATCTTCTCAAAACACAGGGAATATACATTATCCGGTGTTTAACTATCTTTCCCAAAGGAGCACCTGGGGATCAGCAGGATCTGCGTACCCTGTTGACAACTCAAGGAATGAAGCTCAACAGATGCAGGCAGGAGATAATGTTAAATATGTTTCTGAAGACTTTTCAGCTGAGCTGGAGGGAGTCAATGCGCTCAGGTTGAGTAATGACTCAAGTCCTGACACTTCAGATATTGAGTATGTTCCTTCTAGAAGGCCATTTGTTCCAAAAACTGTGTGACGAACTACACGTCATCACGGTTGGACTTCAGGCATGTATGATGAGCGTAGTTACTACTAGAAGTAGGCAACTATTTAGAGGTATCAAGTATCGTGTATTGTACTCGAAGAAATAAGATAGTTAAATAAATAAGGTAGTGTTGTGATTATACCTAAATGGTATATGTTGTAATGACTTTGTATTATTATGATATTATGTATAATATGTGAAGTGCATATTTGGATTTTCTTTGGATCTTCATTGTGTGTCTAGTTCTGTGCATAAAGTCGATCTCAGAACACATGTGCATGATGTAATTATGAGTATTCGCTTTATGTTGCAAGACTAGAGGGTCATGGATACGGGTGTAGAAATAGAAGATGAACAGCAGCATATGGAGTCTGAGGCCAAGGAGAATGCCGATGCAGATGCAGCAAATCAGGGAGCATTACCACCACCACCAATGAGGCCGTTAATGGAGCAGAATTTTATGCAGTGTATGCAAATGATGCAAGAGACCCAGAACAAGTTCATGGAGGAGTTGTTGGGACGAGCAAATCAGAGGGCACCTGAAGGTGGAGGAGTGAGTTTATCTTATTTCCAGAATGCAGGGCCGTTAGCTTTTGCATCAGCTCCTGAACCAATGGATGCAGAAGATTGGCTAGCAGATACAGAAATAAAGCTGAATACATAGGTTGCAATGAGGAGGAGAAATTGAGGTATGCAACTCATCTTCTGACTGGACCTGCAGCATCTTGGTGGGAGAATCAGTTGGCCATGCAAAAACCAGGAAGAGAGTACACTTGGGAAGAGTTTAAACAGAGATTCCGTGAATATCATGTTCCAGAGAGTGTTATGGAGTTGAAGCGAAGAGAGTTTGAGGAGCTGCAGCAAGGATATACTAGTGTTATGAAGTATATCCAGGAGTTTAGTCAACTATCTCGTTATGATGAGGAAGAAGTTAATACGGAGGAAAAGAGGCAGAAGCGTTTCCTGCATGGATTAAATCCATTTGTGAGGATGCAGTTGAGGTTGGATAATAAGCAAACTTATCAGCAGTTGCTAGATGCAGCTATTACCTTCGAAGTTGACTACAAGAATGTCCAAGAGGATAGAAGGAAGAGAGCTAAGAAGGAAACCAAGAGGATAGAAGCAAGCAAGCCCAAGGCCAATCTGGAATTCAAACCAAGGAATAGGCCTTATAACAACAATAGTTCCAATCGGAGTGCAAATCCAAACGCAAAGAATATTATTTGCCACAATTGCAAGATCCCAGGGCATATGAGCAGGGATTGCCCGAAACCAGTAATTGTATGCCATGCTTGTGGTCAGAGAGGTCACATCAAGCCCAATTGTCCAAGCAAACCACAAGGAGGTTGGCCAGTTCGAGATGGAAGGCAAAACAGTGGAGGAAATGGACAGCCCAATAAGGGAGGAAATAATGGCAAGAACAACAATGGCAAGAGGAACAGACCTACCGGGAAGCTGAACTGTGCAACCCTTGAGGAGGTAGATAATTCGGAGCATGCAGTGATAGGTATGCTCAATATCCTTACCAATCCCGGCAAAGTTCTATTTGATAATGGTGCAACTACTTCATTCATTTCTGAAGAATTTTGTGATAATTTCGGGATTAGAAGGGCAACGTTAGAAAGCACTATGACCGTAGTTACGGCAGGGGGATGTGATTGTACGCCACATTAAACAAGATCAGGTTATCTCGATCTATGGTTGTACATACTTTGCTGACCTTTATGTGATTCCTTAGAAGGGAATTGCAGTAGTGCTGGGGATGGACTGGATGATGGAACATGGAGCTCAGATAAACTGTGAGGAGAAAACTGTCTCAATCAAAACTCCAAGTGGAGCAAGGATAGTTTACCAACCAGATAAGCACAGTCATATCATGGTGGATATGCAGTTGAACTCAATGAAACAGGTCAAATTGGAAGATATTCCTATAGTAAATGAATTTCAAGATGTTTTTCCAGCAGAGCTACCGGGAATGCCACCGGATCGGGAGATAGAGTTCACTATTGATCTAATTCCTGGTACAGCACCAATAGCTCAAGCACCATATAATATGGGACCAAAAGAATTAAAAGAACTCAAAGAGAAAATTGATGAGTTAGCCAGAAAAGGGTTTATCCAGGAAAGTGTATCTCCATGGGGAACACCAGTAATCTTTGTGGATAAGAGGAATGGTGGTAGAAGGATGTGTGGAGATTATAGAAATCTGAACAACGTTACAATCAAAAATAAGTATCCTTTACCAAGAATTCAAGATTTTTTTGATCAAGTGAAAGGAGCCGGAGTATTTTCAAAGATCGACCTAAGATCTGGATACCATCAAATAAAAATCAAGCCTGAGGATGTTCCCAAGACAGCATTTGTCTCAAGATATGGACACCATGAGTATCTGGTAGTACCATTTGGTTTGACCAATGCACCGGAAATATTCATGAATCTGATGAACAAAATCTTCATGCCATATTTGGATAAGTTCGCCATAGTATTTATTGATGATATTTTGATATATTCCAAGGATAAGGAAGAGCATGCTGATCATTTGAGAATAGCATTGCAGACTCTAAGGGAACATAAACTTTATGCTAAGTTCAGTAAGTGTGAATTTTGGCTAGATGAGGTAGAATTCCTCGGCCATGTGATTAGTAAAGAGGGAATTGATGTAAATCCATCTAAGTTTCAGTCAGTACTAGAGTGGACTACACCAACCAATGTGAAGCAAATTCGAGGTTTCTTAGGAATGGCTGGTTATTACCGGAGATTCATTGAAGGTTTCTCCAAAATAGCTGGACCAATGATCAAATTGTTAAGAAAGAATACACCATTCAATTGGGATGAGAAGTGTGAAGCAAGTTTTCAGGAATTGAAGACTAGGTTAACCACAGCTCCAATCTTAGCAGTTCCTGAAACAGGGAAGGACTTCACAGTATGTTGTGATGCATCTAAAGAAGGTTTGGGTTGTGTGTTAATGCAAGATCGGAAGGTGATTGCTTATGGTTCAAGACAACTGAAACCACATGAAGTCAATTATCCAACTCATGATTTAGAGTTAGCAGTAGTGGTTTTTGCGCTAAAAGGATAGAGGCATTTTCTTTATGGATCTAGATGTGAGTTATACACTGACCATAAAAGTCTTAAATATTTCTTCACCCAAAAGGAGTTCAATATGAGGCAGAAGCGTTGCTTGGAACTAATCAAAGATTATGATTTAACAATCAACTATACTCTACGAAAGACAAATGTTGTAGTTGATGCTTTAAGCAGAAAGAGTGCAGACATTTAGCCTAGCAATCGGGAGCTACCAAAAGAGTTACAAATGGACTTGGAAAGATTAGAGCTTAAATTCATTAAAATAGAGGTTCTTGGAGGATAGCTACTATGCAGGTAGTTGCAGAACAGGACAGTGGTCTTAAGCATGAAATTTTTAGACATCAAGCAGAAGATCCTTTCATTGCTGAGGAAATTCGGAGGATATCGCAAGGGGAAAAAAATCAGTTTTTCGCCTTGGGGATTATGAGTCTTTATGGTTCCAAGATCGTCTTTGTGTTCCATATGTGACTGACATTCGTGATTCCATACTCAGAGAAGCACATGAAACACCATATTCTATACATCCAGGAAGTACTAAGATGTATATGGATTTGAAAGAACTATTCTGGTGGAATAACATGAAAAGAGACATTGATAAATATGTATCAGAATGCCATACTTGCCAAAGGGTGAAGGCTGAACATAAAAGTCCAGCAGGACCATTACAACCTTTGGAAATTCCCGAATGGAAGTGGGAGGAAACAGGTATGGACTTCATCACAGGATTGCCTATGACACCTAAACGGAAGGATATGATATGGGTAATTGTGGACAGACTCACTAAAAGTGCACATTTTATTCCGGTAAATCAGAAAGATAATGCCGAGAAGTTAGTATAAGTCTACATCAAAGAGATAGTAAGTAAGCATGGAGTGCCCAAAAAGATCGTAACTGATAGGGGATCAGTGTTTACTTCAGCATTTTGGAAGCAATTACATGAAGCACTTGGTTCCAAATTAGATTTCAGCACAGCTTATCATCCAGAGACAGGGGGTCAAACAGAAAGAACAAATCAGATATTAGAAGACATGCTAAGAGCTTGTGCCCTAGATTTTGGAGGTACATGGGAAGATCATCTACCATTGGCAGAATTTTCCTACAATAATAGCTATCAGAGTAGTCTGAAGGCAGCTCCATACTAAGTTCTATATGGAAGAAAGTGTAGATCACCAATATGTTGGTATGAGCCTGGAAGCAGCAAGGAATTTGCGCCATACTATATCAAGGAAAAACAAGATATCATTGATAAGATCAAGGATAGACTAAAAATAGCTCAGAGTAGGCAAAAACGTTAAGCTGGTCAAAGTCGAAGATCTTGGCATCCAGAAGTGGGAGACATGGTATATTTGAAAGTAAGTCCAATGAAAGGGGTTAAAAGGTTCGGAGTTAAAGGAAAATTGAGTCCTAGATACATCGGACCATTCAAGATACTAAGTCAGAACAGAACTATAGCTTATGCTTTAGAGTTACCATCAAGATTGGCTCAAGTGCATAATGTTTTTCATGTGTCACAACTTCGTAATTGTTTGAAAGTTCCAGATGATGCAATCACACATCAGGAGATAGAACTACAAGCAGACTTGACCTATGTTGAAAAGCCCTGTAAAATTTTGGAAGAAAACTGGAAAAGGTTGAGGAATAGGGCAATCAAGTACTGCAAGGTATAGTGGTAGCATCACCCTGAAAGGGAAGCCACTTGGGAGAAAGAAGAGGATTTAAGAAAAGCCTATCCAGAACTATTCAGGTACATCTCAACAAACTTCGGGACGAAGTTTAATTTAAGGGGGGAAGTCTGTAACATCCCAGCATTTAGGAACAAACGAAGGGTAGATTTAGGAATTTGTGATATTGCATGCATTCATTTGTGAAAATGTGGGTAAATTTTTCGCCAAATAAAAACCTAAAGTGATCTAGGTTTCTTTCATACTTTGAGATTAGGTATACTCTTGAAGGATGATTGTTATAGACTTTAATATGATCTTTGTGGACTTATGTGTTTTGGGAAATGAAATTTGAATTTAAACTTAAGTGTTGAATTTATAATTCAAAAAAATTTAAAGTTATGTTTTAGTATTATGCTTTAGTCAAGAGTTAATAATTAGTAGTTCAAACTTTATATAAAGAAAACAATTAAGAATAAGAATCTTTATTTCAAAATTCTATTCAATAAATAATTTACACAGATGTAACTTATGTAAATGAGCAACAAACTTTACAATAGTAAAGAAATAAAAGAATAATCTTTATTTATTGAATAATAGTACAATCTTTATTACAAAAGGATGAAATAAAACTTACAAAAGAATAAAGTTATTACAAGTGAATATTCTATAAAGAAAAAGAAAAACCTAAACTAAAAGTCTTGATCTTCAAATATGGTACCTGCAAAATAAAAAGAAACTTAAAAGAAAACGAAGGTTAGGATTAGAATTATTTTACTCTCAGAGTTGACAGTGAAGTGCACTGTTCACTTTTTCATCATTGAGTAATTTAAGGGGCAAGTTTCACCAATATGAAAGAATATATCTTTCATAATTTTAAGCCATAAGTCAAATAAACAGCAAGGAGGGGCAAGTTTCACCAGCCAAGTAAATGGTAACCTGATGAAAGTAACTTTCAAATTCAGAACATATCCACAACTTGTGCAGCAGGCACACAAGCAACACACACACACCAAACTGCATGGTGTGTGCTATCAGCACCACAACAACAGCACAATCAAACAAAACCATCAACACAACCATGGGAAGCCAATCCCCACACCATTCCATTGTTCTTACACACCAAGCACATCAGCCACCAGCTAAACCAAGCCAAAGCCAAGCTAGATCTCACCAAAACAAAAACCTGGATCACATCACCAAAATGGTGACATAAGGAGGGGGTAGATCAAGTGGATAGCAAGGACAAGATCAAGCTACCAGGACTAGGAAGTGAAGGGATAGATCAAGGACAAGCCAGGAGCTGGAAATACCAGGAGAGCACCAGATCAAGCTACCACTAGATCAACCACTAGCAACCCCAACATCAAATGTGTGGTGAGTAAAATGTACCATCACATGATCTATCTGTCTAGGATTAAACAAGCATTCATGCTCTGTCTATTACTCAAATTCTTAGAAAGCACCCAAGTGGGGTGAATCCATCACTGAAGTTTGTAAATACTAAAAGCAATCAGAAAAGTATAAGGATCCAACTAAGATCTCAGCACAACATCATTGATCTAAGCAATCAAGCTATATTTCAATTCAAGAATGAATATAGCTAAGATTTAAACTTCTAGGAAAATCTCTAAGACAAGAGTAGCACCTTAGAATTTAATCTTATGGATCTATATAAGTTATCAAGCCACAATCCATTTTCCCCAACTTTGTTTCAAGAAACAGTAGCTAGTATCACTACCAGAACCAATTCAAGAGAAACAACAAGACAAAGGTATTAGTCCCTAAACCTCAGACCAACATCATGGGTTCTAGGGATACAAGGAAATAGAATTTCACTTATGTATAATTTCAAGCCAATTTTCAGCTTGAACAAGACCAAACCATGTAATAGAATCTAATCTTGTGTGCCATACAAGGATGGTATCACAAAAAAAGTTCTAAACTAAGAGGTCAAGAAGCAAATCTTCACTGATACATCAACCAATTATAAATCATTTTCATGTTCTTAAATACAGGAATCATAACCAGGATATTCATATATACATATATATCTTCAATATAAGAGGCCATTTTGATTTCAAGATATATATGAATCCTCAAGTCAACAGTACTAAGACAGCAACTTCATCACACAACACTCACTGTCATTAACAAGGTAAAGACAGTGGTGAGCTATTAAAACCACTAGCTTTCCCAAGTATTGTTTCTAAAGCAACTTTACCATCTGACCATATCAAAATTTATCCATAGAATCATCTGATAAACCACTAACATCACCACAGCTATCCATCAGCAATAAGCCACAGCAAGTCATCACTCAGCAGGTTCAGGGATCTTCAATACATGATCCAATTCATCAAATATTTAATCAACAGAGGGATTTGAACCCTAAGCAAAACTAAGAATCCTAATCAGGATATGACCCTAGCCAAGAAAGGCCAGTACCAACATCTAGCATGGGGTGGCCTAGCACAGAGAGCACGAGAGGGAGAGGAACAACTTACCAAAGGTCCTCGCTGAAGAATAGAAGAGGAAGCAGAGAAGGCCGACGACCATGGCGGCATGGGGAGCACCCCCAAGGTGGCGTTGCAACCCACACAATGCCACGGAAGCGACCATAGCCACGCCTGGGGGCGAGGAGCATCCCCACGGCACACGACAGCAGTGGCGGCGTTAGCACCAACTCCAACCCCAAACCCTAGGGTTCGGGATGGCATCGATCTTGTCACAGGAGGGCTCTAGGTCCAAATCCAATTGGACGGGAGGGTAGAGCGGGGCCGTCAACCTCATCCTACACCACGGCGAAGGCCAGGGAGGTCCACGACAGTGTGAATCGCCGCGGCGACACCGCTGACCACGGGGTCGAGGAAGGAGAAGAAGAGGGGTGAGCTCGAGAGTGAGACTGAGAGTGATGGGCTGGATTGGGCCAAAACCCTTTGGGGTAGTTGTTTTCACTATTGCCCTACTGGGCCACAAAGGCCCAATAAACCCAAATAGCCAGCCCAAATCATTTAGAGCCTGTTTTAATAAATGGAAAAACACCAAAATGCCACTAAACTTAAATAAATTCTTGAAAATAAAATAAAATCCAAAAATTATAAATAAAATACTTTTGGGTTCAAAATAATCCAAACTATCCAAATAAATTAAGAAATAAAATTTTAGACATATAAATTTTATTAAGAATTTTGTAATATATATATTACTTATGGAATTTTATTAAATTATTCAAAGATGATAAAAATAAATAAAAATCACTTTCATTATATACTAATATTGTAGTATTTTAGAATAATACTAAACAAATATTTGATAACAATTTTAGGTATTGAAATGATAATTATTAAAGGAATTATTAAGAAAATAAAATGCAAATAGAATAAAAAAATACAATATTCAATAAATATTAAAGAAATTAATATTCATAATCCTTAATTATTAAAAAGGATTTTCCTATAAATTAAATAATGGGGGAGAATTCATATAAAGTTAAATAATGCATTACATTACCTTTGCATAATCATTTTTGCTTCTTTAAATATTGTTCTTACCGGGTAATAATGATGTTTTTGTAGACATAGAAGCTCAAGGTCGAGTGCAAGCATCAGACCTCACTACCTTGCAATCACAAGGCAAGTTCATCACTTGCTCATGTCCTTTGAAGAGTCCTTATCAAAGTATTTGCAAATTGTGTGTTATCATCTATATTATAGAAAAAGAAAACATTATTTTCTCAAGATACTAAATCTTAGATATCATCCTAAGTGATGATATGATGAAGCAATAGAACTTAGGGTTCTAATTGCAATAATGATGGACAACTAGGGATTAATAACCCATGACATCAGTGATTCTAGCGCCGTATATTACGCGTTAACCATGAGATTTGGAATGGGACAAAGAAGTCAGCTGTATCCTTTTCCTCTTGTATGGAGGCAAGACGACCTAAACGTGACGTTGTGATTCCTTGTGCGGATCCAACATATGGGTGGGAACCCTTACGCCCCACACTTTTGGTGTCTAGATTATCTATGAATGGTGATTAGGGATATAGTCCATGTAAATGGTACTATTCCGGGCATCACTAGGTCATAGAGTCTTCGGGAACTCACCAGGGTTTTAGCCTGCCCGAAAGGGGGCTTAACGAAGGTGAGCCAGCCCCGAAGGATCGTGCAGATATATGAGGTCGCGGAGAGGGCAGTGATTGCCTGGACCAACTACTGGGCCCATATCATGGAATTGTGGACGGGAAAGTACACCCGGTTGTGCAACAAGGAGTTGATCTCTCATGGGAAAGTAACGCACCTCTGCAGAGTGTAAGAACTGTAACTAGTTACTCCCTATTCTGGGAAGGAGCTACGAACGCGGCAGGAAAGGAACTCCATGAAAGTTCTGGTCAACCTATGAAGGCTGATGGTCATAGATTTCTATAATAAAATCAACCTTTGAAGTAAGATTTACGAAAATTGCATAGTGCCAAAGACTGATAGTCCGAGGTGGTAGATAGAGAATCAAACTTCCTACCTTGCATATAATGAATTTGCTGGGTAACGCTGTTACTCATCCTTTCCATTGAATCCTTCCTTAGACTATGAGAATCCCGAAGATACTCCAATGTATGCATCTGAGAGTCAAGAGGAGGTCTTCTATGAAGAGCCCAACCTATATGGAGCCGTAGAAGGGGAGGACTACGACATCGTCTACGGAGGAGAATCCCAAGAGTCAGAATAATTACTATAGTTCTAGTAGCCACTTGAGCCGAGCATCATGAACAATATATAGCAATAAGTTGTTGAGCTCAATTTGGAGTTTATGTTTTAAATTTGAAACTTCCGCTAAGACACTTATATTTTGGTTTGTAAGTTGAATCTTTTGGAAGTCTTGAACTTCCGGTATTGTAATAATAATGTGTGTATGTTTGTAATATGGACCCGCAATATTTCTGTTGTACCACTCTAAGGGATGTGATATTTACGGAACAGTGTTTTGTGAATGTCATGTCAACGACTATAGTGTACTACACATGCATTGGTATGTTGGGTCACCGCAGTCGATAACAAACACATTTACTAATCTGAGAGCTGAGGTGGCCACTAGCCCACTAGTCACTAACTAGGGCTAGGTGTGGGTGCGGTGTAAAAAGTTATTTCCTATTTAAGAAAAAAATAAAATATATAAATCCATATATATATTCCAGAAATGAAATAAAATGATTAAATCTTGTTAAATCAATAACTTTTGTTTTATAATTCAGAAAAATATGTGTAATATATGAAAATGTTTAAAAAAATAAAATCTATCCATTGAAACAATTATCAAACATTGTTGAAATAGTTATTTAAAGAATTATTATTTAATAAAGATTTTAAAGGTAATAAAACTTTGATAATTCCTATTTTAATAATGGTAAATATTAAAAATATAAATAAAATACCAATAATCTTGAAAAAATAAAAACAATACTTTAAAACTATAGTTATGCATTATTATTTCACTTAAATAAATATTTATTATTTATTAAGTATTTAGAAAGTAATAAATCTTATAAAAATCATATCTTGTTATTTATGAATCACAAAAATAAAAGTAATATATCAAAATGATCACAAAAATAATATCTACTTGTGAAAAGTATAATATTCCACTTTTTAATTAAATAAAAATTTAATACTCTAGTAATTTAAGTTTAAACCTATTTCCTGAATTGTTAATTCATATAAGGGTAAATAAAATTTTGTTAATATTTCTAAAATGAGTAAATTAAGTCTAATAAATAAATATTAGTCTTGAATATGAATAATATGAAGTCATAATGATTCAAAACATTATAAATACCATTTTATTGAATTATACTTCAACCACTAGTTTTCAAAACTATCACAACACTATAGTAAATCCATATGTAGTTAAGTAATATCGTTTCTTTGTTTATAAACTATAACCACTCATCTATAAAAAAGGTAAATGATACTATTCCATTATAAAATCAAGAAAACACTACATCAAATAAAAATATAACCATTCTTAAGCAACCTTAAGGAAACATTACTAGGTATACAAAATACAAATATCATAAGTATTACACTTCCAAACCATCTATGTTTTTAAAGTTAACTTTAGTCTTAAGTCTTATAAACATTATGTCTATTAAACTATATATGTTTTTATAGTTAACTTTGGTCTATTCCAATTAAGACATAAAGCATCTCAAGTCCAAACTATTCAAGCAAGCACAAACAACATTGACCACAATTGATAAGTCACAAAGATTGTTTAAACCATAATAAAGAAATCTTCTCTTCAAAAGTTATTCATTTTGCCACTTCAAACAACAACTCTTATATAAACAATCTTGAGTAGCATTTCACATTTATGTGTATCTCATTGTTTTATGATATTGTAATTACATGTTGTTTCACACACACTCACAAGCCCTAATAAGAAGCACAAGTATGAAACTTATCTAAAAGGGACAACACATTCTAAAATAACCATTTCCGGTATCCAAACTCTAGAACAACGTTATTTTTGGGATTCACGTTTATAAAAGTGCATCACATTACTTATGCATAAGAGCATATTGTTTCTTTAAACATTAGTCCTTACCGGACCAATTATACTGATTTCAGATTTTGGATCTTATATTATCTTGAAGACCGTGAGTGCATAATCTTGCAATCATAAAACGCAAGTTCACACTTGCTCATGTCCTTTGGTTATTTTCTATAAAGTATTTTACAAATCCAATGTGGACATCACCTACATTTGAAAAAGGTCCGAAAACACTATTTTCATAATAATGTGATTATAGGTTATTACCATGAGGTAATAACTTACTACAAAAATTCCGGCGGAAAAGGAACATATTATCTAGGACTTAACAACCAATGTCGCCAGTGATTCTTGCGCCGTATATTACGCGTTAACCATGAGATTTGGAATGGGACGGAGAAATTAGCTGTATCTTCTTCCTCTCGCATGTAGCCGGATGTGCGTCGTACATTATCCTAGTGTGCATATTAATTGGTAATTCGTAGAGGATATGCAGCATATGGGTGGGAACCCTCATCGTCCCATGATAGTTCTGGCATCTAACGGTTTGTACAAACCATTGTCGTAATTCAATATGTGGGCATGGTGTGCACCAAGGAGGCAATCGAGGTCGCAAAGGGGGCAGTGATTGGCTTGGATCATCTTCTGGGCCCCACATCATGGAATTGTGGACGGGAATAAGCTGCCCGGTTGTGCAACAAAGAGTTGATCTCTCATGGGTAAAGTAACGCACCTCTTCAGAGTGTAAGAACTGTAACTTGTTACTCCCTGTTCCGAGAAGGAGCTGCGAACGCAGCGGGAAAGGAACTCCATGAAAGTTCTGGTAAACCCATGAAGGCTGACAGACATATCTTTTCAGAATAAAAGCAACCTTTGAAGAAATGTTTATGAAAACTTGCATTGCCTACGCCCTACGATCTATGGCTATAGTTATAGTGCATCAAACACTCCTTTTCTAGTGAACTTGCTGAGTATGCTCGTACTCAATGTATCTTCTTAACCCTTGCTAGATTCTGAATCCAGTGCAGACAACATCTACATCAAGTGATGCTCCAGGATTCATAATACAGAGCTAAGAGTCTTCAACGAAGACAAGGGAGTCAACATGTACCTCAACTCAAGTGAAGATGAAGTTTCTAATTAAAATAGGAATATACTCTTTAGCCAAAGAACCTATTTCTGTAGTGCGTTGCAATAGCAGCAATGCCAGTCCCTTAGTTAAAATACTATTCTTAAAGGTATAATAGTTGGTGCATTATTTATATCTGATTCTTCTTTATAAGTTCTTTCTCTCTCTTAAAACTAGAGTGTTCTCTGGATCTTGTGTAAAGAGTGAGTTGTAACCTTTATCCATGTATTGGACCCGCTGTGTTTCTGTTGTGCCATTCTGAGGGATGTAATACTAGTGAACGGTGTTTCATTGGTCTTATGTCAACGACTATAGTATACTACATCATTCAGTGGTATGTTGGGTCACCGCATTGGGTTTGCTAAGGTGAAGTGGTTTGGTCGGTTTTTGAGAATTGGTGGTCTTAGTACCTACACTTGTGTAACATCCCTAAAATCATGATTTCAAAGATTGCATATCATTCATGCATGCATATAGAATTGAGATCAAATTTCAAAACTCATTTCAGAAAAACAGAAGCACATAGTGCTATCATTTTATGTGAGCAAACTTAAATCAAATGGCCATCCCCATTTGAGAGTTTGAATGTTTAAACCTAGATTGTTTGTCTCCCTTGTTGAATGGATTGAGTGTGGATTTTGAACCAAGCTTTACAAAATGGAAATGGTTTCAAAAACCATTTTTCAAACATTTGCAAATCAAGTGCAAAGTCCCTGCTAATTTGTTTCTCCAAAGATGACCAAGCCTTTTCAAAGTGACCCCATGGTTTTATGCCTAGAATTGAGACTGTTGCACACTGCAAAAATCCCAAATAAATTTGAATTAAAATGGAGTTTGAATTCATTTGAAAACCATTCCTGAAAATCAAATTGGAAAAAGAAAAAGAGAAGAGAATTAGAAAAAGGCCGGTGATTTTGCCAAAGAATGACACGCCCAGCTAGCCCACCCTCTCTCTCTCTCTCTCGCCAAGAACGCACCACGGTCGACACCGGACCCCACTTTCTCTATGCTTACCGACGAGCGGCCCTCTCCACGCCGCCGTCTTCTTCCCAAATCCAGACGAACTCCGCCCTGTTCTTGCCTTGATTCCGCGAGGTAAATTGCATTGATTCAGTAAGTGTTTCTTGTCGAGCCTCTGGCTATATAATCCCCACTCTCTCGCGACCTTTTCCCCTCAAACAATTCCTCCTTCACGCCACCAGGCTGCCCACAACTCGCTCGACGCCGCCGCTGTTCCGACGACCGCACCGACGAATTCCGGTGAGCTCCGCGTACCCCTCTGTCTCTGACTCATACTATCAAGATCAGCAAGTCCTTGCGCACCTACTGACACTCCCCATTTGTCCTCGCATGATCCCTAGCTTCGGCAACGACTTCGACAGAGCGCCATTGTTCTCTACACGAACTCCGACAACCTCTCCCCGTAAGTACCAGCCGCCCCTTGCCCTCTGCCTGATATGCCTAGAACCCCCGTCGTCTTGCGCATCTAACGGTGCCTTTCTTTTGACTTAGCGCAACGTGGAACCTCGCCAACGTCGACGACTGACCGTACCTGACGCGTTCGCAAACTCTGGCGAGGAATCTCCGACGACCCCGTGCGCCCCTTCCCAAGCCATCGCCACCTTGAGCATCAGCAGCTTCCTGCGGTTCTGGTAAGCCTCTTCCCCCACTCCCGCATGACCTAGAACGCCAGCCGCCAAGACAGACGCGCCGCCGCTTTGGTCAAACGAATTGTAGCCGTCAGATCCAGATCCAGCGCGTAGGATTAGTCCCCTTAACGAATCGTTATGTTTAGATCTGAGCTGTGCCCGTTAGTTAGATCCTAGGGCTCGCGAGCGTGATCCGGAGCGAAGCGGTACGCGCCAGTAGGAATATGACGCGTGGCTAGGGTTAGATTCAAAAACAGATTTGAAATCGGAATTAGATCCAAAATTGAAATGGCTATAACTTTTGATTCCCACGTTAGATTTTTGCAAATTTTATACCGTTGGAATCAGGAAGACAAGCCCTTTCTGTTTATGCAATGTGTTTAGTGAAAAGTTTCTGTTAAAATGACTTTGTTTGCAGAAACTTGTTTAGGACTATTTTGAGAATAGAATTTGTCTAGTAGTTTGTTTTAGTGCTAAGTAAGTTTGGTTTAGCAATTTTTTGACTTAGTTATGTTTCAGTTTTGTGCACTTGCTTGGTGGAGTTTTAAAAAGTCATCACTTAGCATTTTCGTATGCATGCATATATTTATGTTTGTATATAAATTGTGTGTAATTTTGTGCTACCAATTTTGTGTAGATTTTGGTGCTAGTGATTGTGATTGTGAAGAGTGCTACTCTCCCCATTACCAAGGCAAGTGGTACTTCATGAATATTTCCATCCCTATATTTTTTACAAGCATTAGAAATATTTTGCTAAGTCTTGCATGTTATTATTTTGCCAAATGCTATGTTGGTAAATCCTAAGTAGTTGTAGAATTGCTAGGAAATATTTTAAGTTAAAGTTACTATGCCATGCTTAGCCTAGCTAGTAGTGAACAAGGGTTGGTAAAGTATATACATGCTATGATGAAAATATTTCTAAGTCTTTTGACTTATGTTTTTCTTAATAAAACAACTAAGTCAATGAATCTCCTGGGTGGAATGGGACTTGAATGGTGGTTTTTGGTTGAGTGGTTACACAAGGCCCATGGACATGGTTTACCTTGTGTATCTCACTTGTGGTATGCCACCCAGGCACAAAGGGATTTTAGAGGCCAAGTGTTGAGAAGCTTATAGTGCAGCCACTTGGCAATATGGGCTCTTGATCACATAGGTTGCTAGAACTTAGTCATTTGGACAGTTGGTGGTAGTGGGATGATAGGTTGGAACGTCCCATTTGACTAAGGAAGGCTCGAAAGATCTGTCTTGGGAAACCAAGTCTATTGGGGAAAGTGCACAACCTCTGCAGATGGAAAATCTAAGTACTTAGCCAAGTCCATGGCAATGGACAACTTGAGCATCAAGACATGGAAGCTATCAAGAATCTCATCACTCCAACTTCTAAGTAAAAATTTGTGGGTGAACAAGGGTGAAGGACCCCAATGTCTATTGGTGGTTTCTTGGGAAAAGTTTTTGACAAAGAAAAACTTAGAGATTTCAACTAATAGGAAAAATCTATTTAGAGCAAAGCAAGCCAAGCTACACTTAGCCAAAATGCATATAGTAATATAGTCCACTTAAAATTTACTAAGGTATCACTTGCCAATACTCTTCCAAAGTATTGACCCACTGTGGCTGTAACTTGTGATGTTGCAGGTTACTCTGATGAGGATTAGGTGTCATG
>CP125978.1:114906180-114953052 GCA_030063025.1 Avena longiglumis
ATGACAACAAGCATCACCGCAGTCATGACAATGACAAGTACAAGAACCACAAGAGTGGACATAAGAGCCACCACAGTGGTAATGGAAGTGGAAGTGGAAGTCAACCTGCTAAGAGAGACATCAGTCAGGTTGAATGCTTCAAATGCAAGAAGATGGGACACTATGCAAATGAGTGCCTCGAAAAGAAAGTTGAAGGACCTGTCAAGCCCAATCCTTTTCAGAAAGGTCAGGTGAACCACATCAGTGTGGAGGAGGTCTATGAGGATCCCGGACTGTTGTCGGTAAGTTCACTCAATTCCATTCCAAAGATTTGTACTCTTTGATACTGGTGCATCGCATTCATTCATATCAAGAGCATTTGTTGAAAGAAATGAACTACCGGTAGAAACTATTGGGTGTCCTATAAAAGTAAGTTCTCCTGGTGGAGAAATGATAGTGAATTCAGGATGCCATGATCTAGTCATAGAATTTGGGAAGTATAAGTTTCCCGTCAACTTGATAATTCTAAACTCCCAAGGATTGGATGTCATTCTGGGAATGGACTGGATGACTAAGTACAAAGGAGTGATAGATTGTGACAACCATACTGTCTCCCTCACAACTCCAGAAAATAAAAGGATCAGATTCAAGACCAGCTTTGAAGCAAAAAGGAGTATGCTAAATTCTCTTAAGGGGGTTAGCCTGGACAGTGTGCCAATTGTAAGTGAGTATCCGGATGTGTTTCCGGAAAAATTGTCGGGAATGCCACCAGATAGAGATGTGGAATTTCTGATAGATTTGGTACTAGGTTCTGGACCAATAGCAAAGAGACCATATAAAATGTCAGTTGATGAACTGAAAGAACTCAAGAAGCAACTAGGAGAACAGTTGCAGAAAGGATTTATTCAACCCAGTTCTTCATCTTGGGGAGCCCCAGTTTTGTTCGTGGAGAAGAAAGACAGAAGTCAAAGGTTATGCATAGATTACCGTTCACTCAACGAGGTAACTATCAAGAACAAATATCCTTTGCCTAGAATCAACGACTTGTTTGATCAACTAGAAGGAGCATGTGTGTTCTCAAAGATTGATCTCCGGTCAGGTTATTTTCAACTCAAGATAAGAGAACAAGACATACCTAAAATAGCATTCACCATAAGGTATGGATTGTATGAGTATACCGTAATGCCTTTTGGCTTGACAAATGCTCCAGCATACTTCATGAATATGATGAACAAAGTGTTCATGGAATTTCTTGACAAGTTTGTTGTCGTTTTCATCGATGACATCTTATTCTACTCCAAGAGCAAAGAAGAGCATGAAGGACATTTGCGTTTGATACTTGAGAAGTTAAGAGAGCATAAACTTTATGCCAAATTCAGCAAGTGTGAGTTCTGGTTAGAAGAAGTTAGTTTTCTTGGTCATGTTATGACAAAGGATGGTGTAGCAGTTGATCCTGCAAAAGTTTCAGCTGTGACTGAATGGGAATCTCCCAAGTCCGTGAAGGAAGTTCGTAGTTTCCTTGGTTTAGCAGGTTACTACAGAAGGTTTATTGAGAATTTCTCTAAGGTAGCTAAGCCCATGACTGAATTGTTAAAGAAAGACAAGAAGTTTGTTTGGTCTGAAGGTTGTGAAGTCAGCTTTCAGGAGTTGAAGAAGAGACTTGTGACAGCACCAGTCTTGTGTCTGCCAGATTTGGAAAAGGATTTCCAGGTATATTGTGATGCATCTCATCAAGGTTTGGGTGTCGTACTTATGCAAGACAGTAAAGTTGTAGCTTATGCCTCGAGACAACTCAAAACTCATGAAGTGAACTATCCAACTCATGATTTAGAGTTAGCCTCTGTCGTCCATGCACTCAAAACATGGAGGCACTACCTTTTGGGAAAGCGTTGTGAAGTGTTCACTGATCACAAGAGTTTGAAGTATATCTTCACCCAGAAGGAAATTAATATGAGACAAAGAAGATGGTTAGAACTTATCAAAGACTATGACTTAAGTTTGCAATACCACCCCGGTAAAGCAAATGTTGTAGCAGATGCTTTAAGTCGTAAGGTATTTGTAAATGGCCTTACCAAAGGAGAATTACCAGACAATTTGTGTACTCAATTCAGAGAACTCAGATTAGAGATTGTGCCTGAAGGACATCTCATGTCTTTGGATATTCAACCCACTTTGTTGGACAAGATCAAAGAAGCTCAGAAGGTTGATAAAGAAATTGAAGAGATTAAAGGAAAGATTGGCATGGGAAAAGCCAAAGGATTCCACGAAGACGAACAGGGTACTTTATGGCATGGGAAACGTATCTGTGTTCCACAAGATCCGGAACTACGGAAACTGATATTGCAAGAAGCACACAACTCTCCGTATTCTATTCACGCAGGTAACACCAAAATGTACATGGACATGAAAGAAAGATTTTGGTGGAATAATCTCAAGAAGGACATCGCCGAACATATTGCTTTGTGTGATGTGTGTAGTAGAGTGAAAGCGGAGCATCAGAAACCAGCAGGTTTGCTTCAACCACTACCTATTCCTGATTGGAAGTGGGACAAGATTGGTATGGATTTCATTACCGGATTACCAAGGACCAGATCAGGATATGATTCCATATGGGTAGTAGTGGATCTCCTAACTAAAGTGGCTCATTTCATACCCGTGAAGACAACTTATACAAGTGCCAAGTTAGCCAAAATTTACATGAGTAGAATTGTATGTCTACATGGTGTGCCCAAGAGTATTGTGTCAGATAGGGGAACTCAATTCACTTCCCATTTTTGGAGACAACTACATGAGTCATTGGGAACGAGGTTGGAATTCAGTACCGCTTTCCATCCTCAAACAGATGGACAAACAGAAAGAACAAATCAAATCCTTGAAGATATGTTGAGGGCATGTGCCCTAGACTATATTTATTATTGCCTCTAGGGCATATCTCCAACAGTCAGTACAGCCAGCTAAAGGCATGGCAAAGGGCGTAGGACGGTGCGGTGTCTCCTGCCGATCGTCACTGGCTTGAAGGCGCGACACGGGGCGATCGAGAAAGGTCGGGCGCGATCCGTGCTCTGCGTGGGGACGGTGGTGTTCGAGACGGCACACAGGGGCTTCGTGTCGCGTGGCGACGAACGGTCATGTCTGGGAGGTAGCTAGGGGCATGGCGCGTGCAGTTAAGCGCGGCGAGGGCGAGGCACGGCGTGTGTGTAACACCCCGCCCACTGGGCCCGGGGGTGTCACTCCTGATAGCTTAATAGGATATCTAGACTGGCCCCACAAACCAACACTAGTCTTTTTTGCGCATTTTGTTCTTAAGCTTTTCCTTCGGTCACCCATCCTAAATTTCTCTAGGCCACATAACCTTAGAGTTCTTTCGAATGAGCTTCGAAGAAGTTGCAACATGGATCACACATACACCACCTTTATAAGATCGAGCACACCCAGAACTTACCCTCTTGGCACATGTTATGTCGCCCAAGGCCACATGTCGTCTTCCACATGTCCATCACAAGACACACGATAAACTGTGAGGTGTCACCGATACCATTTATCTAGATATCGGACCACAAACCAACACTAGTCTTTTCTGCGCACTTTGTCCTCACTGGTGCGCACCCGGTACCCACTTCCCGGTCGGTCACCCATCAACTTCTTTTCCGGAAGCTCATTCGAAAAAAAACTCTAAGTTCAAGCGTGCTTGGCCTAGAGCAATTCTAGGATAGGTCACCGACCGGGAAGTGGGTAACCGGGTGCGCATGAGTGAGGACAAAGTGCGAAGAAAAGACTAGTGTTGGTATGTGGGGCTAGTCTAGATATCGTATTAAGCTGCTAGGAGTGACACCCCTGGGCCCAGTGGACGGGGTGTTACAGGTGGTATCAGAGCTGACCTTGCGGTTTAACGGGTGTGTGCGGGTCAGTGGCGGGACATGTGGAGCATGTGTGTGTGGCCTGGAGTGGACACGGCATGGCAGATGTGCCGGCACTGGACGCACAGACGCGTGCTAAGAGGGTATGTTCCTATGGTGTGCTTGATCGATGAGTGCATCGATCTTCTAAAGGGTGGGTGTATGTGAGATCTACCACATGGCTTAATAGGATTGATAGGATACTCATACCAACAAGTTGCAACTTCTTTTTCGGAAGCTTATTCGAAAAGAACTCTAAGGTTAAGCGTGCTTGTCCTAGAGCAATTCTAGGATGGGTTACCGACCGAGAAGTGGGTAACCGGGTGCGCATGAGTGAGGACAAAGTGCGTAGAAAAGACTAATGTTGGTCTGTGGGGCTAGTCTAGATATCTTATTAAGCTGCCAGGAGTGACACCCCCTAGGCCCAGTGGACGGGGTGTTACACCTTGGCTCTCCTAGGTGACGCCTCCATGGAAACGAGATAGCCAAAGGTGTTGGGGGATGACCCCAAGTAGGGTCAAGCTAAGGTAAAAGATCAAAGCCCACCGAGGTATTAATCAGGCCAAGACATGACCCAGCCGAGGTATATAAAGACCGGTTGAATGAGGGTCGGGTTACCTATAGCTAAAGAACATCGGCTTGACTCGGCTGACGTATGTCGGCACGATGTATATCATGCTTTATATTTAGAGGTACAAGTCTGGCCAAGTCATAATAGGCGGGTACGAATCAGGAGATGGCTTGCTCGAGAAGGAGAGAGCGAGCCCCAAGGTCAACACGCTCTATCTCTCCCTCAGGAATCCAAGCAGTGACAAGCGCTATAGACAAGGACCAGAGGGACAGGGGAGATGTTATGGAGATGACAGTCCTAGAGTACAACGTTCACATGTCGTGGACTATGGGTCTTTGTCATTGATAGGAGGGCGACAGGGGAAAGGTACCCGCTGAGCTACCTCTTTGGGAAGAGCATATTCCAGAAATATGTTGTTCAGCTCAGCACTAATTGTAACCTGGCCACCCCTTTATAATGTGAGCCAGGGCCTTCTAGAGGAGGGATCGATTCATTCTAGACTTGGTGAAACCCTAGCGAGGGAGAGAACAAAATTATCGTCTTCTTCCTCTATCAGATACAGCTCAAGGAGCAAGTGTATACCATTGTAGATCTAAATACAATATCTTGAGTGCTTTCTTTGTGTGTATATCCACTATGCTATCCCTTTCGGGATCCCACTAGTACACGTTGGCCCCATCTTTAGCCTACCCATGGCATCTGTCGTTCCACCACCACGACAAAAGGGGAGAACGGGGAACCCTAGGTAACACTCACAGAAGATGGCAATCTGCTGGATCGAGTGGGGCCCCAAATCATGGAGACCTAGGCTATAGAGTGGAGGAGCCTCTAGAGGAAAATCGAGGAAGGGGAGGAAGGGAATGCGAGGCCATGCGCCAGTAAGTAGAGAAAGACGATGAACTACCGGGTTTGGGAAGTGGCTCCTACTCGTCGTGGGGAACCCTCCATCGATTGAGTTTTTTCTCCGGTAAACCCTAGAGTTGATGAAGGGAAGCAGATAAAAATATCTTTCTCCTGGTAGCATCTGCCAGATCTATGCACATACACTCAGGTGATAGGGTACTTGGCAAACTGGAATCCAAGTTCTTGGTGAAGATTTGGATCTAACAAAATTTATTAGCCATGTGTTAAAACCATTTTTAAGCCACTAAAAAATAGGCTAGCAAATGGACACTAAAATTTATGAAACCGATTCCATTTGAAAGATATTTTTATTTGTAAACCAACAAAAAATAATCGTGTCATTTGAGCTACTTTCGGAAAGATATAGCCTTCCAAAGTCGGGTTACTTTTCAGAAATATATTTACAGATTTTATTTCAAGAAAAAAGTTTAGATAAATGTTAGAACACTGACGGGTGGGGCCATATTCATTTTAATCTGAAACTTTATGTTAGTTATGTTCCTGGGCTCGGCTGAGGCACTAGAAGGGGTTCTGGGAGGTGGCGATGATGCTCGAATGCTCAATAGAGTCTCCATCATGCCATTCGTGTGTTCTCGGACAACAGGGAGGTGCGGGTGGAGGGGGTTTTCTCTGATGGCGGTGCGGCTCGGGAGTTTGTCAATCATGATGGTTCCGTGAACCAAATGCACCGACGAGGCCGGCTAGGGGTCGATGGGGATCATGAAGGGGTTAGGGTCAAGTGAATCGAACTCTAGTGCTCTCTTTGGAGGATATCGACCAAGAGCATGTGCGACTGGGTCGAGCTTGTCACCGGTGAACCGGGCGTCTCCGAGACGGTATACTCGGTGAGAAAGTTTAGGGGTTAAAAAGTGAAGAGGGGAAGGTTGCGCGAGCATGCAGGTGGTGTCTGCAGTATAGGAGCTTGTCAGAAGCTAGGGGCTGTGTGGCTCCAAGGTATGTGTAGATAGGGACGGGGACATGGCGGTGGCGGCGTAGCATCAAAAGAATGGTCCAGTGTGGAGAGTGGCGATTGGGGGCTCCGTCCAGCGAGGGGAACAGCCGCAGGGAGTGGCCTGGCGGCCAGAGAGAAAGGGGAGGCACTACTGAGCAGAATGGCTGGGACGATCCCACCAACCCACGTGCACTATTTAGCGCCTGCGAGTAAAAAAATGGCATTCAATCTTTCTGGTGGATTTGACGCATGCAGAGGGCAGTAATATTCGGTTCAATAGACGGTCAAAAAATCATCTGCTCCAGTGGCCGCTGCATCTTACTGCAGGTAAGAAGCTACATGCTCCTGTCAATGTTTAACGGACTAGTACAAAATGAAGCCTAACTAGTACAAAATGAGGCATTCATACTTTGCATGGTGAACAACAAAAAATGGCATATATACCCTAACTTACTGCCAAAATTAAGGATATAATAACATTCCAGCAATAGCTTACTAGCAAAAAAAAAGCTTACTACAGGTTCATCCTTCAAAGAGTACCCAGCAATGAGTGAAAACATCTTCTATAATCAACAGCAAGTACTTATCCTTCCATCACGAAGGATGAAAACATGCTCATCGAATCACCGCTGCTCAACCAATCCCCCTATTTAGTCTTTATTATCTTCGGTCTTTTAGAAGCACTTGGCACAGCTTTCACATTTTGAAGTAACCATTCTATTCCGGCTCCATTTGAGAGGAACAAATGGATCGCGGAGAATACCAAGGGCCCCTCCTCGCTGCCGTGTGCTCCTTGCGATCATAAAAAGCCCAGATCGACCCCATTTAGCGCTATAGCTATTGAGGAGTAGCCAGAACAACTTCCCTTCCTCAGTTTCGCCATAGCCCACAACGAGTGCACTGTGGTCGAGTATGGTGCAGTTGGGACCCCTCATAATACCCTACATTAATCAAAAGATTGATAGCATATCAACGTACTGACACAATGCATAAGAAAACTACCATTTCATGTCATGCAAAAAACTTGGTTGGACAGTAAACAAAATATGATTCTATCATTCAAAATGGAAGAAATTATTGGTTACGGATAGAATCAATTTGATTTGGATTAGATCACTATACATTAAGCAATAGCTGTGCCCACATCTCCGTGCAGGTGGGGAACCCTATATCTTAGACCCCAACGGAGCTGTGGAGAACACTCATTCAAAATTAAGATAGGTTTGTTTGGTGTAATTGCGCTAAACAGGTAGCCTAAACCCAAAATTAGACATGTGGCATTTGAACCACCATAATGAACGGAAAGATATTTAAGAAGATAACCAAAAGTGACAAAAAAGCTTTAATTTTCCAAACAGTCTAGGTTCATCAATCAATGTCATTAGAGAATTGCAAAATTCACAAAAAACTTCCTCACTATACTACACACTTACTTCACTAATTGATTCCAGCACTAATCAAATAACCACCAGAAGATGGTGCAAAAAAGAGCCCTGCTAAAATTGTGATTAAACCAATTAAGCAAACACTAATTCATAGGTTATCTCAACAATAATATCTAATTGGCGCAAATACAAGTAGAATGGCAGATCCTGAACAGATGCGCTACTTAGAACTATAAACTCTAACAATTTTTTTACAGGAAATATACACTATTAAACAATTTATCAAAATTTGGATGAATCTAGACACTATTTAGTATATAGATTCATCCAAAATTTGAAAAACCTAAGACATCTATTCTTGGACAGAGGGAGTAGAATTAATCCAGTTATGATCATACAAGGTTTGAGAAATCGCCACAATTGGATCAAAAAACCGAACAAACAAATAATAAGATAATATGATTACGATTTTGCTTGAAAACAAACCCAATTTTATGCATTCTGATAATTAAAAGCAGCAAAAAGAAGGATAGATACTCAGATCTATTATATACAAGATTCCTAAGCAAAAGATACTACAAAATGATCTGTTCATGATATAACTAGGAGAGCCAAGAATTCTAATTGTGAACTAAGCAAAGCGAAGTAAATTTCTGAACTGAAAGATGACATCATCGAAAAAAATGTGTACTCACATTTGTGTAATGTTTAAATGGAATGATAGTATCATTGACACGAATAGGTCCCTTAACCCCAATATTTACGACAACAGGTTGGTAAGCAACCGCGTACTTAAGCGCGTCTTCATCGTTTCGTTTCACATGCTTCCAGGCATCAATGGTTACACCAGGACCCTGCATACAAAGGTTGTTAAGATATTTCCTTCACAGTAAGCTAACAAGTCACAATGAGGTGGGAAGATATAGAACATACCCTGACACTTTTGCACATGCCTTTAACTCCAGTGAAGGGGTATAATTCAGCTGGAAGTATCCCACGGGACTTTATGGCAAAGTCTGCCACCCGATATGGATCCCCCCCAGTAATAGTACCACCGGTCAGTGTGTTACAGTCAAGGACCTGTTGGGCCGACAGCACAATGGACTTTCCTGTTTTGATGAAATTCAGGCTAGAGATTGATCCCAATGGGGCGAATATGTAGCAAGTACCTAGAGAAATAACATTGCCTTAAAACAGATTCATGCAGGAGCAGAACAACACGCACAGGAAAGAGGTTGAAGCTATTGAACTTTACCATTTTCTTCCCCTTGGTCTTGAGCTGGCCAGACAGCTCCCAGAATTTGTGTCCAATCGACAGACAAGGGAAGTCCGTCATCTCCAAGTTCGACATCTTGCCCATAGTGAGCTCCAAAAGGTTTGTGACCAAATTTGAAGCCTGGCCTGATGAAGTCACCCTTGTCAACAGCACCAGTGTACAGGGTCCTGGCCCTGTCTTCCATGGGCTTCCCCAAATGAAGCCTTTTCATGGATTTACCCAGCTGTAAAACTCCTCTGAATAGTCTTCCAGCCATGCTGACCTACATTTTTCATCGAATATGCAATCAGTCATTTTAACACACAAATGTATAGCCACGCTTCGTATCAATACCAAAAAAATAATCTAATGACTGGTGAATAAACTGCAATTCATGCTACCACCAATTCTAGGACTGCACAGCAATATCACAATTGATTTGGGGAACAGCAAGAGTATAATTATAATACAGGTTAATTATATTTTCCTATCCATGTCTAAGGGTGTGTTTGGGACAGCTCCACTCCACTAATTCACAGGTGAAGCTGGTGAATCTGTCCCAAACACCCAAACTCCGGTTATGGAGTGAAGCCGTGACCTTCCACCGTTCATTTTCATGGAGTAGAGAAACAGGTGCTCACCTGCTCCACTTCACATTACTTGTGCTCAAATTACCCACTAATGCCACCGGTGAGTCAGCCCATCCCCAAAACGGTATTCCCCATTATCCCCCGATTCATCTCTGCCCATAGCGTGTGGCGGTTTTAGAGCTAATCGCTGCCTCCATCTCCGGCGGCCAGCGGCTGTCCTCCCCTCCACCACCGACCTCAGACTCCTCTATGAAACCCTGATCGATTCCCCTCCTTGGATTGGCCTGATGGTTCAAGCACAGCGGACGCGGAGGTCTATTTGCTGCCCGCCGCCATCTCATTGTACTGGTGAATCTCGTCGCATGCCTGCATCTCCGGCGATCGTCTGCCGCCCTCATCTCCACCCGCTCCACCCAAGCATCCTTCTCTGCGACGCACTGCTGGATTCTCGTCCTTGGAGCGACCTGGCGCTGCAAGAACAGGCGAAGCAATCGTTTGTTTGCTGGCCGCCATAGCCGTCTCGTTTCCCAGTGAATCCCGCCACCTGCAGATCGCGTCTACAGCAAGAGCACCATCTAGCAATACATGCAGATCTAATAATCTGTACAGGAATAGAGAGGCTAGACCATGGAGATGCAGGACTAGGAGAGAGGGGGGAGGAAAGGACGGATTCGAGGAAGTTACCTTGAGGTGTCGAGGAGCTGCTCTCGCCGCCGAGAGAGGTGCTGCTTTGAGTTCCTGCCTCGCCGCCGCTACTCGCGCCGCGTCCTTGCGAGGATGGAGAGGGGAGAGGGGAAACGGAGAGTGGCAGGTTGTCGATGCCTCGCATATCTATGAACTGGCGAACAGCCACGGATCTGCGGATCGGCTGAACGGGCCGAACGATGAATCATACTGATGACTAAGACCTGACGAACAGGCCAGTGCGCTTTCAGCCCAACTAATCTGTTGGCATTCCGAACGGGTAGAGGATGCGACTAATCCTGTTCCATCCGGGATGATGGACTGAATTCGTAGAAGGTTAGAACGGCCCACTAAAAAAGACAAAAAAAAATGCAGAAGAATAGGTATCGATTTTACCTTAATTAAAACTGGCCGACGGTGCGACTATCATGTGGGGATCCATCAGCGATTGCTTAAGACCTCAAAATCTTGGACGGTTAAAACGGAGGACTCCAAACGCAAAAATCATTGATTCATTCATAGCAAAAAGAACCTTCACCTTACGGTCGTCGAGTAAGGATCCCTTCGATGGTCTCAGATACCACTCTGTTCATCCAGCACAAAGGGCCAACAGAACGGGCTTTCAGCCCCCGTTGACACACCTTCCAGTGCAGGGTGCACCGTGCGCCATGGAGGAGGAGAGAAGCCGTTTCCAGCATGGTACAGGGTGCACCGTGCGCCATGGAGGAGGAACAGATGGAGATCTGGTTTCGGCTGCTCATGTTCTGTTTAGACGGAGACTTGTATGATGGGGGCGGAACGGGGGATCTCGGGTCTGTTATGGGGGGTATTTAATAACGGAGAGGGGTAGGAGAGCCGTGTTTTTCTCTCATAACAGCTTCCTAATCAAATACTACTAATAATCCGGCGTGATTAAAGGGTACCCACTACTTAATCCCTTCCTAAACCGAGAAAGGTGCGGCCGTTAATTAATTAATCCCTTAATTAGTACCGCTAGCTAACGGAGCAGCCATGAGCTGGCCGTTCACTCTCAGCTCAAGCTGGGGAAGTGAGTGAGGAGCTCAAATACGCAAGCGCGTGCGTCAAGCGGGGTCCGCGTGATGTGACAGCCCACCGGCCGCGTGCACTAAGAGCATCTCCAATCGGTTAGCCCACCTCAGGCCGAAATCCGGACCAAACTTTGACCAGACGGCACAAGTTTTTTGTTTGGGTATGTCCAGTTTTCCACTCGCGTACCGAGGCCGAGTTCCTGGATCGTCTGTTTTCGCTAGAATTCGGTTCAAATACGGCTAAATTTCGTCCAAATTCGGCATAGTTCGTCATACGATGAATACAGGTCACTTTAAGACCAAAGTTCGGCGAAATTTTAAACAGAATTCGACGTAATATAAACATAGTTCGGCCTGCAATAAATTACAACATATTTCGGCCAAGTTCGGCCAGTTCATGCTCAGCATCTACGTCATGTTGCTTGCGTATCCATAGGTGCTCGACAAGATCATCCTGCAACTGTCGATACATCGCCGGATCTCAGATCTCCTGACGCATTGCGATGAATGCAGCCCATGTTGGAGGCACCTGATGATCAGGCTCGGCAAGAGGACCATGTAGATAGTATGGCTCGTCCTCCTCGAGCAAACTCATTGGATCCTTCCTCTCATTCTCAATGATCATGTTGTGCAAGGTCACACAATAGTTCATCACTTCCCTCATATGATCTTTCGACCAGGTCATAGCAGGGAACCGGACAACTGCAAACATCTGCTGGAGCACACCAAATGCCCACTCCACGTCCTTTCTACAAGCTTCCTGTGCCTTGGCAAAGTGAGAATGCTTGGGGAGCATTGGGCTTGAGATAGTCTTCACAAATGTTGGCCATCTTGGATAGATGTCATCTGCTAGATAGTATCCCTTGTTGTAGTGATGCCCGTTGATCTCAAATTCCACAGGGGGAGCATGACCCTCAACAAGTTTGGAAAAGACAGTTGAGGAGTTGAGGACGTTGATGTCGTTGTTCGATCCTGCCATGTGTGGCATCCCGCAAAACCACTACTAGAAAATCGCGTTGTTTTTGTGCATTGCGTCATCATGACCGCATGCTCATGTCATCATGCCACATTGCATTTGAGCATCGTCATCATCTTGCATTTGCTTGCATAAAACTATTTGCGGAAAAACTTGTTTTTGTTTTCTAAACGCCCCGTCTTTAATTCAACTCAAACCCGGGTCTCCGGAATATTTGTTTTGTCTACCCGCGGTTTGCAAAAACCCTGTTGTAAATAAATAAAGTATTTAATTATTTTTGTGGGGGCAGCCGAACCGGGCCGATCCGACCCAGTTGGCCACCCCCGGTACAAACAGCCTGCCCTAAACTAGTCTACCTAGTCCTAACCTACCCACCAATCACATTTCACCTCACTGGACCCAATCCCTACCCACCTTGCCACCTCACCAATCCTCCTTTTCCTCCACCTCTCTCACCCACAGCTTCCCTCTCCTGTTCCCTGGTCCCACCATGGCCCCTCTCTCTCTCTCCGCCATTGACCCCACTGACCCTTCTCTCCCTGTGGGTCCCGCCCCCGCTCAACCCGCCCACGCCACGCCCACCCTGGCCCCAGCCCCCACTGGCCCCTTCCACCGACCTCCTCTCTCCCCACGCCCGATACCCTCCTCCCCGCTCTCCTCCCTAGTTCTCCCAGTCGCCGCTTCTTTCTTGTGCCGGCCACCGCGCCTGACCCGCCTCGGCCGCCTTCCACCTCCTCCTCCGCGCGGACCCTCCTCCTCCATGGCCCTCTCGCTGGGAGCTCCTCCACTTGCGTCGCCCAGGGTCCCCGCCTCCTCCTCGCCCTTGGCCGCCCTCCGCCATCCTCGGCGCGACCACCACGAGCACCCCGAGCTCTCCCCGTCGGCCAGCCCCGCTTCCCCTCGCCTCGCGCGCTCCGCCCGCCTTCTTCATGCCGGCCGCCTCAACCGCGTGACCCCGCCGCCCTCGCCTCCTCCACCTCGCGGCTCGCCTCTCCCTCGCCGTCCGCCGCCCAGCCTCCTCCTGCCGTCCGCCCCACTCGCTAAGCTCGCCATCCCGGTGCCCGCCTTCGACCGCGCCTCCCAATCTGTCGTCGGCCCCATGAGTCCCGAGCGCAAGCGCCTCCTCGCCGTCTTCCCGGCCCGACCCGCCGTCGCGGACGCCACACCGTTGCCTAGGGATTGGTGCCGCAAGCCCTATGTCTCCGCCTCGACCAACCCGTCAACGCGCGCCTCGCGACCGATGGCTAGTCGTGCCGCGGTGACGATAAGCGTGCATGCATCCATAGGTGTTGTGCGATGTTCTCCAAACGCCGAGTCCAATACAAGATCGGCATCGTCAAACCAAGAGGTAACCCCAAGATCTTGGGAGAAACTTGACTTTAGAACCAAGATCGCCCGACCAGAGGGGACCGCACCAGAAAACCACGGTGCCGGAGATCGACAGGCGAAGCATCAAGGCCTCCTTCACGGAATCGCCAAGATCCACCGACGCCTAACCCAGGCCCGACATCGTCAACCGACACTGAACATCTTCGACACGGACGCCAAGACCGAACCCGCGGCATGCCAAGATCTTTCCCTCGGAACGCCATGACCGACGACATGCCCCGACGACCCCGGACGCAACAAGACCTTCTTCCGATGCGACGTCGAGAACCCGGCGCCAAGATCTACTTCCGATCCAAGACCCTAAATCCGAGTCGAAACGATCCGTCGAACCACGAACCACGAGACCGGACCTGTCGAACCCCGAACCCCTGAGCCCAAGATCGCGAACCTAATGTGTGACCCTTTCTCGAGCCCTATTTTATAAATGTAATATCAAATTGTTGCATATTAAATTGTCATACTCGCATGCATATTGTCATGTGGTTGGGGCCTTATGCCGATTCACCTCTAATTAAATATGGGGCCCATATGCGGGCAAATCTAGTCTAATGTTGGCCTCATTTAAATTTGTGTAGCACCCGGTGCTATCTTTTGTCTTGATAATGCAACATTTAAATTGGGGTAGTTAAATAACTTGAACGTAATTAATTGTCGGGACCGGTTCCACTTAATATTGCCCAATTGCATCGCATCTTTGCCATGTCATACATCATACATGCATCATGCCCGATCTTTGCGTAGTATTAAATATTGCATCGGTGTTTATTCTAGCGTTTTGGTTCTTCAGCGGATAAGGCCGTTGAGTTGATCTGAGTGTCGACCCGATCTTCGGTTGAACCTTGACAACGCTTTTCGTGACATCTCCCCCTTTCTACCCATCTTACTTTTATAGTATTTATTCCCTCCTGTTGATCTATTGCTATCTGTGTTGCGATGCTCTAGTTTTCGTACCCGTGATAACCCTTGCAGCCTTATATTGCCTTGGACACATCCTATTACTTGTTGTGTGGTAGATAGTTGGACTTGCGCGTCGTAGTCGCTTGCTCAAGTGCTATTGCGTGTCGCCAAGTACCACAGTTGTTGGAGTATTGCCGCATGTCTATTGTTGGAGATGATCATGGCTTTATTTACCGTTTACTTTAATTACTGTTTAACAACTAAAATTGAAGTAAGTAAGCAGAGGCACAGGTGGGCAATAGATGTTATTTGGTTGTTAACCGTCCACTTGTGTCCCGTAGGACCCCGAGTACTTGATACATGTTCCTTGAATTTTTCGCGCTATCCACATCCGGGAGGATTATGGGACCCCGAGCGAGCTTGATTCAGTCTTATTTCTTGGGGCCACAAACTAGTTTGAGGATTTATTTACTATCCTGTACTTATGCCATGCTTTACTTCTATATTTACGATTGTGCGAGGAGCACCTGTCTTATTTAGGTAGCGAGTGTTTTCGCCAGTATCGACAATCGATTTTGGGTTCCCGATCGTTCTGACCAGCGCAAACCTTGAGTCCGTCTCGAGTCGGCTAAGCTTCTTGGTCTACTCAATGGGGTGGCCCCTGAAATATTCTGAATCCTGTGATTGCTTTGTCGTGAAGGCCTCGTTGGGTTTTGATTTGGTTTTCGAGGTTGATCGAGTGTGTGTTGCTATTGGTGCACCGGTAGGGTAAAACTTTCTGAAAGCCGTGTCGCGGTTATGGACTTGGAGCACCATATCTCGATCATAGACAACTATAACTAAAGTAGTGCTATAAATTTGACCTTATAATGACTAGTAATCAGCTTCACTATAATGGAATGGCTAAATAAACTGCCAACAATTGCTTGTTTGGTTTGTCTTGCGACAATTGTATCGACTAGTAAGTATTGCAACTATAACGGAATGGCTAAATAAAAGTACCAACAACCGCTTTGGGTTTTGGGAATATCTCATGCTAATTATGGCGACTAGTAAGTGATGCAACTTCTAGCGGAATGGTTAACTAAAACTGCTTGCTTATTTTATCGGGATGATTATCTATACTTGACTAGTAATTGCTTAGCGATAATCGAATAAGTAAAGCGCCAGTGTGAGTTCCTCAGTTGACTTCCTCGTTTGGTCTCGAGGGGGAAATACCAGGATGGGTTTGTTCGATGGTAGCATCAGGTGGGTTCCGGATAGGTCTTGCTTACCCCTCTCTGATAGCCGCTAGTTGTATCGAGTCTCTATAGGTTGTTTAGTGCATCTTTGCCGCCGCTTGATCCACCATACCTATGTGGCGAGGACCGGAATTCTAGTCTCGCCGTGTCTTGGCCTCGATCTTGGCTCCTCTTTTTTCCTTTGCCCTTTGTCGGCACCCTTTTGTTTAAGCGGGTTTTGAGATCGGCGTCGTTAGCGGGGTTACCCTTGCTCGGCACGGCAGGGGTTATGGACGCCATTGGTTATTCTTGAGGGCTCTTAGGCCCATTTGCATCTTGTCCGTAGCTGGACGCTCTCGTTTTCAAGGTGATTTGGATCTTTGTTACGTATATACGTATTCTTGACTCCTTGAGTCGTTGTATATATATCTGTTACATGGGTCCCATCGAGGACTGTTGTGTAATGTTATTGCCGTTTTCCACCCGCGAAAGTGCTGGTGGGCACCTTTGAATCATTTCTATGCGGGTTTGGCGGGTTCGCTAAAACTTGCATAGGGCGGTCGAGGTGTTCTGAGTGGTATCGAGCTCGGTTTGCGATACCCCACAAGTCCAGCCTGTAGGATAACCTAGCTAACGGCCGAAGTAGAGTGTCAAAACTATATTTGCAAAATCGGTTGGATAGTTCTGATTAGGTCTGATTTTTCTCCTTACCCCTCTGCTGCTCTCCTCTCACCTCTGCATGTTTTGAATCCGCTCTCTTCTCCCTCTTCGAGTCCAGGATTTCTCGTGGTTGGGTTCCATCGTACCTTCAGGGTTTCGCTTCCTCCTTTGGTAACGGTGTTCTACCATCCGGACTTCGAGCTATCTGAGTGATCCTTCACCTGTGGTACCATTCTTTGTTCCTTCTCGTGCCTTCCGGTGTTTTCCGACGCGACGACATCATCTACGCTAGATCCGGTGCAGAGTCTGCATCACTCCTTTGTTCCTGAACCTCGTTTGTTGAGATCTTCAGTCTGAATTCCGAGAGTTGGTTGCATAATTCGCCTATTAGGTATGCGGAGTAATGGTTTGGATGCGATGGGTGATCACCATCCGACTACTCTTATCATTCGCTCTTGTACATCGAATCAGTGGATCCAGCAATTTTACTCCGTCCACGGAAGCTAGAGGTGGCTTTATTTGTGGATACCTCTACCTTCACCCTTCGTTACCGGAGAGTTCTCTCGACGATCACGGACAACGACCTCTTGTTAGTGGTGTCGCGAGGATCTACACGCAGCACGAAGGAACAGATCGCCGACCTTCCTCCCGGTACCATGAGGCGGATCTCGAGGGCGAGAACCATTGTTAGTGGTGTCGAATTGTGGCATCCCGCAAAACCACTACTAGAAAATCGCGTTGTTTTTGTGCATTGCATCATCATGACCGCATGCTCATGTCATCATGCCACATTGCATTTGAGCATCGTCATCATCTTGCATTTGCTTGCATAAAACTATTTGCGGAAAAACTTATTTTTGTTTTCTAAACGCCCCGTCTTTAATTCAACTCAAACCCGGGTCTCCGGAATATTTGTTTTGTCTACCCGCGGTTTGCAAAAACCCTGTTGTAAATAAATAAAGTATTTAATTATTTTTGTGGGGGCAGCCGAACCGGGCCGATCCGACCCAGTTGGCCACCCCCAGTACAAACAGCCTGCCCTAAAATCCTAGTCTACCTAGTCCTAACCTACCCACCAATCACAGCTCGCCACCTCACCCCTGGACCCAATCCCTACCCACCTTGCCACCTCACCAATCCTCTTCCTTTTTCCTCCACTCCCTCTCTCACCCACAGCTTCCCTACCCCCCTCTCCCTGTTCCCTGGTCCCACCCATGCCCTCTCTCTCTCTCCAAGCCGGCCCCACCTGACCCTTCTCTCACCCGTGGTCCCGCCTCCCCACTCAACCCACCCACACCACGCCACGCCCCAGCCACCCGCTGGCCCCACTCCCTTCCCTGGCCCCACCACCGACCTCCTCTCTCCCCCACGCCCCCGATACCCTCCTCTCTCCCCGCGCTTCCCTCCTCCCTAGTTCTCCCAGGCGCCAGCTCCGCCTCTTCCCTCTCGGCTAGCCGCCGCCGTCCGCCTCGTCCGCGCCCTTCCACCTCCCTCCATGCGCGGACCCTCCTCCTCATGGCGCCCATCCCTCGCCGGCTCCTCCGCCATCGCCCTTGGCCGAGAGGTCCCGCCTCTTCGCCTCCTCCGCTCCCAGGCCTCCACCATCCTCTGGCGCGACCACCGGCTTGAAGCACCCGAGCTCTCCCAGCACGAGCTGACCCGCTTCCCCCTCGCCTCCGCGCTCGCCCGCCTCGCTTCCCTCCGGCCCGGCCCTCGCCGCCGCGTGACCCCTTGCCTCCGGCGCCTCCTCCCCTCAGCTCGGCCCTCTCCGCTCGTCGTCCGCGGCCGCCCGAGCCTCCTCCCCTCCGCCGTCCAGCCGCTCCGCCCCGCCAAGCTCGCCATCCCGGTGCCCGCATGACCCGGCCGCGCCTCCCGTCTGTCGTCGTGAGTCCCGAGACGCGCCTCCTGCCGTCTTCGGCCCGACCAGCGTCGTTCGGGACGCCACCGTCGCTAGGGATTGGTGCCGTAAGCCCTATGTCTGCCTCTGACCACGTCAACGCTGCGCCCTCGCGACCCGATGGCTAGTCGTGTACCGCGGTGACGATAGCGTGCATGCATCCATAGGTGTTGTGCGATGTTCTCCAAAACGCCCGAGTCCAATACAAGATCGGCATCGGCAAACCAAGAGGGAACCCCCCAAGATCTTCGGGAGAAACTTCGACTTTAGAACCAAGATTCGCCGACCACCGAGGGGACCGCACCGAGAAAACCACGGTACCCGGAGATCGACACGGAACTAAAGCATCAAGGCCTCCTTCACGGAATCGCCAAGATCCACTGGCGCCTAACCCAGGCCCGATATCGTCAACTGACACTGAACATCTTCGACACGGACGCCAAGACCGAACCCGCGGCACGCCAAGATCTTCCCCTCGGAACGCCATGACCGACGACATGCCCCGACGACCCCAGACGCAATAAGATCTTCATCCCGTATGCGACGTCGAGAACCCGAGCGCCAAGATCTACTTCCCCGATCCGAAGACCCTAAATCCGGTCGAGAAACGATCGTCGAACCACGAACCACGAGACCGAACCCCGGACCCTGTCGAACCCCGAACCCCTCGGAGCCAAAGATCGCCGAACCCTAATGTGTGACCCCTTTTCTCGAGCCCTATTTTATAAATGTAATATCAAATTGTTGCATATTAAATTGTCATACTCGCATGCATATTGTCATGTGGTTGGGGGCCTTATGCCGATTCACCTCTAATTAAATATGGGGCCCATATGCGGGCAAATCTAGTCTAATGTTGTCCTCATTTAAATTTGTGTAGCGAACCGGTGCTATCTTTTGTCTTGATAATGCAACATTTAAATTGCGGGGTAGTTAAATAACTTGAACCGTTTAATTAATTGTCGGGACCCCGGTTCCACTTAATATTGCCCAATTGCATCGCATCTTTGCCATGTCATACATCATACATGCATCATGCCCGATCTTTTGCCGTAGTATTAAATATTGCATCCGGTGTTTATTCTAGCGTTTTGGTTCTTCGCGGATAAGGCCGTTGAGTTGATCTGATGTCGACCCGATCTTGATTGAACCTTGGCAATGCTTTTCGGTGAGCATCTCCCCTTTCTACCCATCTTACTTTTATAGTATTTATTCCCTCTGTTGATCTATTGCTATACGTGTTGCGATGCTCTAGTTTTACCGTGATAACCCTTGCAGCCTTATATTGCCTTGGACACATCCTATTACTTGTTGTGTGGTAGATAGTTGGACTTGCGGCGTCGTGATCGCTTGCTCAAATCTGTTGCGTAATCGCCAAGTACCACGATTGTTGGAGTATTGCCGCATGTCTATTGTTGGAGATGATCATGGCTTTATTACCGTTTACTTTACTTTAATTCTTTGTTTAACAACTAAAATTGAAGTAAGTAGCGAAACACAGTGCGCAATAGATGTTATTTGGTTGTTAACCGTCCACTTGTGTCCGTGGGACCCCGAGTACTTGATACTGTTCCTTGAATTTTGCGCTATCCACATCCGGAGGATTATGGGACCCCAGAGCGAGCTTGATTCATTCTTATTTCTTGGGGCCTAAACTAGTTTGAGGTTTTATTTACTATCTGTACTTATGCCATGCTTTCTTTGCTTTATTTACGATTGTGCGAGGAGCACCTTGTCTTGTTAGGTAAGCGGAGTGTTTTAGCAGTATCGACAATCCAGTTTGGGTTCCCGATCGTTCTGACCAGCGCAAACCTTGAGTCCGTCTCGGTCGGCTAGCCGTTCTTGGGTCTACTCAATGGGGTGGCCCCTGAAATATTCTGAATCTGTGATTGCTTTGTCGTGAAGGCCTCGTTGGGTTTTGATTTGGTTTTCGAGGTTGATCAGTGTGTGTTGCTATTGGTGCACCGGCGGGTAAAACTTTTCAAAGCCGTGTCATGGTTATGGACGACTTGGAGCACCGTATCTCGATCATAGACAACTATAACTAAAGTAGTGCTATAAATTTGACCTTATAATGACTAGTAATCAGCTTCACTATAATGGAATGGCTAAATAAAACTGCCAACAATTGCTTGTTTGGTTTGTCGCTTGCGACAATTGTATCTGACTAGTAAGTATTGCAACTATAACGGAATGGCTAAATAAAAGTACCAACAACTGCTGGGTTTTGGGAATATCTCATGCTAATTGTAACTGACTAGTAAGTGATGCAACTACAACGGAATGGTTAACTAAAACTGCCCACTGCTTATTTTATCAGGATGATTATCTATACTTGACTAGTAATTGCTGCAACGATAACTGAATAAGTAAAACTGCCAACTGTGTGAGTTCCTCGGTTGACTTCCTCGTTCGGTCTCGAGGGGGAAATACCAGGATGGTTTGTTCGATGGTAGCATCAGGTGGGTTCCGGATAGGTCTTGCTTACCCCTCTCTGATAGCCGCTAGTTGTATCGAGTCTCTATAGGTTGTTTAGTGCATGCTGCACTGCCGCTTCAGTCCACCATACCTATGTAGGCGAGGACCGCCGAATTCTAGTCTCGCCGTGTACTGGCCTCGATCGACGCTCCTCTTTTTTTCCTTTGCCCTTTGGCACCCTTTTGTTTAGCGGTTTTGAAATCGGCGTCGTTAGCGAGGTTACCCTTCCGGCTCGGGGCAGGGTTATGGATGCCATTGGTTATTCTTGGGGCTCTTAGCCCCATTTGCATCTTGTCCGTAATGGACGCTCTATCGTTTTCAAGGTGATTTGGATCTTTGTTATATATGTATTCTTGACTCCTTGAGTCATTGTTGTATATATATATCTGTTTTGGGTCCCATCGAGGACTGTTGTGTAATGTTATTACTTCGTTTTCCACCCTTGCGAAAGTGCTGGTGAGCACCTTTGAATCGTTTCTATGCGGGTTTGGCGGGTTTCTAAAACTTGCATAGGGCCGATCGAGGTGTTCTGAGTGGTATCATAGCTCGGCAGTTGCGATACCCCAGTCCAGCTGTAGGATAACCTAGCTAACGGCCGAAGTAGAGTGTCAAAACTATTTTTGCAAAATCGGTTGGATAGTTCTGATTAGGTCTGATTTTTCTCCTTACCCCTCTGCTGCTCTCCTCTCACCTCTGCGTGTTTTGAATCCGCTCTCTTCTCCCTCTTCGAGTCCAGGATTTCTCGTGGTTGGGTTCCGTCGTACCTTCAGGGTTTCGCTTCCTCCTTTGGTAACGGTGTTCTACCATCCGGACTTCGTGCTATCTGAGTGATCCTTCACCTGTGGTACCATTCTTTGTTCCTTCTCGTGCCTTCCGGTGTTTTCCGACGCGACGACATCATCTACGCTAGATCCGGTGCAGTGTCTGCATCACTCCTTTGTTCCTGAACCTCGTTTGTTGAGATCTTCAGTCTGAATTCCGAGAGTTGGTTGCATAATTCGCCTATTCGTGTGCAGAGTAATGGTTTGGATGCGCGATGGACTGATCACCATCCAACTACTCTTATCATTCTCTCTTGTACATCGAATCAGTGGATCCAGCAATTTTACTCCGTCCACGGAAGCTAGAGGTGGCTTTATTTGTGGATACCTCTACCTTCACCCTTTTTTACCGGAGAGTTCTCTCGACGATCACGGACAACGACCTCTTGTTAGTGGTGTCGCGAGGATCTACCGCGACCTGAAGACAGATCGCCGACCTTCCTCCGGTACCATGAGGCGGATCTCGAGGCGAGAACCATTGTTAGTGGTGTCGGTGGCATCCCGCAAAACCACTACTAGAAAATCGCGTTGTTTTGTGCATTGCATCATCATGAGCATGCTCATGTCATCATGCCACATTGCATTTGAGCATCGTCATCATCTTGCATTGCTTGCATAAAACTATTTGCGAAAAACTTATTTTGTTTTCTAAACGCCTCTTTAATTCAACTCAAACCGGGTCTCCGAATATTTGTTTTGTCTACCGGTTTTGCAAAACCCTTTTGTAAATAAATAAAGTATTTAATTATTTTGTAGGGCAGCCAGGGCCGATCCGACCAGATTGGCCACCCCAAAGAAACAACGCCCTAAATCCTATTCCTACCTAGACCTAATCTATCCACCAATCACAGCTCGCCACCTCACCCCTGGACCCAATCCCTACCCACCTTGCCACCTCACCAATCCTCTTCCTTTTTCCTCCACTCCCTCTCTCACCCACAGCTTCCCTACCCCTCTCTCCTTTGTTCCTGGTCCCACATGGCCCCTCTCTCTTCCCTCGCCAGTGCCTTCACCCCACAGCCCCCTTCTCTCCCTTGCAGTGGGTCCCTTCCCCACTCCACTCAACCCACCCACACCACGCCACGCCCCAGCCACCCGCTGGCCCCACTCCCTTCCCTGGCCCCACCATCGACCTCCTCTCTCCCCCACGCCCCCGATACCCTCCTCTCTCCCCGCGCTTCCCTCCTCCCTAGTTCTCCCAGGCGCCGCCGTTCCCGCCTTCTTCCTCTCCGGCGCCGGCCGCCGCCACCAGCCCGTCCGCCTCCCGTCAGACGCCTTCCACCTCCTCCTCCCTTACGCGGACCCTCCTCCTCCATGGCGCTCCTCGCTGGAGCTCCTCCAGCCGCCACCGTCGCCAGAGGGCCCCGGGTCCCCGCCTCCTCGCCTCCTCCGCTCCAGGCCCGCTGCCGGCCTCCACCATCCTCTGGGCCGCGACCCCCAAGACGCTGAGCACCCCGAGCTCTCCTCGCCGTCCGAGCCGCTCCCACGCCTCTGCCTCGCCCGCGCCCGCCTCCGCTTCCGGTGGCCCGGCCTCGCCAAGCGTGACCTCGCCCGCCTCCGGCCGCCTCCTCCACCTCGCGGCTCCCCTCTCCCCGCTTCGTCGTCCGCGCGCCCGCCTCCTCCCCTCCGCTGTCCAGCCGCTCAGCCAAGCTCACCATCACGGTGCTTGGCGACCCGGCGCGCCTCCCAAATCTGTCCGTCGGCCCCGAGTCCCGAGGCAGCGCCTCTCGCCGTCTTCCCCGGCCCCGACCCCGCCGTTCGCGGACGCCACACCGTCGCCTAGGGATTGGTGCCGCCAAGCCCTATGTCTCCTGCCTCCTGACCAACCCGTCAACGCGACTGCCCCCTCGACGCGACCCCGATGGCTAGTCGTGTACCGCGGTGACGATAGTGTGCATGCATCCATAGGTGTTGTGCGATGTTCTCCAAAACGCCCGAGTCCAATACAAGATCGGCATCGGCAAACCAAGAGGGAACCCCCAAGATCTTCGGGAGAAACTTCGACTTTAAAACCAAGATTCGCCGACCACCGAGGGGACCGCACCGAGAAAACCACGGTACCCGGAGATCGACACGGAACTAAAGCATCAAGGCCTCCTTCACGGAATCGCCAAGATCCACCGGCGCCTAACCCAGGCCCGACATCGTCAACCGACACTGAACATCTTCGACACGGACGCCAAGACCGAACCCGCGGCATGCCAAGATCTTCCCCTCGGAACACCATGACCGACGACATGCCCCGACGACCCCGGACGCAACAAGACCTTCTTCCCGTATGCGACGTCGAGAACCCGAGCGCCAAGATCTACTTCCCCGATCCGAAGACCCTAAATCCCGGAGTCCGAGAACGATCCCGTCGAACCCTGAACCCTGAGACCGAACCCCGGACCCTGTCGAACCCCGAACCCCTCGGAGCCCAAGATCGCCGAACCCTAATGTGTGACCCCTTTTCTCGAGCCCTATTTTATAAATGTAATATCAAATTGTTGCATATTAAATTGTCATACTCGCATGCATATTGTCATGTGGTTGGGGGCCTTATGCCGATTCACCTCTAATTAAATATGGGGCCCATATGCGGGCAAATCTAGTCTAATGTTGTCCTCATTTAAATTTGTGTAGCGAACCGGTGCTATCTTTTGTCTTGATAATGCAACATTTAAATTGCGGGGTAGTTAAATAACTTGAACCGTTTAATTAATTGTCGGGACCCCGGTTCCACTTAATATTGCCCAATTGCATCGCATCTTTGCCATGTCATACATCATACATGCATCATGCCCGATCTTTTGCCGTAGTATTAAATATTGCATCCGGTGTTTATTCTAGCGTTTTGGTTCTTCGCGGATAAGGCCGTTGAGTTGATGCGAGTGTCGACCCGATCTTCGGTTGAACCTTCGGCAATGCTTTTCAGGCGAGCATCTCCCCCTTTCTACCCATCTTACTTTTATAGTATTTATTCCCTCCTGTTGATCTATTGCTATCTGTGTTGCGATGCTCTAGTTTTCGTACCCGTGATAACCCTTGCAGCCTTATATTGCCTTGGACACATCCTATTACTTGTTGTGTGGTAGATAGTTGGACTTGCGCGTCGTAGTCGCTTGCTCAAGTGCTGTTGCGTGTCGCCAAGTACCACAGTTGTTGGAGTATTGCCGCATGTCTATTGTTGGAGATGATCATGGCTTTATTTACCGTTTACTTTAATTACTGTTTAACAACTAAAATTGAAGTAAGTAAGCAGAGGCACAGGTGCGCAATAGATGTTATTTGGTTGTTAACCGTCCACTTGTGTCCCGTAGGACCCCGAGTACTTGATACCTGTTCCTTGAATTTTTCGCGCTATCCACATCCGGGAGGATTATGGGACCCCCCTGAGCCAGAGCTTGATTCATTCTTATTTCTTGGGGCCACAAACTAGTTTGAGGTTTTATTTACTATCATGTACTTATGCCATGCTTTACTGCTTTATTTACGATTGCGAGGAGCACCTTGTCTTTATTTAGGTAAGCGGTGTTTTCGTGTCGACAATCCCAGTTTTGGGTTCCCGATCGTTCTGACCAGCGACGCAAACCTTGAGCCCGTCTCGAGTCGGCTAGCTTCGTTCTTGGTATACTCAATGGGGTGGCCCCACAAAATATTTCTGAATCTGTGATTGCTTTGTCGTGAAAGGCCTCGTTGGGTTTTGATTTGGTTTTTCCGAGGTTGATCGAGTGTGTGTTGCTATTGGTGCACCCGGCGGGTAAAACTTTATGAAAGCCGTGTCATGATTATGGACGACTTGGAGCACCGTATCTCGATCATAGACAACTATAACTAAAGTAGTGCTATAAATTTGACCTTATAATGACTAGTAATCAGCTTCACTATAATGGAATGGCTAAATAAAACTGCCAACAATTGCTTGTTTGGTTTGTCGCTTGCGATAATTGTATCTGACTAGTAAGTATCGCAACTATAACGGAATGGCTAAATAAAAGTACCAACAACTGCTGGGTTTTGGGAATATCTCATGCTAATTATGGCCGACTAGTAAGTGATGCAACTTCTAGCGGAATGGTTAACTAAAACTTAACGCTTATTTTATCAGGATGATTATCTATACTTGACTAGTAATTGCTGCAACGATAACTGAATAGGTAAAACTGCCAACTGTGTGAGTTCCTCGGTTGACTTCCTCGTTCGGTCTCGAGGGGGAAATACCAGGATGGGTTTGTTCGATGGTAGCATCAGGTGGGTTCCGGATAGGTCTTGCTTACCCCTCTCTGATAGCCCCTAGTTGTATCGAGTCTCTATAGGTTGTTTAGTGCATGCTGCGCTGCCGCTTCAGTCCACCATACCTATGTAGGCGAGGACCGCCGAATTCTAGTCTCGCCGTGTCTTGGCCTCGATCTTGACGCTCCTCTTTTTTTCCTTTGCCCTTGGTGGCACCTTTTGTTTAAGGTTTTGAGATCGGCGTCGTTAGCGGGGTTACCCTTGGCTCGGCACGGCAGGGGTTATGGGCGCCATTGGTTATTCTTGAGGCTCTTAGCCCCATTTGCATCTTGTCCGTAGTCGGACGCTCTATCGTTTTCAAGGTGATTTGGATCTTTGTTTTGTATATCGTATTCTTGACTCCTTGAGTCATTTGTATATATATCGCTCATGGGTCCCATCGAGGACTGTTGTGTAATGTTATTACTTCGTTTTCCACCCGCACGAAAGTGCCTGGTGGGCACCTTTGAATCGTTTCTATGCGGGTTTGGCGGGTTTCGCTAAAACTTGCATAGGGCCGATTCTGAGGGTGTTACACCATGCCAAAGAAGGAGTGCCAGATCCAAAGATCATGTGTAGCAACTGCCTCAAGTATCATAGTGCATCCTCCTTTATGGCCTTTGTACATTCCTTGCCATTCAAATGGACAGTTCTTCCACTCCCAATGCATGCAATCTATGCTTCCAAGCATACCAGGAAATCCTCTACTTTCATTGACTGCGAGGATCAAGCGGTGTCTTCAAGATGGGTGATCTCAAGTACTCTTCCCGAACACTCGCAATCACGCCTGCAGAACACGTACAAGCAATCAAGGCGATGGACTCGGCGATGCGGAGATAGTCATCGGCATCGATCGGCGCTCCATATGCAAGCAACCTCATCGCCACGGTGCACTTCTGAAGCGACGAAAACCCAACCAAGCCGGTGCGGTCCTTCTTGCAAAGGAAATATGGGTCAAACTCCTGGCATGTACGATCTTGAGGAAGAGCTTCCGGCTCATCCTGAAACGGCGGTGAAACACGTCCTCTCCATGGAGTGGCTGGTCGGCGAAGTAGTCGTCGTACAACATGCAATAGCCCTCTATCCTCTGTCTCGCCTTACACTTCATGCGACCTGGTGCCGAACCACTGCGCTTCGGCTTCGCCATCTGCATGTACAGCTGAGCGAGCGATGCGAGGATCTGCAAGTGCTCTTCACTTTCGGCGACCTCGGCGCTCTCCTCCTCCAGGAGTACGGCGAGCAACTCCTCGTCATCGGAATCCATTGCGAGTGTCTCGCCCTCGTCAGAGTCAGTGGTGTTGGAGATATGCCCAAGAGGCAATAATAAAGTGGTTATTATCATATCTTCATACTTATGATAAATGTTTACATACCATGCTATAATTGTATTAACCGGAAACATTAATACTTGTGTGATTTGTAAACATAAAAGAGTCCCTAGTAAAGTCTCTTGTTAAACTAGCTTGTTGGTTAATATATGATCATGGTTTCCTGATCATGAACATAGAGATGTTATTAGCAACAGGGTCATATCATTAGGAGAATGATGTGATGGACATACTCCTATAGTTAAGCGTAGCATAAAGATCAAGTCATTTAATATAGTTCATTTGCTATAAGCTTTCTGATACATAGTAACCTAATTCCTTCGACCATGAGATCATGCTTATCACCATCATCGGAAGGATGCTTTGATGACATCAAACACCACACCGTAATTGGGTGGCTATAAAGGTGGCATTGAGTGTTCGGAAAGTATGGGTTGAGACACATGGATCATGAGTGGGATTTGTCCATCCATATGACGGATATATATACTCTAGGCCCTCTCAGTGGAATGTCATCCAATTAGCTTGCAAGCATGTGACTGGCTCACAAGGGATCACATATCACGGGAACGAGAAAAGAGTACTTATCGGTAACGAGGTTGAACTAGGTATGCAGATCTAAGCGATCAAAACCTCGGATAAGTAAACTATCGTGAGACAAAGGGAAATTGGTATCGTATGTAAGTGGTTCATTCGATCATAAGTAATCGTAGAAATATGTGGAGCCATATGAATTTCAGATTCCTCTATTGGTTATTGATCGGAGAAGTGTCTCGGTCATGTCCGCATAATTCACGAACCGTAGGAGACACATAAGGATTGATGTTGTTGAGTAGTTATGGAATGATGAGTAAGAGACGAATGTTGTTGAGTCTCGGATGGGATCCGGATATCACGAGAAGATCCGGAATGGTCGGAGAATAAGATTCATATAAGGAAAGTCTTGTTTGAGTTGGAGAATGGTTAGGTGTTTTCATCGAGAATGTTCTAGAAGGGTCGGAAGGTCCCAAGATCATCGGAGGGAAGGGTACATGAATGTGTCATGACAATGTGGAATGGTTGCATCATGTACTAGGTCACTTGGCTGGGCAAAATAAAGGGAGAAATCAAATCCTAGTTTGAAAGTCAAACGCCAATTTGAAAAAGTCAAACAGGAAGTTTTGCTTGGTGGAGGGAGAGTAGGAAACCTACTTGGGGAGGAAGTCCCACTCCCTCCACCCGCCGGCCAAGGAGGAGGAGTTGGAGGAGGACTCCCTCCTCCTAGCCGCCTCCCTCCCACCTATAAAAGAAGGGGCAGGGGTGCCCCCTCTAGACACACCTCTATCCACCCAAAACCCTAGCTCTAGGCGCCACTACCCCTCCAAGTGTTGCCGCCACCTAGGGATCCTCTAGCCGCCGAATTAGGGTTTCTCCAAGCCCTAGCCGCCGGCCACACCACCCCCTTGGTGCCCTCTAAACCGTAGATCGCCAAGGCCTCTCTCATACTCCACCATACTCGCTCCGACTTAAGGCGAAGCCCTGCGAGATCTCCCCTCTCCTTCCGGTACCACGCCGTCGTGCTGCCGGAATCGCGAGGAGAGTGCTACAACCTCCGCTTTCTTTGGAACAAGGAGAGGAAGGTCTTCATCGAACCGAACGTGTGACCATTGGAAGCGCTCAAACGCAGCGCATGAAGGATCGTCTACGCGATCTTGAGATCGGAAGTGTACGACTACATCACCCACGAGAATCTGCTCTCATTAACCGCTTTGGATCTTCGAGGGTTAGTATTCTATCGACTCGTTGCTACAACCTAGTAGATAGATCTTGGCTTGATCATAGATTAGATCTTGATTGTGTGTTCATGCGGTAGAAATTTTTTGTTTTCCATGCTACGAACCCCTACAGTGGTATCAGAGTCGTGTCTATATGTAGATCTGTTGCACGAGTAGAACACAATGGTCATTGTGGGCGTTGATGCTTTTGTTGTCGATTGCTTCTTGTGTACTTTGCATCTTGCGGGACGGTGGGATGAAGCGGCCCGGGCTAACCTTACATGACATCGTTCATGAGACTTGCTCCACGCTTGACATGCAACTTGTATTGCATAAGTGGCTTTGCGGGTGCCTGTTTCTCCCAAGATAGTTAAGATTCAATTTACAACGGGTGATTGATAATACTAGTATCAATGTTGTGGTTCTTGTTCGTAAGTTAGAAAGACACTTATTGAAAGCCCCAAACCACGTAAAACATGCAAAGAAAATTAGAGGCGTCTAACTTTGTTTTGCAGGGGTGTGCTGTGATGTGATATGGCCATGATTGTGATTATATTTGATGTATGCAATGTTCCTTATTGTAAGTTGGCAACCAGCAGGAGCCATATGGTTGTCTTTAATTTCTGTTAAGACCCGCGTGTCTATTCAAAGTAGTTGTAATAGTTGAAGCTGGTGGACGACAACCATGGAGCGGCGTCATTGACCTTGATGCAATGCCGGTGATGATGGAGATCATGTTCGTGCTTGAAGATGGAGATCGGAAGCAGAAAGAAGAAAGGCCATATCATATCACATATTATGAATTGCATGTGATGTTAATCCTTTTATGCATCTTGTATTGCTTAGTTCACGACGGTAGCATTATAAGATGATCCCTCAAGCACACAATTTCAAGTTTTAAAGTGTTCATCCTTAGTAAGCACCGTTGCTAAAGCTCGTTGTTTCGAAGCATCATGTGATGATCGGGTGTGTTAGATTCTGCGAGTGTATACAACGTGAGCAAGCCAGACTTGCTCATGCGGAAGCTAAGGTTTGATCTTGACGAGCCTAGCATGTACAGACATGGTCTTGGAACACGGATCACCGAAAGGTAAAGCATGAGTCATATAGTAGATATGATGAACATGTTGATTGTTCGCCATTAAAGCTACATCAACTCTCGTGATGATCGGTTTTGATGTGGTGGATTTGGTTCGTGTGATCACTAAAACAATGTGAGGGATATTGTTTTGAGTGGGAGTTTAACGGCAATATGATTAAAAGTTGAACACTATTTATCATAAATTAAATCAAAGTGAATTCTCATAGTTGTTGTAGTCATTGGCATCCGTTTACCACCTTGCGCTTAGTTTTAATTGAGATGATAGAACTATAGAATTCTGGTTAGTTACTTTACGAACTGGTATCGTATTGTTTTGAAGTGTTAATCTAAAGTTTAAAAGTCCTATTGCAAACTTTCAGTAAGTTCCGGTTACTCTATGAAATTTAATAATTGGTATTAAATCAAGAGTGACAATTCCAGTGTTAGTATATAAGTATCATGTTCGTCTCCATGATTCTTGATATTCGAAAGATAGTTTCAATATCAAGGTAATCTAGGAGTTGAAAGATTTATTTCAGAAACCATGATGTGTGGAAGATATTATGATATCTGAAAGGAAGTTTTGGTTGTAACATGATAGAGTATAATATGGCAAAAGTCATGTTCTCATATTTGATGAGAATTTGCAAAAGGTTAGAGACGCTAGTTGTCTTAATTCTCCAAAAGGCTTTGGAGAGCAACATTATACTCGCGATTCACCGCAATAAGCTAAAGTAGCTTGATCATGAATAATTCCATGATAAGGGTGAATATTTGATGTAGGTAAAATATTTACTACACCAAGAGATTACTAAAGAATGGAATTTGAAAGCACACCAAACATTTGATGATGGTATACTTCAAATTGCAAGTCCAAAGACATTGGTATTTAATTATACACGCTTTGGACTATGTGTCATATGTATGACTCCACTATTGATGTTGATAGATTCTTTCAAACAGAAAAGGAAATACTGAAAGAGAATCAGAAATATATGGCAGAAAAGAAAAGACTAGAATTGTTCAGCTTAAGTATATAGATGATATACATGTTATGGATATATTCTTTGCTTATTAAACAATGTGGTTCTTAAGTATTTGATATTGAATTTGTTGGTATGAATCGTCATACGAAACAACAGAATTCATGAACTACAATGGCCTAAGTAACTAGCAAAAGAATATGTGATGATGTTCATCGAGAACAAATAAAGGGTTATTGTGTTGCTCGTTAAACATCAAAGCTTGCCTTCAAGATTTGTTTTATCAGGTATTATGAGAACAAAAGGTTTGTTCAAATAATTGCCGTAATCCATAAAAGATGGATGATTCACATATCTCGTTGGAGAAATCACATCCATAAAACTAGTGCTAAAAATGTCGAAAGACAAATTGATTGAAAGATCACTTAGGAAGTGACATCGCCGTTTAAATTATATTGGAAAGAAAACATGAAGAAACTCTATGTGGATGGAATTTTGGAGTTCTTTTGATTTTGATCAAATGACGCTTGTGAAACTTTCCTAGAGATAATTAAAACTTTGTACATAGGCCAAAAGGGAACGAATGACTAGCTTATTGGAACTTGTACATATTGTTGTATGAAGTCCATTATGTGTAGTCAAGAGCAATGGATTTCAACTTCATATGTTTTCTCCGAATTTGAGTAAATATATGAATATTTACTTAATAAGGATGAAGTATGAAACATTTGAAAAGTTCAAAGATTTTCAAGATGAAGTGCAAAATCATTGTAACAAGAATATAAATAGTTTATGATAAGTTCATAAAGGAAGATATTTGAGTTACAAGTTTAGCATAATATCTAAGATTTAAGGAATCATTCCATGGATTTGCATTTTCCGAAACACCATAAGAGTATGGAGCGTTCGAGATATGTAATTAAACCTTGTTTGACATGGTAAGATCAAAGGTGTAATTCATAAAACTGCCATTATATTTTAAAGATCAAAAGATTTAGAGACTACCATTTTTCCACTAAAAAGAGCTCCATCATAATCCGTTGAATTGACACCATATAAAGTTATGGTTTGGGATTAAACCCAAGTTGTCCTTTCTTAAAAAAAAATTGGTAAGCTATGCATAAGAAAGATGTTTGCAACCAAAAACGGACGAACATATCTTTGTATGTTATTTTGAATAATAGTTAAGTATTCCTCCATAACACCAAAGATAAAAGTGTTTGTCACTTAGAACGTCAAGTTTTTTTGAGAAGGAATTTTCCGTGAAAAGTTAAGTGGGAGGAAAATAGAACTTTGATAAGGTTAAAAGAACCTTAGCTATATGTGCAAAGTTGCGCAACACCGAAAAGTGTTCCGAAGGCAGCAACAATGCTCATGGCTCACGTGCCTCAAAAGTTGTGGTTACTGAGGTCAAAGTTTCTATTGAACCAAGTAGGTCAGGTAAACAATCAAATACCAAGATTTGAGGGTTGAATCATTATTTGAGAATAATGAACGGACTACATGCAAAGAAGCGATGATGGGTCCTGAATCCATGAAATGGCTTGAAGCCATAAAATCCGTGATAGTTCCATACACGAGAAATCAAGTTTTGAACTTGAAGGACCCTCGAGAAAGGTGTAAGACCTTACAGTTGTGTTTGGATCTATAAATAAATAGACATGGATGTTTCACATCTATGAAATAGTCGACATGTTGGAAAAGAGTTCACAACAATGTTCAAAGGTTGATTATGACAAGATTTGATATTTCATAGCAATATTTTGTCTAGATGGATTAATATAGCAACCACTACATATAATTTTGTTATGTGGTAGTTGAATAAACAAAACAAGTTCTTCTAATAGAATTGTTACCTAGGACGTGTGCATAACACGGTCCAAAGGGTTTTGTTATTTCAAAGGATGCTAAAAGCATATGCAAACTTCAATGGTTGAAGTGAGCATCGCGGAGTTGGAATCTTCACTAAGATGAAACTGTTAAAAGAGTTTAATTTCATCGGAGACAATGAAGATGCTTGCATTTGCAAGAAATTAAGTGGGAGTGCTAAGACATATTTCTAATACATTATGTGGAAGACATATTGTTGATTGGAAATAATGTATCTTTTATTAACACAGGATAAGAATTTCATCCCGATGAAAGACTTAGGCAAACTCTAATATTTGGCATCAATAGACGCTAATATGGTTGTGCCGAAAGTACATAGATGATATATTGAATGAGTTCAATATTGAAACTACAAGAAAGGTTCTTGTCGCACAGAAAGGATTGAATGAGTTCAATATTGATGATATATTCAAGTGTATTGACACTTGGTAAGTGAAACAAAGATTCAATTATAGATTGATACTTGATGTATGAAATCACAAAGAGTATTTATATCAATCATGATGTGATATGTACAAATCCAGATATGTCCTATGCTCTAAATGATGTGAGCATATACCAGAATGATTCATAAGATGATCATTGGACAATAGTAAGGATATTCTTATGATCTTTTGAAAGAACTAAAGAATATATTGTAGAAGTGACAAATAGATGGTTAGTTCATTGTAAAAGTACTACATTGATACTAGTTTTGTCGCAAAATACAAATTAAGTTTATCTCAATCTAAATTAAGGTGGCACAATATGATGGAAAGTAAGTTCCATAATGGATTTGGATGAGTTCCAAAGTTAAGACATTGTGACAGATACTACAACAAAAGGCTAAGTATATGACTGCTATTATAGCAGCTAAAGAGGGCATTTGTGTCAAGTAGTTTGTTATCAAACTAGGTGTGGTTCACAGCAGGATAGTGCTATGAAGATATATTGTACGACAATATTATCAACATGTTTTAACCCCAAAGAACTAAAGGTCTCACCAAAGGACCAAATTTATACAAAGCCATCTCATTAGAGAATGAGTGATGCGTAGAGACACAAAGACATGCAATTACACACGGACTTGGAAGTGTCAGATCCGGAGATCAGTTGACCACTAGCAATCGTGTACATACAACACCGGAAAGCCATAGGTGTTGAATACACAAAGGTTTGAAACTAGATTATTGACTCTAGTGCAAATAGGAGACTATTGCAGATATGCCCAAGAGGCAATAATAAAGTGGTTATTATCATATCTTCATACTTATGATAAATGTTTACATACCATGCTATAATTGTATTAACCGGAAACATTAATACTTATGTGATTTGTAAACATAAAAGAGTCCCTAGTAAAGTCTCTTGTTAAACTAGCTTGTTGGTTAATATATGATCATGGTTTCCTGATCATGAACATAGAGATGTTATTAGCAACATGGTCATATCATTAGGAGAATGATGTGATGGACATACTCCTATAGTTAAGCGTAGCATAAAGATCAAGTCATTTAATATAGTTCATTTGCTATAAGCTTTCTGATACATAGTATATAACCTAATTCCTTCGACCATGAGATCATGCTTATCGCCATCACCGGAAGGATGCTTTCATGACATCAAACACCACACCGTAACTGGGTGGCTATAAAGGTGGCATTGAGTGTTCGGAAAGTATGGGTTGAGACACATGGATCAAGAGTGGGATTTGTCCATCCATATGACGGATAGATATACTCTGGGCCCTCTCGGTGGAATGTCATCCAATTAGCTTGCAAGCATGTGACTGGCTCACAAGGGATCACATATCACGGGAACGAGAAAAGAGTACTTATCGGTAACGAGGTTGAACTAGGTATGCAGAGATACCGACGATCAAAACCTCGGATAAGTAAACTATCGTGAGACAAAGGGAAATTGGTATCGTATGTAAGTGGTTCATTCGATCGCAAAGTAATCGTAGAAATATGTGTGAGCCATATGAATTTCCAGATTCCTCTATTGGTTATTGATCGGAGAAGTGTCTCGGTCATGTCCGCATAATTCACTAACCGTAGGGAGACACACTTAAGGATTCGATGTTGTTGAGTAGTTATGGAATGATGAGTAAGAGACCGAATGTTGTTCGGAGTCTCGGATGGGATCCGGGATATCACGAGGAGATCCGGAATGGTCCGTAGAACCGGAATGGTCCGTAGAATAAGATTCATATAAGGAAAGTCCTGTTTCGGAGTTGGAGAATGGTTCTAGTGTTTTCATCGGGAATGTTCTAGAAGGGTCCGGAAGGTTCGGCACTCCGGAGGGGAAGGGTACATGAATGTGTCATGACAATGTGGAATGGTTGCATCATGTACTAGGTCACTTGGCTGGGCAAAATAAAGGGAGAAAGCAAATCCTAGTTTGAAAGTCAAACGCCAATTGAAAAAGTCAAACGGGAAGTTTTGCTTGGTGGAGGGAGAGTAGGAAACCTACTTGGGGAGGAAGTCCCACTCCCTCCACCCGCCGGCCAAGGAGGAGGAGTTGGAGGAGGACTCCCTCCTCCTAGCCGCCTCCCTCCCACCTATAAAAGAAGGGGCAGGGGTGCCCCCTCTAGACACACCTCTCTCCACCCAAAACCCTAGCTCTAGGCGCCACTATCCCTCCAAGTGTTGCCGCCACCTAGGGATCCTCTAGCCGCCGAATTAGGGTTTCTCCAAGCCCTAGCCACCGGCCACACCACCCCCTTGGTGCCCTCTAAACCGTAGATCGCCAAGGCCTCTCTCATACTCCACCATACTCGCTCCGGCTTAAGGCGAAGCCCTGCGAGATCTCACTCTACTTAGGTACCATTTGTCGTCTTTGCGGAATCGCGAAGTGCTACAACCTCCCGCCTGGAACAAGGGAGAGGAAAGTCTTCATCGAGTACCGAACGTGTGACCCATGGCCAGCGCTGGCAGCCGGAAGAATCGTCTATGCGATCTTGAGATCGGAAGTGTACGACTACATCACCCACGAGAATCTGCTCTCGTTAACCGCTTTGGATCTTCGAGGGTTAGTATTCTATCGACTCGTTGCTACAACCTAGTAGATAGATCTTGGCTTGATCATAGATTAGATCTTGATTGTGTGTTCATGCGGTAGAATTTTTTTGTTTTCCATGCTACGAACCCCTACAAGTGGACAGTACCTCGTCACCTTCGGAGTCCATGGCCGAATCCGACCAAATGTCGAACACCTGGCGGGCGTGGTGGTGGGCGCCGAATGGCTTACGGCTAGGATAGGTCGGCAAAGGCAAGCGGGAGAAGAAGGAGTGAGCTGGGCAACAACGGCGTAGCTAGAAGCGTGGGCATGTCTCGGCGCGGGGGAGCTCCGTCGGCGAAGTCATGGCGTGAGCTCTTCATGTAGTCCGGCGAGTGGAGTGGGTGGGAATGGGGCCTCTCGTAGCCAGCTGGCCCACGTCCTTTTTTGTGGCGTCGGCGTCCCCAGGCGTACCCGGGAACCTTGGTTCGGCCTGGATAGGCCGGACCAAAACACGCCGAAATCCGGACGAAAATAGGTCCCTGGGTACGTGACTGGGCCGATTTTCGGCGTCCGGACTGAATTTTCGGATCAGCGTCCTGCGTAGGCAAGTGGAGATGCTCTAACGCCCACACGTACCAGATAGATGGACCTACTCGTTTGTCTCCACACTCCACAGCTCCGTTGTTATCACTCTTGGACCAAACTTTCCTCCAACTAACTCTCTCCGTTTTGCTCATGACCTACTTATTTGTGGTAAGGCTACTAATACAGAGGCATTCTGTATAAAGAATATCCTGCAAATCTTCTAATGCCTCAGGACAAATGCCAAACTGGAGTAAATCAGAAATTATTTTTAGCAAAAAGGTGGACAACACCGAAAGACAAAACATTCTGAACATCTTCCATGTTCCAACCATGACAGAAAACTTCATTCATTCTCCCTGCTAAAAACAGATTCCAGGCTTACAACTTCATCATCAAAAAATTTAAATCTAAGCTATCAACTTACAAATCAAACACCCTTTCTCATGCAGCTCGTATAGAACTTATCAAATCGGTCTTTTCCTCCATTCTCGTTTATTACATGTCAAATATAATTTTTACAAAAAAGTTCTTATAAAAAATTACGGCTATCATTCGATCTTCATGGTGGTCGGGAGTAGAAAATACTACTAGCTCGATATCTATTTGCCTGGTAGCTTGGAAAAATATTTGCGCGCCTATAGAGAAAGGGGGATTGGGTATTCGCAATCTTCAAGAAGTCAACCACGGTCTAATCCTTTCGGCAGCCTGGCGCATTGCGGAAAAATCTGATAGCACGCTCTACAAAATTCTTAAATCTAAATACTTTTCGGACAGTTCCATCTTGTGGCATCCCGGAAAACCACTACTAGAAAATCGCGTTGTTTTTGTGCATTGCATCGTCATCATCATGCATTGTTGTTTGCATTATTTTGAAAAGCCTAGTTTTGATTATACAAATACCCCTCTTTATTTTAAAAGGCAAAACCCCGAGCGTATCAGATATTTTGTTTCCCCTAAAAATTATTTGCCAAGTGGCTTTGTTTTAAGTTAAGCCGAACCCAACAAACACAAATACTAACAGAGCCCTACCCTAAATCTTTTCCCACCCAAATCCTATCTACCCTCCAACCCCAGGTCGCCACCTCACCTCTCCTCTTTGAAACCTACCCACCTCACCTATCCTCCTCTTTCCTTCTCTCTCTTTTCACCCAGTCCATGTCTACCCCTCTCTTTTCCCACCCACAGGACCCACTCATACCACTTTGGCCAAGAGTCCCTCTCTCTCTTTTTCCCTGTCAACCCACTGCATGGCAGGCCCCAGCCTGGGTCCCACCGTCCCACTCTAGCCCTCTCCCACTCTCTCCCTGCCCCACCCTGCCCCTGACCCCCGCCTCCCTGCCTCTCTCTCTCTCCTCTCCTCTTCGCCTTGTGTGCCCGTCCGTCCCTCCCCGCCGCTCGCTCCAGCCACCCTCCTTCCGCTCCTCCTCCCTCGCCTCGCGCCTCGCCCCTGCCTCCGCCTGGCCCGCCCAGGCCGCCTCCGCCCATGAGCTCCAGCCGCCTCCGCTGGGACGCCTCTCCAGCCGCCCCTCCGCTCCACCTCGCCCCTTACGCGCTGCTTGGCCGTAGCCTCCTCGCCAACCCCTCGCTCGCCCGCCTCGCCACGCGACGTCCCTCCCGCGTGCGCCTCTCCTCGCGCCAGATCCATGCGCCCACTTCTCTCGCGTCGGCCGCCCCGCCTCCGTGAAATCCCGGCCACCGCCTCACTGGCCCCAAGCCCCTCCGCGTGCCCGCCGCCACCCTCTGTCACACCTTGGCGCCCTCGCCGAGCCATTGCTCCTCTGCGAGCTTCCTCCATCGGCGCCCTGCCTCCCCGCCTCCATGCTGCGGTCTCCCTCTCGCCTCGCTGCCCGCTCGGCTTCCTCAAGCTGGCCGCCATCGTGAACCGCGCCTCACTTCGAGCCACCGCTGCCTTAACCGGCTCCCCGCTCTGGCGCGCCTCCATCTCCTCCCTACTGCGGCCCGGCCCGTCCGTGCCTTCCTCCTCGGTTGGCCCGCTCACTTGCTTGTCAGCCCACGCCTTAACCGCCTCGCAGATGGTCTGCTGATCTTGCCCGCAAAGCTACGCCATCCGCCCACCGCAGGATCCGGTGTAGTATCAAGTTGGTGCCAAGTGTTGGGTGTGGAAGCGACAAGATCGACACCGGCGGTCGAACCGGAACCCCAAGTTCACCTCGCCAAGGTCTTCATCGAGAACAAGAACTTCCCGGGCCGAAGATCGCTCGCTCATAGAACTCCAAGTACCCGAAGTTCGGCTGAAACCCCAAGATCATCAACGGCACCCGAGCTCGACACGGCAACTAAGATGGCCCCACAAGACCGTCGACAAGAAACCGCGAGCCGAACACTGAGTTCTCCATCAAGGGCCTTGGGACCGTCGCCATGACCCAAAGACCGCGAATGCGATAAGATCTACCCGATCCAAGACCCTAACCCGGAGACGAGCGTTCGCCGAGGCGTCGAACCCTGGACCCCGAGCCCGCCCCCGGACCCCGAACCCCCAGAACCTCAAGATCGTCGAGACCCCTAATGTGTGACCCCTTTTCTCGAGCCTTATTTTATAAATGAAATAAAACCTGTTGCATATTAAATTGTCATACTTGCATGCATCTTGTCATGTGGTTTGGGGACCTTATGCCGATTCACCTAATAATTAAATATGGGGCCCATATGCGGGCAAATCTAGCCTTATATTGGCCTCATTAAACTTGTGTAGCGAACCGGTATCTTATCTTGCCTTGTTATAACAACATGTAAATTGCGGGGTAGCTAAACAACATGAACCTAAATATCGTCGGGACCCCGGTTCCGCTTAATATGACCTAATTGCATTGCACCTTTGCCATGACATGCATCATACATGCATCATGCCGATCTTCTGCCGTGTATTAAATATTGCACCCGTTGTTTATTCTAGTGTTTTGCTTCTTCGCGGATAAGGCCGTTGAGTTGATGTGAGCTTCGCCCCGATCTTCGGTTGAACCTTCGACAATGTTTTCAGGCGAGCATCTTCCCCTTTCTACCTATCTTACTTTTATAGTATTTACTTCCCTCCTGTTGATCTATTGCTATCTGTGTTGCGATGCTCTAGTTTTACGTACCCGTGATATCCCTTGCAGCCCTATATTGCCTCGGACACATCCTATTACCTATTGATTGGTAGATAGTTGGACTTGCGCGCTGTAGTCGCTTGCTCAAGTGTTGTTGCGTGTCGTCAAGTGCCACAGTTGTTGATATATTGCCGCATGTTGATGTTGGAGATGATCTTAGCTTTACTTACTGTTCACTTTAATTCCTGTTTAACAACTAAAATTGAATTAAGCAGAGGCATCGGTGGGTGATAGAAAATATTTGGTTCCGAGCCCACTTGTGTCCGTAGGACCCAGTACTTGATACTGTTCCTTGATTTATCGCTATCCACATATGGGGAGTATGGGCCCTAGCGAGCTTGATTAGTCTTATTTCTTGGGGCCACAAACTAGTTTGAGGTTTTATTCACGATCTGTACTTATGCCATGTTTTACCGCTTTGCTTTACGATTGTGCGACAGATAGCACTGTCTTGTTAGGATCGGGACACGATTCCGCGTGTCGACAAGCCCGTTTGGGGTTCCCAGTCGTTCACAGCCGTCTACCCAGACCTTGAGTCCGTCTCGGAGCTAGCTGACTGCGTTGCGGGTAGCGTAATGGTGTGGCCCCCTTAAATATTTCTGAATCTTGTGATTGCTCTGTCGTGAAGACCTCGTTGGGTTTTGATTTGGTTTTCCGAGGTTGATCGTGTGTGTGTTGCTATTTGTGCACCGGCGGGTTAAAACTTTCTCGAAGCCGTGTCGCGGTTATGGACGACTTGACAGATATCTCGACCATAGACAAGCATAACTAAAGTTTTGCTATAAATTTGACTTTATAATGACTAGTAATCAGCTTCACTATAATGGAATGGCTAAATAATACGCCCATTGCTTGTTTGAGTGTCGCTTGCGACCATTGTACTGACTAGTAAGTATTGCAACTTCTAGCGGAATGGCTGAATAAAAGTACCAACAACTGCTGGGTTTTGGGTTATCTCATAGTATCTGAATCGATTAGTAAGTGTCGCAACTATAACGGAATGGTTAACTAAAAGTGCCACTGCTTATTTTATCGGGATGATTATCTATACGACTAGTAATTTACGACAGCGAAATTGAATAAATAAAGCGCCAGCTGTGAGTTCCTTGGTTGACTTCCTCGTTTGGTATCGAGAAACACGAGATGGGTTTGTTTGGTGTTAGCTTGAGTTGGATCCGGATAGGTCATTCTTACCCCTCTAATTGCCTTGCCATTGTATCGAGTCTCTATAGGTTGTTCGGTGTATCTTTGCTGCCGCTCGATCCACCATACCTATGTGGCGAGGACCGGTCTAGCCTCGTAGTGTCTTGGCCTCGATCGACGCTCCTCTTTTCCTTTGCCCTTCGTCGGCACCTTTGTTTAAGCAGGTTTTGAGATCGGCCGTTAGCGGGGTTACCCTCCGCTGGGCGGGGTTATGGGCGCCATTGGTTATTCTTGAGGCTCTAGCCCATTTGCATCTTGTCCGTAGTCGGACGCTCTTTCATTTTCGAGGTGATTTGGATCTTTGTATATTATATACATATTCTTGACTCTTTGAGTCATTATATATATACATTACGTGGGTTCCATCGAGGACTTGTGTAATGTTATTACTCCGTTTTCCACCCGCACGAAAGTGCTGGTGAGCACCTTTGAATCGTTTCTATGCGGGTTTGGCGAATTTTGCTCAAACTTGCATAGGTTCGATCTGAGGTGTTCTGAGTGTATCGAGCTTCGGTGATTGCGATACCCCACAAGTCCAGCCTGTAGGATGACCTAGCTAACGGCCGAAATAGAGTGTCAAAACTATTTTGCAAAATCGGTTGGATAGTTCTGGCTAGGTCTGATTTTACTCCTTACCTCTATGCTATTCTCCTCTTACCTCTGCGTGTTTTGAATCCGCTCTCTTCCCTCCCTTCGAGTCCAGGATTTCTCGTGGTTGGGTTTCCGTCGTACCTTCAGGGTTTCGCTTTCTCCCTTTTGTAACGGAGGTGCTACGATCATCAATCTGCAGCTGGTCTGTTGTGCCCTTCATCCGATCTTTTGTTCTTGAGCTCTTTATCCATATGTGTTCCTTCTTTGGATATCGGTGTCGTTGAAAAACATATGAGAAGGGCGAGCTTTGGTGAAGTTAGGGTTAACCTTGAGCATGTGTTGTTCATGCCAATGGAACCACCGAGAAACCTAATCATTGTGTCTTTCACACGATTTCTGGCATCATCCTTTTGTTAGGATCACCGCCTATGAAGATCTTCAGTCTAAATCTCGAGAGTCGGGTTGCCTGATTTTCCTATTCATGTATAGAGTTGATAGTTTGGGTACGGGATGGATTGATCACCCTACCCGACTCTTACTGTTCGCTCTGCACATCGAACGGGTGGATCAATGTAACTTTTCCCTCTTCTAATGGAAGTTAGAGGTGGCCTTATCGTTTGATACCTCTACCTTCGTCCTTTGTTTCTCCGGAGTGTTCTCTCGACGATCAGGAACAACGACCCTTTGTTGGTGGTGTCGCCGATTTCCCAGATGAAGAAGGAACCCTCGTTAGTGGTGTCGCGAGGATCTACACGAAGCGAGAAGACGCAGTTCGCCGACTTTTCCTTCCGGTACCATGAGGCGGATCTTGAGGGCGAGATCCATTGTTAGTGGTGTCGAATTGTGGCATCCCGCAAAACCACTACTAGAAAATCGCGTTGTTTTTGTGCATTGCATCGTCATCATCATGCATTGTTGTTTGCATTATTTTGAAAAGCCTAGTTTTGATTATAAAAATACCCCTCTTTATTTTAAAAGGCAAAACCCCGAGCGTATCGGATATTTTGTTTCCCCTAAAAATTATTTGCCAAGTGGCTTTGTTTTAAGTTAAGCCGAACCCAACAAACACAAATACTAACACAGCCCTACCCTAAATCTTTTCCCACCCAAATCCTATCTACCCTCCAACCCCAGGTCGCCACCTCACCCTCTCACCCAAAACCTACCCACCCTGCCACCTCACCTATCCTCCTCTTTTCCCACCTCTCTCTCTTTTTCACCCAGTCCATGTCTACCCCCTCTCTCTTTTTCCTTTAGGACCCACGTCTGTTGCCCTTCTGACCCCTCTCTCTCTCTTTTCCCAGTCGGCCCCACCTGGCGCCACCCCTGGGCCTTTGCCACAGGTCCCACCGTCCCACTCACCCTAGCCCCTCTCCCACTCTCTCCCTCGCTTGGCCCGCCCCTGGACCCCCACTGCCGTAGTCTCTCCTCTCTCCTCCCTCTTCCTCTACGTCGCAACCGCCCTCCTCCCTTCGCTCCAGCCCACCCTCCCAGCCCTGCTCCTCCGTCCCTCTGCCTGCCTCCCTGCCCCCCCGCCTCCCGTCTCCGCCCCAGCCGCCTCTGAACCATGAGCTCCAGACGCCCTCCCGCCCGGCAATCTCCGCCTCCGCCTCACTCCCTCGCCCACCCCGCGCTGCGCCCGACGCCTCTCGCCTCAAACCCCTCACTGCCCGCCTGCCCGCGCCTCCCTCCCGGCGTCGCCCTCTCTCTCGCCCGGCTTGTCCCGCGCGCGCCGCCTCCACTTCTCTCCCCGCCTCCGGCCGTCTCCACTGTGCCGCCCTCCCGGCCCCAAAGCCCCTCCGTCAGCCTTCGCCACCCTGCCGGCTGAGCTACGCGGCGCCCTGCTCGCCTCGAGCCTTGCTCCTCTGCGATCTCCTCGCAGCCCCGCCCTCCCCGCCTCACTTTGTCTGGTCTCCACCTCTCCAGCCTGGGGCCGCCCTTCGGCTTCGCCCAGTGAGCCCGTCGTGAGTGCGCCTCACTTTGCCGCTAGCGCCACCCGCCGCCCATCCTCCCTGCTCACAGCGCCGCCTCCATCTCCTACCCTACCTGTGGCCCGGCCCTCGTCGTGCCTTCCTCCTCCTCGGTCGGCGCCCATTGGCGCAGCTGGGCCACGTGAACCGCCGAGATGGTCTGCAGTCTTGCCGCCCGAGCTCGCCATCCGCCTCCACCGTGCGGATCCGGTGTAGTATCAAGTTGGTGCCAAGTGTTGGGTGTGGAAACGACAAGATCGACAATGCGGTCGAACCGGACCCCAAGTTCACCTCGCCAAGGTCTTCATCCGAGAACGAGAACTTCCCCAGAGCCAAGATCCGGGCTCGCTTCATAGAACTCAAGTACCCAAGACCGTTCGCTGAAACCCCAAGATCATCAACGGCACCCAGCTCGACCGGCAACTAAGATGGCCCCTAAGACCGACAAGAAGCGACCGGAACACCGGGTTCTCCATCAAGGACGCCGACTCGCCATGACCCAAAGACCGCGAATGCGATAAGATCTACCCCGATCCGAAGACCCTAACCCCGGAGACCGAGAACGTTCTCGCCGAGGCCGTCGAACCCTGGACCCCGAGCCCGACCCCGGACCCCGAACCCCCAGAACCTCAAGATCGTCGAGACCCCTAATGCGTGACCCCTTTTCTCGAGCCTTATTTTATAAATGAAATAAAACCTGTTGCATATTAAATTGTCATACTTGCATGCATCTTGTCATGTGGTTTGGGGACCTTATGCCGATTCACCTAATAATTAAATATGGGGCCCATATGCGGGCAAATCTAGCCTTATATTGGCCTCATTAAACTTGTGTAGCGAACCGGTATCTTATCTTGCCTTGTTATAACAACATGTAAATTGCGGGGTAGCTAAACAACATGAACCTAAATATAAAGCCGGGACCCGGTTCCGCTTAATATGACCTAATTGCATTGCACCTTTGCCATGACATGCATCATACATGCATCATGCCGATCTTCTGCCGTGTATTAAATATTGCACCCGTTGTTTATTCTAGTGTTTTGCTTCTTCGCGGATAAGGCCGTTGAGTTGATGTGAGCTGCGATCTTGGTTGAACCTTGACAATGTTTTCAAAGAGCATCTTCCCTTTCTACCTATCTTACTTTTATAGTATTTACTTCCCTCTGTTGATCTATTGCTATACGTATTGCGATGCTCTAGTTTTCCGTGCCGTGATATCCCTTGCAGCCCTATATTGCCTCGGACACATCCTATTACCTGTTGATTGGTAGATAGTTGGACTTGCGCGCTGTAGTCGCTTGCTCAAGTGTTGTTGCGTGTCGTCAAGTGCCACAGTTGTTGATATATTGCCGCGTGTTGATGTTGGAGATGATCTTAGCTTTACTTATGCATTCACTTTAATTCTGTTTAACAACTAAAATTGAATTAGCGAGAGGCATCGTGGGTGATAGAAAATATTTGGTTTCGAGCCCACTTGTGTCGTAGGACCCCTAGTACTTGATACATTCCTTGATTTATCGCGCTATCCACATATGGGGAGTATGGGCCCCCAGCTGCGAGCTTGATTCCGTCTTATTTCTTGGGGCCAAACTAGTTTGAGGTTTTATTTACGATCCTGTACTTATGCCATGTTTCTGCTTTATTTACGATTGTGCATGATAGCACCTGTCTGCTTTAGGATGGACACGATTCGCGGTGTCAATAAGCCCGTTTGGGTTCGATCGTTCACCGTCTACCAGACCAGAGTCCGTCTCGGAGCCGCTTACGCCGTTGGGTAGCAATGGGGTGGCCCTGAAATATTCGAATCTTGTGATTGCTCGTCGTGAAGACCTCGTTGGGTTTTGATTTGGTTTTTCGAGGTTGATCGTGTGTGTGTTGCTATTTGTGCACCCGGCGGGTTAAAACTTTCACGCCGTGTCCGCGGTTATGGACGACTTGGAGCACAGTATCTCGACCATAGACAAGCATAACTAAAGTTTACTGCTATAAATTTGACTTTATAATGACTAGTAATCAGCTTCACTATAATGGAATGGCTAAATAATACTGCCCACCATTGCTTGTTTGGAGTGTCGCTTGCGACCATTGTACCTGACTAGTAAGTATTGCAACTACAACGGAATGGCTGAATAAAAGTACCAACAACTGCTGGGTTTTTGGGTTATCTCATGGTATCTGAATCTGATTAGTAAGTGTCGCAACTATAACGGAATGGTTAACTAAAAGTGCCCACTGCTTATTTTATCAGGATGATTATCTATACCTGACTAGTAATTTACGACAACGAAAATTGAATAAATAAAACTGCCAACTGTGTGAGTTCCTCGGTTGACTTCCTCGTTTGGTATCGAGGGGGAAACACCAGGATGGGTTTGTTTGGTGTTAGCTTCAGGTTGGATCCGGATAGGTCATTCTTACCCCCCTCTAATTGCTGCCAGTTGTATCGAGTCTCTATAGGTTGTTAGGTGTCTTGCTGCCGCTCGATCCACCATACCTATGTAGGCGAGGACCGCGGTCTAGCCTCGCTGTCATGGCCTCGATCTTGGCGCTCCTCTTTTCCTTTGCCCTTCACGGGCACCCCTTTGTTTAAGCAGGTTTTGAGATCGGCGCGTTAGCGGGGTTACCCTTCGGCTTGGCACAGGCAGGGTTATGGGCGCCATTGGTTATTCTTGAGGCTCTTAGCCCATTTGCATCTTGTCCGTAGTCGGATTCTTTCATTCGGTGATTTGGATCTTTGTATATTATATCTGTATTCTTGACTCTTTGAGTCGCTGTTATATATATCTGTTCTGTGGGTTCCATCGAGGACTGTTGTGTAATGTTATTACTTCGTTTTCCACCCGCACGAAAGTGCCTGGTGGGCACCTTTGAATCGTTTCTATGCGGGTTTGGCGAATTTTGCTCAAACTTGCATAGGTTCGATTCTGAGGGTGTTACACATCTGGAGATCCAGAACCAACACCCCTAAATCAGCCTTTGGACATCCATTCTGAAAATTATTCCAATACTCAAGGAAAATTCTTTTTATCAAATAACTAAAAGAAATATATCGGTCTGAAACACTCCCTGGTTCACCAACTGGGAATTAGTTTATGAAGATATTAACATCCAAAATATTAGATTCACGTACCCTGCAAAAGTTGCTGATCTTTGGATTCTGAATCAAAAAGAGTGGCACTACTCACTTATAGACAGGATCTTCGCTCCGAGAACTGCTCAGGCAATCAAACACACACAAATTCTGCAAACAGATGAACAAGAATACGTCCTATGTTGGAAATTCACGCCCAATGGTAAGTGCATCTCCAAATCGTCATACACAACTTGTTTACATGCTTTGCAAGCTGCATGTCTTCCTTGTCCTCGGAGAATAGATGAGCCTACGAAAAACTTTGTTGAAAGTGTGGAACTCAAAATCAATGATCCCAAGAATAAAAATTCATGTGGAGATTACTTAGGAAAGCACTACTGACAGGCGTTCGAGGTGCAGCTTTCTCCACTCATATTAATGCAGGTTGCTGCAGATGTGAGCTGCCGGA
>CP125978.1:116834375-117045463 GCA_030063025.1 Avena longiglumis
AAATGAGACATATGAGAAAAGAGGAAAAGGAGAAAAAAGCACCATATTCCCATGGTAAATAAGAAGAATGTTGAGATGCTCATTGTCTGCTTGCCTTGTCATTTTGGTTACGGGATAGCTCCTATACCATGTGCAAGGGGTACCCCGTTGGCGGTTCTCTATGATACACATGTACTTACTATGACAAGAACTTGCAATTAACTAAACTTGAGTAGCATGAGGAGCAGACCTCGTATTCAAGGGACATGAGATTGCCAACTTATACTTTGTCAAGCATATACTCCATACCTTGTTCACTTTAACCTTAATCACTTCAAGATGCTTATGATAGGGGCAATGAGGTCTGGAAGCTAACAAGTACCATAATTTTTGGAAGCTCTTTATGAGACTTGAAATCCCTGCTTCCCTATGAAGGGCCTTTCTTACACTTTATATTGAGTCTCCACCTTCTATCTTTAGGCACCAATTAAGACAGCATAGTTGTCATTCTTAGTTCTATGTGCATTGTCCCAAAACTTATTGATTGATTCATATTGTTGATATTGCTTGCTCTTGAACTATTTGTATCTAGTCACCCTTATGAACATTGAAGGTGTCCTATGCATTTATGCTTTGCTATTCCATGAGGGACAAGCTGAATGCCACTATGCTATGTTTTCTATATGTGAAACAAACAAACGTTTTTTAATCCATGTTATTCATGATATTTTGTTTATATCCTTTCATGTTGCATGCATAATTACTTTGTCTTACTGTTAGAACTCCATCTTTCATGCTCATGCTTAGAGTACTTTGATCTCAGCTTACAATGCTTGCAAATGGTGTGATCATGATTGTGATGGTGCATGTCACCTAAAAAATTATTATTTTTATCACTTACCTACTCGAGGACGAGCAGGAGTTAAGCTTGGGGATGCTTGATACGTCTCAAACGTATCTATAATTTTTGATGCTCCATGCTTATTTTATATCATTTGTCTTATGTTTTGTCTAAACTTTGAGGTATTTTTATACACTTTCTAGAACTAACCTATTGACAAGATGCCACAGTGCCAGTTGTCTTTTTTCTGCCCTTTTTGGTTTCAGAATTCTAAAAAATGAATATTCTCGGAATTGGACGGGACAAAAGCCAAAGTTCATATTTTTCCCTGAACGATACGAAAAATCAAAGATGAAACGGAGGAGGACACCAGGGTGGCAACAACCTAGGTGGGCACAGGTCCCACCCCTGGCTGCGCCCATAGGGGGTGTGGGCCCCCTGGTCCTCCATCGACCTTGCCTCCTTCTCCTATAAGAAGCCTTCGACCCAAAAACCCTAGAGAATCGACCAGAAAGCCACGAAAAGTTCCACAGCACCGCCGCCACCGAAGGGGAGATTAGGGGGGCAGAAAGTCCCTGTTCCAGCACCCTGCCAGGACGGGGAAGTTCCCCCGGAGCCATCTCCATCGATCTCCACCACCATCTCCATCACTGTTGCTGATTCCCATGATGAGGAGGGAGTAGTTCTTCCTCGAGGCTAAGGGATCTACCGGTAGCTATGTGCTCATCTCTCTCTATGCATGATCTTGTGGTCATGAGCTTTGTAATCAAGTAGATCTGCTCTATTACTCAAATGCTTCAATAGATCTCTGCTCTCCCCACGTGCGTGTAAGTGACAGCGTGCATACCGTGGTGGCACTTAGGCTAGAGGTTATATAAATACTCATCCTGCTTTAATAGATCTATGCTTTTCCCCACGTGTGTGACAGTGACAGCGTGCGCACCATGTGTGGCACTTAAGCTAGATTACATATATATTCATGAGTTATATTTTGAGTTGGTTGTCTCTATAAAATTGTGGTGGTTGTTGGAACCATCTAGCACTCAAGGTTACGGTGTGGAGTTATCTAGATTGGGGAAGGCAGACTTTGAGGAGTGTTGTTATAGCCCTACCATGGATTAGAGTGTCCATCCGGAGAGTAGTTCAGGGTAGTATCATGAAGAGAAGATATTTATATGAGAGTGTTCACTAGTAAAAGTATGATCCCTAGGCCTTGTTTCTAAACATTGAAATACCATTTGCATCTAGATCTGTTACATGTTTTCTTGCTTCCATCTTTATTCCAGTTTGCCTTTAGTATTTCCTCCATGTCAAGCTCCATCAAAGCTATTTCTAGCACCGTTACCACTTGTATTTCACTACCTCTTCGCTGAACTAGTGCACCTATACACCTAACAAGTGTATTGGGTGTGTTAGGGACACAAGAGACTTCTTGTATCTTGATTGCAGGATTTCTTGAGAGGGGATACCTTTGACCACTTCCTCCCTGAGTTCGATAAACCTTGGGTAATCCACTTAAGGGAACTTGCTGCTGTTCTACAAACCTCTGCACTTGGAGGCCCAACAACTGTCTACAAGAATAGAAGTGCGTAGACATCAAGGCTCTGCTGATAGACCGCTAAGCCATCCACAACGATGTCACGTGCCTGGTCGAGTGTGTTAACGGCGTCTTTGAGTGCTGCCGAGGATTCGGCTTTGCTATAAGCGACGACCCGTGGGGCCTTGTGGCGTACCTCGGCGGGTAGCACGACTTTGGCTCCATGCACCATGAATAAGGGCATGTAGCCAGTTGAGCTGTTTGGCGTTGTACGCATGCTCTGGAGGACAGAGGGTAGCTCATCTACCCAGGCTCACGCAAGCCTTTCGAGTGGGCATAGTAGGCGCTTGTTGATGTCGTTGCCTATGAGGTCGTTAGCCTTTTTTACATGTATGTTGGTCTGTGGGTGCGCCACAGAGGCGTATGATATGTTGATGCCGAGGTTGCCGCAGAAGTCTCAGAATTCCTTCGAAATGAAGTTCAAGCCGTTGTCCATTATGATGCTATGAGGTACGCCGAATCTGTAGACGATGGACTCAAAGAACTTGATGACAGTTTTGCCGCTTTGGTTGGTGACGGGCATGGCCTCGATCCACTTGGAGAATTTGTCGACTGCGACCAGGAGGAAGACGTGACCTCCTGGCGAGGAATTTGGCAGTTTGCTGATCATGTCGAGGCCCCATTGGGCGAAGGGCTAGGCCAGCGGTATAGGCCTCAGCTCAGATCCTGGCGCGTATGTCTTGTCTGCGTACCTCTGACAGGCATTGCACCTCTCGACGATGTCCTTGGCGTCGTTCATTGCCGTTGGCCAGTAGAACCCAGCTCGTAGAGCTTTGGCGACTAGGGCGCGGCTTCCTGCATGATGGCCGCAGATACCCTCATGGATGCCTTGGAGGATGCTTTTGTCATCACTGATGGTGCCGCATCGCTGAAGAACACCCGAAATGTTGCGCTTATACAACTCGCTGTTGATGATGGTGAAGGCTTTTAACCGACGAGATATGCGCCGGGCATATGTCAGGTCATCGGGCAGTTGATTGTTTATCAGGTACCGAAGGTACAATTGCGTCCATGTTTCTTCAACCGCCATGACCTGCATCAAGATGACCAGCTCGGCCTCTGTGTCCAGCTTTTCAGGTCCTTCCTGGCCTTCGGGTAGCGCAGCCCCCGAGTGCTCTGCATTTTCGGCTAAGCCTTTTGGGAATTTCCTCTTGATAGAGGGTACGCAGATTTGTTCGAGGAACACACCTGGTGGCACCCATGCACAGGTGGTTCCAATTTTGGCGAGCCTGTCAGCCTCTTCGTTTCTTTCCCTCCCGACGTGCCGAAGCTCGCAGCCGTCAAAGTCTCCTTTGAGTGAGTTGTAGAGTACGCGATCATGTTGGCGCTATGGGCATTGCACTCGTTCATCGTTTGCTGCACGACGAGGTTCGAGTCACCGTAGATGACAAGGCGTGTTGCGCCAAATACCTTGGCCATCCTCATGCCGTGGATGAGGGCCTTGTATTCGGCCTAGTTGTTGGAGGCGCGAAATTTCATCCGAAGGACGTACTTCATCTTCTCGCCTTGAGGGGACGTCGATATGATGCCAGCCTCGGCTTCGGCCTCGTGTTTGGAGCCATCAAAGTGCATCGTCCAGGACTGCGACATGTCCGGAGTATCCGGCAGATGGAGTTCCATCCAGTGGACGAGGATGTCAGGGAGGACCTGAGATTTGATGGCGGTGTGCCGCTCGTAGTATGTCTAGAGGGGAAATTCAATGCCCCATAAGGCTACGCGCCCCGTGGCTTTGGGGTTATTCAGGATGTTTGACAGCAGGGCGTCATTGACGACCATGATCTGATGCTCCTGGAAGTAGTGGCTCAGCCGACGAGTCGTCATGAATACGCCATAGGCGAGCTTCTGGTAGTGAGGGTACCTTTGCTTTGTCGGGATTAGTACCTCACTGAGGTAGTAGATTTGGCGTTGGACCCCGTGGGTCTTGCCATCTTTGGGTCGCTCGACCACGAGTACGGTGCTGACCATGTGTGGTTGCGATGTATAGCAGCAAAGGATCCCGTTCCTTCGGCGTGACCAAGACAGGTGATGTGGAGAGCAGCAGGGTCTTGAACGCGATCGTCCGCCTGAGTGTCCACTAATAAAAAGGTAGGGCCTTCTCGCCCATTCGGTCAATCGCTTTCGATCGCGATCGCCCATCAGCTGGTGGACGCCTTTGAGGTTCTTTGGCTTCTCCATGGCGATATAGCCTTTCATTTTCTTCATTCTCGATCCCCCGTTGGGAGATGAAGTAGCCAAGTAATTGGCCAGACGGGACGGTGAAGGTGCACTTGTCCGGGTTTAGCTTGATCTTGTAGCGATCAAGGTTATCGAACGTCTCGCGGACATCGTCGATCAGTGTCTTGGCGTCCCTGGTCTTGATTACCATGTCGTCGACATAGACCTGGATGTTGCGACCGATCTGGTTTTTCAGGCACGCCTGCATGCACCTCTGGTATGTGGCACCTGCGTTCTTCAGCCCGAATGGCATAGTGTTGTAGCAGAATACTCTGAAAGGCGTGATGAATGCCATTTTCTCCTGATCTTCGACCTTCAGTCGAATTTGGTTGTAGCCAAATTAGGCGTCGAGGAAGGAGATCTTCTCGCAACCTGCAGTGGAGTCGATGATTTAATTGATCCTCGATAGAGGTAAGTGGTCCTTTGGACAGTGCTTGTTGAGCGATGTGAATTCCACGCACATCCGCAGGATGTCCGTGTCCTTCTTTGGGACCAACACGGTGTTGGCCAGCCACTCGCTTTCTTTGATTTCCCTGATGAAGTTGGCATCGGCGATGCTGACTTGATTCCAACGGCCGTCTCTTGCCTCGAACGATCGACGGATCGCTTGGTAACCGCATCCGGAAACACATTGAGTGCATGCTCGGTAAATTATCTGGGAACTGCTGGCATGTCCATAGGACACAAGGCAAAAATTTCCCAGCGCTCATAGAGGAATTAGACGAGCGTGCTTTCCTATGAGGGACTGAGGTCGTTGGCTATCAATGCCGTCTTGGAGGCGTCCGTCGGGTGGACCTGCACCTTCTTCGTGTTGACCATGGAGTCAAATGACATATCAGGTGTGTTTTGTCTGGTGACTGGGGCTGCTCCGTTGTCTGTTACCTCTCTGAGCCTCATGAGATCCTCCTGCATACCGAACGACTGAGAGATTCTATTGAAGTATCTGTCGCAGCTGTCGGACCGGGTGAAGCTTCCCTGGACGGTGATGACGCCCCTAGGTCCTGGCATCTTTAGTAGCAGGTACGCATAGTGCGGTACTGCCAAGAATCTTGCGAATGCCACGCGACCAAATATAGCGTGGTACTGTGATGGACAGTCCACCACTTCGAACTCTTGCCGCTTGCGCCTGAAGTTTTCGGGCTGGCCGAAAATGACGTCGAGCCATATCTTGCCCAGGGGGTATATGCCCTTCCCTGGGACTATGCTGCGGAACGTTGTGTATGACTGCTCCAAGCTGCACAGCGGGATCCACATCGCTGCGATTGTGCTGGAGAACATCAGGTTGATGTCGCTTCCGCCGTCCATGAAGACGCGACTCATCTCAAATCCGCCGATCTACGCCTCGAGCACTAGGACAGCATGACCTAGGCGACGTACCTGGCGTGGATGATCCGAACAGTCGAACGTGATGCAGGATTCCGAGCCGCTGAGATACTCAGGTATGGCTGGTGGGGAGGTCACGGCCAGGCTGACTTGGGGGTGATCTTCTTATGCACCCTATTGGTTGGGCGCCCCTTCTGGATCATCAGGGACCCTTTTGGTGGTTGGTACCCACCTACACCGTTATTTGGCACTGGTGCAACCGACGGCTGCGATGGTCCAACGTTTGGAGGTGGAGGTGCTCCGTGGGCAATGGTACCTGGTGCGTATCCGAATCTAGGGTTCACGGTTTGGCGCCGCATCTAGGTGAGGCCCTCAGTGAGCTTCTAGAACTCTTGGGAGTCCTTGAGCATATGGCTGGGCTTCTTCTTACCATCTTGCTTGTCGATGTAGAAGTGGATGGTGCAGGGACCAGACAACTTGTCATATGCCGAAGGCTCTTCGCTGCGGTTGCGATGTTGCCATGCTTGCGTGGGTCGTCCGCCATCACGGTATTTGCTGTCGCGGTATCCGCTGTTGCAATTGCCGTCGTTGCGTCGATCGGCGTATCCAGCTGCAACCATGTCGACTCGGTCACGATTGTCATAGACGCACGATCTTCTCTTGCTGTGACGTTCGCGCCTACGGCCGTAGTCGTCTTCGTCATCCGAATGCGCTCGGTTGACGGAATCCTTGCCATCTTCCCATCGGTTGGCGATGTCCATCAGGTGGTCGAGTGTCTTGGGCTTGACGCGCCCGAGCTCCTCCTTGAAATCTAGGCGCCTGGCACCATCCTTGGAGGCGTCGATTGCTCTTTCTTTGGAGATGTGCGCGGCGGAGTTCTTGATGTGGGACCAGCAAAGTATGTATGAGCAGATGGACTCGTTGGCCCATTGGGTGCAGGCCCGCAACTCTTCGATTGAGGCTGGCCTCTTGCTGGTGCCTTTGAAGTTGCGGATGAAGCTGTACGCCAGCTCTTCCCAGCTTCGGATGGAGCCGGAGGATAGGCTAAGCGGACTCGCTGCACTCGCTGCAGACTAAAGGCATTGTAAGGCGGTGTTCTTGTCTCCGCCGTGGAGCTTGACCGACGACAGGTGATCATCGAGCCAATCCTTTGGCTCCTGCATGATGTCCAACTTCGAATTGTCCGAAGGGAGCTTGAAATTTTTTGGCATCCGTGTTCTCCAAACGGATCTACTGAAGCATCTGGCTCCGCACAGTTCTCCGTCCTCCTCCTCTTCGGACTCAGTTGAGCACATGCGTTTAGCACGTGCTTTGTCGATCTTGCGTTGGGTAAACTCGTCGCGAGCGTCATAGTTGCTGCTGCGGCGCCGGGGCAAGTCGTGCTCGTCCTCCTTGGATGAGGGTCTGCGGCTTCGAGTGAACTTGACCGCGGCTTTTTTCTTTGGCTCTGCAGGAGTTTCATCGTGGAGCGCAGCTCCAACGAGTCCAAGGCCTGCTAGCGCGGACTTGTGCATGGAGTTCTTCGGGTCGCCCGCTGGAGGCGGATTGGACGCGAGATAAGTGGTGTCCGCCATGATCGTGGCATGCGGTGTTTTTGGCATGACATTGTCGTGTGAGTCCATCATCATGAAGGACGTATTGAGGGCCTTGTTGACCTCACGTCGTGCGGAGGGGTCCATGCACTCCATGTGGGAGCGGTACTTGTTGGATTTGTTGCCATGTGAAGTGAAGCCATCAGCGGTGGAGAGCGCAGCTTGCTGCGCGCTAGACTCCGCAGCTGCCTTATGACGCTTTTCGAGCTCCTCCTGCAGCTTCACCTGCCGGTTGTGCTCGTCGATCAAGAGGAGGTGGTAGGCCATCAGCAGTTCTTGGGAGGCATTCACAGGTAGGGATTTGTTGCCATCCATGGCCTGGCGTGATTGGCGCCAGCCTTCCTCGTTGAGGTTGATCTGGTTGTAGGTGTGACCTTCGCCTTCGTTGGCTCTGTTAGGCGGATCTCTCTCGTTTCCTTCGTTCCCAGTTGGCGGGTTGGGAGGGGGATTGGGTGTTTGCTGCGCACTCGAACCCAGCGATGTGTCCGCTCCGTTGTTGATGACGGCGCATAGGTAGTGCTCGCGGAGTGGGTCGCTGCTGCCGCAACTTTCGGATTCGGAACCGTAGGTTCCTTCATCCGAAGGAGGGCTGCACAGATCGGAGTTGCAGCAGCTGCTGTCATCCGAATCGTCTGTCAGCATCCGCGCCGATGGGTGGGAGCCACGAAGCGGGCCTAATGGATGGTGGTGCCACCTAGTTTGGGAGGCTGAGGGTGCTGGTCTACCCTACCTAGAAGCAGAAGCTCCCGAACAGCATCTCGAGCCCGTCGCCGACGGACTCAAAATCCTTCAGGGTAGCCGGCGAGTGGGCGGTGAAGTCAAAGGCACCGGAGAGGAGGTGACTCTCCGTTGCCGATGAGTCGTAGATCGATCCGGATGGAACGGTCATGACAGCACGATAAGTGTCTTCGTTCCCCACAGACGGCGCCAATTGACGAGGTTCGATCTCATCAATGCCCATTGTTATGGACTTGAGTTTTGGAGAAGATGGGGATGCTGGAAGTCGCGGAATGTTTAAGAGACAAGCAACATGGGGACATGAGGTTTATCCAGGTTCACGCTCCCGGAGGGAAAACCCTACTCCTGCTTGTCTTCTCTTGATTATGGCGGAACCGAAAGTTACAGGGGTGCGGCGATGCAATCTGGCGTGAGGCGTGTATGAGGTGAGTTGAGAGATCCTTCTCGTCGTACCCTTCTGACATTTATATAGATAGGTCATGTCCTGGGTCATATCGAGTCGGTTAAAATTAGGGTTGATACCCTTTGAAATTTTATCTAATCTAGACTTGTCCTTCAAGGAGTCGAAACCGTCACGAGTTTGGGCCATCCGAAATCTTCATGGATTGTGTGTCCTTTCATGAGCTTTCCTTGGGCTAGACCAGGTATACTAATATTGTGTACCCGTAGGGTATATCGTCTATTTAAGTCAACGAGTTAAAATTGCAACTTTTCTTAAAAGCTCAAGTTGTTCAAGAGCTACTCATGACCAGGACAATAGCTGAGTCGGGCCAAATAGAACCTTTTATCTTGATTCAAGATGTCACCTATTTCTTCCTATGAAGATATCGATTGTTTTATCATGAATCAAGAGGATAACTTAACGGTGATGTATTAATTTATAATTGACATGGGTTATCGTACATACTTTTTTCAAGATATAAACCGCAAGACAAAACTTTCTTTCAAAAATATAGATAAGACATCGAGTACACATGAGTTTGTCAACATACGGATGAAAGGGAACTAGTTGTGCACATTAGGATCTAGTGAATGGAGACTTGACGGCGTTGAGACGACGTGTGTTCTACTTGCTATCAAGCCCTTACGAGTTTAAACTTCAGCAGGAAGGCACATGAAGATTTCATAGGGAAATGTTTTTTTTTATTTTCAAGAATAAATAAGCTTGCCTTAACAAGAATTATCATTACGGAGAAGAAATCTCATTGGCCTCACAACGAAATGGTAGAAGTTGCACATTATGAAGAATGTGTTTTTAATACCTAATGGAAAATTTTATTTTTGGGTAAATTGCTTATAGTCATATAAATATCAAACTGTACACAAACAACACACCCGATGATCACGAGAGACCACCAACATATCTTATGAAGCATTGGAACATGAGAATGTTACACTACATTACAAAAATATCTAATAGATTGAAACAAGTGCAATGGCAGATAATTGTAGATATTTATGTTGGTTATATGGCTAGACAATTGTCCCCACCGACTTGTCTGTCATTTATACCATTAAGGATCAGGTATTCAATTAGCTATCACAATATGTAACATCCCAAAAATATTGAACTTGGATCATTAAACTCTAATCATCAAAATTAGGGTTAACAAAAACTTTTCCAATTAAAAATATGAAAGCATTCATATGTGTATGCATTACAATTTGGATTCTTTTGAATTGCCTTGGTTCTGTGTTTTTTTGCTTGTAAAATGATTCTTAGGTGAAATAAACATCATATAAACAATCCCCAAACTTTTTCCAAAGACAAACAAATCAAAACAAACCATTTAAGTGAATGGTCACTTTGGCCAAATTAACTCCCATGCCTACTTTGGCTATCTCTAACTTTCAGAACTTAATAGAAACTTGTATGGATCTTTGCACCCCTTGATAGTACTCATAACAAGGTACCAAGTCCCACCTTGTGATCATCCAAAAACATTTGAATGCATAGTTCAAATGATAGTTTAAAATTGAATCTATTTCATATGGGAAGATCCCACTATTTCAAAAACCACTCAAACAAGCTCAATTTTCAAAACCCAAGAAACACAGAATCCTCAACACATGCCTAGCACACCCACAAAAAATCTTTTCAAAATTCAAAACTCAAGTTCTTGCGGCCATTTCATCAAACACTTGGAGACAACAAATCAAACTGGCCAAACTTCACTGTTTTGAGCAGTAATTTGGCTAAGCATTGTTCACCATTGATCGCCCTTGTCTCCCCCAGTGCCAACCAGTGCCTTGACCACCCCTAGCCCCTACCATTTGCACCATGCCATGCCAACCCGAAGGAACCCTTGCTAGCCAACCATGGCTAGCTAGCCAGAGCAAGCACCAAGCCTAAACAACATGTCTAGGACACAGGCCACCGTCCACCGCCACCCCCTGTCCAGCGCTTGAACCCTGCCAGCCACTGGACCACACGCCCAAGCCATGCCAAGCTTCTCTGCGAGCATTAGAAGCGCCAGCGCCTCCTCGACACACGCCACGCACCGCGGCGCCGCCCTTGGCGTGCACGCATGATCACCACCGCCCCAGCAACCCCGCAGACACCCCCGTTCGCCGCCCCATGCCTCACAGCCACCGCTCGCCTTCGAAGACGCTGCCTCTGCCGCGCAAAGCACCGCATGTTCCCGGCCGTTTTTCACCGCCCCTACACACGCATTAAAGCTCTAGATCATCGCCAGGAGACCTCCCGTCGATCACCAACCTCGGTCATTCCTCTAGCTGCCCGTAGCTGTGTCGCCACCGTCGCCTTCCCATCCCTCTCGGTCTTGCCGTCGAGCCTATAAAAGGAGACGACCCCCGCTCGATTTTGTCACACCATCTCACTCCCCTCACCTCACTGATCGTTCCACCCCTTAGCCGGAGCAAGGCGAGCAGCGCATCGCCGGAATTGCGTCGGAGCAGGCCGCCTCTGGAGAAGAAGGGAGCCGTTGATTTCGTCCACCCCCGAAGCTGCCGTGACCACCCCTGAGTTCGCCGTCGTCGACTTCGTCGTTTTCCCTCCTCGCCTTCGTCACTGGAGCCCCGGTATGCCCCCTATGCACCCCCACCGAGCCGCTAGGGTTCGAGCTCACCGGTGACCTGTTCATCATCGACGACGACCCTCAGCCGTCGATCTTCATTCTAATCCAACGCACCACATCGCCCCGTACCGCTTCGTGTTTAATGAGCCACTGACCAGTAGACCCCCTCCCTGTCAGTTGCTCCCCGCGCTGCGGAGTGACACTGGGCTGGCCCATTAAACCTTCCCACGCAGCCCACTCGTTTGAATTTAGCTTTTTCTATTTTCATTCAAACTCAGTTTTGTACCTAGTTTCAAAAATCCACCCAGCTCTATTCAGTGAACCAAATTGAATGAACCCAATTTTGTTAGAAAGATATTGAAATGCTTAATCCAAGCCCGTTGGATTCAAATCATTTGGATCTATAGATAAACCTTGGTAAAAATAATAAGGCAGAAGCTTTTCTGCATTCAAACATTTCTCAAATGTAAACCATAATAGCTTTTGAGTTGATTCCAACTCTCAAAAATCTTTGATCGTACCTTTCAGAATATATAAAAATATATGGGTTTACTTATAGAAATAATGTCCAAGTAATAAAACAATGCCACATAGGCATTTCTAGTCACTTTATTTATTTAAAATAAAAGGGTTAAACCTTATTAAATTGTGACACCACTTTAAATCACATTCTCATGTACTGAAATATGTGGTGATGACATGTGTCAATATGATCCCATGTTTGAGTTGGAGAATATTAAATCTTAAGTAGTTTTTCAATGAGTAGAAATTACTTTTCTAAAAATAAATAAGATAAATGCTTTAATCTTGTAATATCAGTGATGATGCTAGATCATCTATAGAACCCTTTTGTGTGATGATTGCAAGTAGTTAAGTATTGTTTGGTGATTGTGTATCTCGTATTTATTTATAGACGCTAGTACCGACCAAGGATACGAGGAGGAAGGAGGATACTACGAAGAAGAAACCGAGGAGAACTTCAACCACTGCTATCCTCAAGGCAAGCTTATACTAATACTTGCAAGCTAACACTTGTAATTATGAAAGTAGATAACCTATGCAATGCACTAAGCATGCTTGGTTGGACACATTTGATGATACCCAATCCTAGTTTTACTTGCAAGCTTTCTATTTTATTTCTTTATCAAATCTATTCCTTAGAGTATATAAGTGACTTGTAGATTCTAGGAAGATAATTGAAGGTTGCATAAAGAGCATTAAATTTGGCCTAAGCTAGATAATCTGGATGTCATCCTAAGGCATGAGATTGAACTTAGTTAAAACTCCATTTGTTTACCACCCCTCATTAGTACTCACCCCACTTGTAGATGCTAGTGCTAAGCATAAAACTTGATCAACTTTAGATGGGAATACTTGGTGGAAAATGGTTATGAAAACCTTAGAATGATGAGTCATTCTACTGAGATGTTTTGACATGTGTTTTCGAACACCAGATGATTTTGGTGATGAAAATGTTGAGGCATGAGCCTTAGCCCTTTATAAAACTGATGGTTGTCTGGATGCGATACCATTCCAATTTTACCGTACAACCACAATACCCGAAATTTGGGTAGGGCTTGACTGGAAACTTATATACCTTAGTATGGGTTCCTTCACGTCCAAGGTATAAGCTGAGGCTACCTTGTAAAGATTGTCCACCTGTGCAGTACCCAAGATGACAGTTGGTCATGGTTGGGAGGCCAAACTCACAGGAGAGGTGCCTATACTAGGGTGTGTAATTGAAAGGTTAGGATTGATTATCCGCATACTGAGTATGGTGAATTCAGGATTTGTTCCTAACAGATGTATAGAATGTTATGGTGAAAGTGTACAATCTCTGCAGAGTGTCAAACTATTCGAATAGTCGCGTCCGCGGTTATGGACAGTTGGAGTGGCCCTACTGTTCCCCCATCAGATGTTTTCAAAATGACTTGTGAAATGAATTGAGAATTTGACTTGACCACAACAGGGTTATGACATGAGATACAAGTTCTCACTTAGGTGTTATAAAATTTGACTAGCATTCTTTGCTCCAGAACTTAGTAGAGGTAAATCTGGCTTTTTGCAAAACCACCCTAGAGCTTAGTGTCCTACTACAAAAACCCCTTTAACTTGTTAGTATTAGTTTGCGAGTACTTAAAGAGTACTCATGGCTTTGTCCCTGGCTATTCTCGTGGCCAGACTATGAAGAGGAGTACCAGGATGATGGACCCCAGGAAGGTTACGACAACTAGGATCATCTCCCATCGTCAGCATTGCCTGTGACCCCGAAGACGGAGCTTCGCCTACGCTACCTTTATTATTATGTATTTCCGCTGCTTGAGTTGTACTAAGAACTGGACCATGAGATCATGATTTGTGTAAGACCTTATGTATGGTTTGTAATGGATGATGTACTATGGTATCCAATTCTGTTATGTCTCTCAAAAATGGTAATCCTGGGATTGCGATGTATGGCATAACAGGAATCTAGGATTAAAAAACCGGGTGTTGACAAGTTGGTATCAGAGCCATCCTGACCATAGGAGACCCTAGTTATACTAGACGTTTCAATCAAAAACTTAGTTTCAAAACCAAAGGAAGCAAATATTTACAAAAATTTATTCCCATTCTTATCACTTCGATTCTTTCATGAAAATTCATGTTCCTCAAAAACTCTTGCAAAATACATAAAATTTGACATACTTGATCACTCTACTAACTTGCTCATCCTATATTCTTATAGAAGGACGTGAAGTACAGCAAGTTTTATCAGTTGGGGAATGGAGGAGACCTTATCTTTGAGCGGGATTTGGACCAGCTTTCGGAACATCTGGAGCGTCACTTTTGAGTTCTTCAGAGCTCAGCTCAATGATCAAGGAGGAGAAGATCTGTAGTGGCTAATTGTTGCAAGTCTCCGAGGAAAGATTGAACCTCCCACTGCCGAGGTAATTCAATTCACCTTAAGAGAGAACAACTGGCTCGATGGACTTGCCAGGTCCATGCAGGAAGCTCTTGCCCGTCTGTGTGGGCAGAGTATCAACCAGATCAAGGGTATCCGCTTTGAGTTTTGTCCAAGGCGTGATGCTATGGGACAGCCACTGGAAGCCCCATACCACCACGAGCTGAAGACCCAGTTAGACCACCTAAGCTTCATGATGTACGATCGTCAGCAGGAATTGGACAATTGTCGTGACTACTCCAACCACAAGTCCGCCATCATCAAGACGAAGGATCATACCATCGCCATGCTAGCAAAGGATCACAAGTCTCACCGCCGTCAGCTCAACAATAAGGAGCGCATCATTGCTCGTCTTCGCCACCGTATCACGGAATTGGAGGAGATCATCCACGAGAGAGACATGCAGTTCGAGGAAAGGGAGAATGCCGGAGAAGATCTTCGTGGAGACCCCTACTCCTATCTCAGCGATGATGATGATTTTCTGGAGGATCAGGCTATGGACTTCTTCACCGATGAGGATGATTTCGCCTTCATCAATGACGATGAGGATGATGAAGATGACAACTACACCGACTTCGAGGAGTAGTAGCACTTGGGCACTAGCGTAGTGAGTTGTATTCGGTACCATTGTATCGTAGTTTCCAGAATGGTTCTTAAAACCATTTGTTTACCTTTGTTGTGGTGTGTGTTTGTATCGTGTGCTATGAATGAATGAATGAAAAACAAGTTGCTGGAAAAATCTGAGTCAAACTTTAAAAAAATTTCAAAGTCCCGGAACCTTAGAAATTTCCCTCTTTTCTCATGATCTATCTCAATCTTCAGATGCCACGCGGAGGAAGTGGTTCATCCCCGGACCCGATGTTGCAGATCCTGCAAATGTTGGCTTCTGACCGCGAAGCCGAAAGAGCCGAACGTCAAGCCAACCTAGTCACCCTTCAGCAGATAGCTCAGCTGGCCCACAACAATCAAGGCCAAGGAAATCAGGATAACCATGGATCTAAGCTCAAGAATTTCCAGAACACCAACCCACCTGTTTTCACTAAGTCGGAAGAGCCCCTAGATGCAGACGATTGGCTGCAAACCATGGAAAACAACCTGGAAGTCGTCGGAGTGGAAGCTAACGAGAAAGTTCTGCTCGCCTGGAGATGCAAGAGCATGGTGGAACAGCGTTCGTGCAATGACCGAAGGACAAATGATGACCTGGGAAGAATTCAAGGTCAAGTTCAACAGAACCCATGTGCCACCGGGTTTCATCAAGAGAATGAGAGATGAGTTCAGAGAACTGAAGTAAGGAAGGATGACCGTAGTGGAATATCGTGACAAATTCTTGTCATTAGCTAGGTATGCCCCGGATGAGATCGACACCGAAGCCAAGAAGAAAGAGAGATTCCTGAATGGTCTGCACGATGAGATGCAGACTGTGTTAGTCAATATCCCCTTTGCTGATATTGAAGCACTTGTCGACTCTGCCATCCAGATGGAAGGAAAGATCAACCAAGCCAATGAGAACCGTAAGCGTCGCATGATGCATCAGCCAGGAACCCATCAGACCCCAAAGTATCGCCCTAACCCATCTCCAGGATTTTCCCCAAGAACCAACAGACCCCCGATGAACCGTCCGACCTATCCCAACCGTGGAAACCCAAGGCCCGGAGGAAATCACAACAACCCCGGCAACTCTGGCAATTTCAACCGTGCCCCACCCAAGTTCAACAACGACAATGCTGCCATCAACACCAACACTGCCCCGAGAACTAGAAGCAATGTTGTGCCTGTTGCAGCAAAGGACAAGTCGCAAGTGACTTGTTATGACTGTGGAAATAAGGGTCACTACTCCAATGAGTGCCCCAAGAAGAATGCCGCAGCCCCTGATGCCAATGCTGACCAATGACAGCGTCGTGTTCAGCCGGAAGAAGGTTTGACCAGGGGAACTCGCTCAACCGCAACGGCCGCTTTTTTCTCATGCATCTTGAAGAAGCCGGGAGCGCTAGGCGTCGTCTTTGGGTATGTTTTCTGTTAATTCAGTACTTGCTAGAGTGTTGTTTGATTCTGGTGCATCGCACTCATTTGTCATCGAAGAATTTGCATGCACTAGTAAGATTTAACCAACCAAACGGAAGCATGTTATGATTGTTCAAATCCCCGGTTCCACCACCAAAGCTAGGCAAATTTGCAAATCCGTCCCTATCTGAATCCATGGTATATATTTTTATGCTAATCTGATAGTACTCGGAACTAAAGGTTTGGAAGTAGTACTAGGAATGCATTGGATGTCCAAACATAAAGGATTGATTGACTGTGCCAAGAAATCCATAACCATGACCAGTACCGCTGGAATATCAGTCGAGCATATATCTGAAACCTTACCTCGCCAATTCAAGTGCAACAAGAGTATAGCCCAACCTACCATTTACCAAGTCCGGATAGTCTATGAATACCCCGATGTATTTCCAGATGTTTTGCCCGGTATGCCCCCAGATCGGGATATCGAGTTTATCATTGAACTAATCCCCGGAACAGGACCCATAGTGTTGGGGATATGCTATATGGGTATCCTAATAGCATGTCTCTTATCCGACTAACCCGGGTGGCCCATAGTCGGTAGCATGGCCTATGGCCTGCTGGGCGGCCCAGTTAGGTGGATCGGAAGAGGCCCATCTTGGGATAAAGAAAGGCTACGGTGGAGTCACCAGCGTACCCGGAGCCTTGGAGTGCAAGATACACAAGACTAGTGACAGACGCTGTAGGACTCTGTAACCTGTCCGGTTAGGAATTTTTCCCTGTAACCCTAGGACCTAGCGACTATATAAGTCGGGCCTATGGGAGCCTTTAGGGAACGATCATAGATAACTTCATACAACCTCGCACAGCGAACCTATCTCTGTAACTCGGCGTATTGCCCTTATAGTGATTTATAGCAGGAGTAGGATTCCGCCACCGTTGTGGGATCTGAACCTGGGTAAGCTGTGTTACCTCGTACCCGTCAACCGTCCGCCTTACCCCATGTATCTAAACACGCACTGTGAGGATACCTCCATGGCGTACTCGTCGGCAATACCACGACAGTTGGCGCCCACCATTGGGCAAGAGGCGCTTCAGGCTCTTCAGCGGGCGAGGACCAAGATCTTCGCGGGAATCGGCGAAACCGTAGCCATCGGCCGTGTTCTCTTCTCCGGCAACGTTCCGATCGTCCCTCCTGACGAGTTCTGGATCCCGGCGAAGACGAACCCTACGCGGTGTTCGATCGTTCCTATCGGAGACATCCACCTCTTCATCGGCGAAACCGACTCGGGCACTAGTTCCCTAGGAGTCGGAGGAGCATCAAGACCCGCACGGACCGCCCACGGGCAGGATACGTTCGCGGAAGGATCAATGTCGGATCTCTCCTTGGAGTTTGCCGGCAAAGATCAGAAAAATTCAAGGCCCACCCAAACCGCCCCTGTGCAGGATATAAAGGTGGAAGATCACTGCAAATCCGTCGTCTTTGTCCGCGCGTCTGGACAGCAGAGATCCAAGTTCGTCGGCGTGGTTACCATCTTCGATCTGGCGCGCTGCGTTCAAGATAAGGTGAAGACCCCCACGACTACCTGGCCATATGGCTTCGTATACCAGCCGATCTGGACCACTACCCCAATGATGATGCCATCTATCACTTTATGTAAGGACTGGACTATGGCATGCTTCTCCGACATTCTCTTAGACGGCAGCAGGTGTCAGGACGCCTTACCTTCGAAGGCATGGTGAACACCGTCAACAACTCCGCGGAGGCCGAAGCGGCAGCTCAGACAACGCTTGCGCTCATTGACGGAGCACCTCCGGTTCAGCAGTCGCCGCCACCACTTCCCGCCGTCATCGTCGCAGCAGCACCACCACCTCCAGTCATCGTCGAGCCCGTTGCACCTCCACCGCCCGTCATCGAGGAAGTCCTGGCACCCTCCGACTCTGTCGTTGACGTGCTTTATGCTGATTTTAGTGTAGATTCAGAGGAGATAGACTTCAGTCCAGAAGAGCTAGACTCCGCTATGCAGGAGATGGAGGAGGATTACTCGCGCGACGAGCAACCTAACAACACTGTCACGTCTCGAGGGGTGTTCTTCACCATTGGGACGGCGATGGATGAAGATCAACCCGGGCAAGCTCCGCCTATGGCGCTGGAAAAGGGGAAGGGGCCACTTATTGCTGCCGACGATATTCGCGCAAAGGTCATGCCTCCTCCGCCTAACCCAGTGCAGCAGCCGCAGGAACTCGGCACCGGTCCGAGCAACAACAACACCGCAAACTTGTCGCCTCCAGCATCCACGTCGGCAGCATCCCATGTCACCCCAGCTGATAGAGTGATGTACGACAACCTCCTCGTCGAGCCACTAACCGTTGCTCATATCCGGAATGTGACTCAGCTTGACGAGAAGCTCCAGCAGCTGCTGGAGGAGGCGCAAGCCATCGCGGAGCAAGGCGCTAAACTAGATCGAGATTTGGTCAACACGCAGAAGTCCATAGAGAAAGCTAGAGCAATGGAGGCGAGTAAAGACTGCGCTCTTTCTGAGAGAAGGCTAAGAAAGCTCCGGCTCGCGTCATCAACGATCCTGGTGTACGGCGCAACCTAGGATGGGCTCCCTCGAAGCCGGCACAATCCAAGCCATACATTGATAGTGAAGGCAAGCAGGTGATGCCCACCCCACTCCTTAACCTCGCCGTCGCCAAGACCCTTCTGGAGCAGGATAGATCGCCTGAAGCAGTAGAACAGGTCTATGACCTAGTGGCCAAGGCGGTAAAGCAGCAGGAAAAGGCCACCTCTCAGAGGCTTGAGTCTGACCCAGCGCTCTGCCGATCTAGCCAGTACAAACCGCCAAGGGACAGATCTCCTCAGGATGTCGGGTCACAGACGGGTTCATCAGAACGAAGACGAAGGGATTCGCGCAACAGGAAGGATGCTATCCCCATATCCTCCGACCACGGAGAAAAAGCCCTACCTCGTCGCCCATCGCCACCACCCCGATCCCCCCGACGTTAGGAAGACCACAAGGCTCACCATCATACGGATATGCCCCCTCCAAAGCAGTGTGGCATCATCATCCGCGACAATGCGGCACAGACCCGTCACGATGAAGAGCGCCACCAAGGAAACAAGAGCAGGTCACACCATGACCCTCCGCGTCCGACAAGCAACCGTGACAGGCGTGAGGCGTCGTAGGAGGGTAACAACAAGAAGGATAACCCACTGCCACCTCCGCCTCCGTCGCCGCCAAGCAGTCACCATGGCGAAAGAGGCCCGCGTCATTCACGCAGCCCATCCCCTGCTGACAACAGGAAGAAGAACGCGGAGTCGTACGATGCACGTTCACGGATCGATAAGATCCACGAGGCCCGGGAAGGACCATACCTAGGACCACGTTGCTTTGGACCTGCAATACGGTCCGCAACTTACCCCAAAGGTTTCCGGATTGACAAGACCATCAAGCCCTACGACGGCACCGCCAAGCCAGCCACATGGTTGCAGGACTACGGCAACGCGGTGGAGATTGCCGGAGGCAACCCCAACGTCGCTGTCAAGTATCTCCCGTTAATTTTGGCGGGCACGGCTCGTCAATGGATCGACGACTTGCCGGAGAAATCTATCTACAACTGGTTGGACATGTAAGAAGCATTCACCAAGAACTTTGAGGGTACATACAAACGTCCCTGCACTGTGGGCGATCTACAGCGGTGCGTGCAAGAAAAAGACGAGACATCTCGCGCCTACCTCTCCTGCTGGCTGGATATGAAAAATTCCTGCGCAGGAGTGCACGCTCAGACCGCCATGGCCACCTTCATCGATGGGTTGGAAAGGGGCACGCTGCTCCGACATAAGCTGAAGTGCTTGCAGGACAATCACGAGCTTGACTTGAATCAGATGATTCAGTTAGCTAGTGAGTTCGCAGCTGCCGACGACGATGCTCGTGGCTCTTTGCCGGCAACGGACGTTCCAACCCAAGCTCGGAGGAATAGCAGCACAAAGCGGAAAACCGCTCCAGAAGAAAAGAAATCTACAGACATGGTCGCTATGACTTTTGCAGGACGAGGAGAAGGCGGACAGCATGGCCAAGGAAGGGGAGCTAGCCGCGGGCAGCAACGAGGAAGTGAAACCACCTCGGCGCCGCTCCGCATTCCCCAAACCTACTGTGGCATCCCGCAAAACCACTACTAGAAAATCGCGTTGTTTTTGTGCATTGCATCGCCATGACCACATGCTCATGTCATCATGCCGCATTGCATTTGAGCATGCGTCATCATCTTGCATTTTGTTTGCATAACACTATTTTTGGAAAAACCGGTTCCTGTTTTCTAAACGCCCCGCCTTTATGCAAACGCAAACCCGGGTCGCCGGAATATTTTGTTTTGACTAAATATGTTTTGCAAACGATCCGTTTAAATAAATAAAATATTGCATTATTTTTAGTGGGGCAGTCGAACGGGCCGAATTGACCCGAACGACCACCCCAGAAAATAAATCGGTCCACCTAACCCGCCCTTCTAAATCCTACAGCTACCCACCTACCTACCCATGCCCTCCTCTCCACCTCACCCCACCCTATAGCAACTAGCCACCTCACCCTTTTCCCTTCCCCCAACCAACCAGACGCAGACACCTCACCCCCACTCCCCTCCACCTCACACACAACCACCCTGCCCCAGGCCTTGACGCACTCACACCTTGCGCCACCGCCACCTGGCCCCCCACTCTCCCGCGTCTCCCGCTTGGCCCACCCCCCCACGCCTTGCAGCCCTGCCTCTCTCCCACATGGCGCCCTCCTGCCTCCTCCGGCACCGCCGCTCTCCCTCTCTCTCCCATGGCCTGCCTCTCCCGCCTCGCCTTCCCGCTGCGTCGGCCGCCTCTGCCGGGCAGCCTTGGCCAGCCGCTGGTTCTCCTCGCCTTGGCCCGGCGTCTGCCCGCCTCCACGCCTCCTGCCTGGCGCAGCTGGCCGTCTCCACTCCGTCCGCCTGGCCCGCCGCCTCGCGCCCCTCCCGTGACCCGCGCACCTCCCTCCGGCCCCGTTCCCAGCGACCGCCCGCCCCGCATCCTCCGACACAGAGCTCCGCCGCCCGTCCCTCGAGCTCCTCTCCGGCCGCCTCGGGTCCCTCCTCCGCTGATGCAGTCGCCTCTGCTCCCTCCTTCATGCCGCGCCTCCCGCCTCCGTCCTCGTGCCCGAGCCACCCCGCCGTCCCCGTCAAGCTCGCCACCGCCACCGCCGCGGACCATCGTCGCCGGGCCGCCCTCCTCCATCGCCTCCGCTACCCCGCCCGAGTTCGTCCTGCCCGCGTCCGGCCGCCCCTGCCTTCCCTCCGACGTCCCCTGTGTTGAGAAGATCGTTGAAGACAAGGTGTAATCGGGTCTTCCCCCAACCCCTGTGTGTCCTAGTTGGACATGTGTGCCGGCGTGACCTCCCCACCGCGACTCTGTTCAAGCGCTTCACATCGCGATCCAAGACCATGTCGTCGACAAGATCTTCCAGGCTACCACTCCTCGGTATTACGTCAAGACCGTCCGACACCGAGATCTCGTGCCGTCCGAGGACTAAAGCCAAACCTCAAGATCTCCATCACGGACTTCAAGTACCCCCTCGGATGCGACAGGATTCCTCCCCGGACCCCAAGAACTCCTTCCCGGCTCCGCTAGCCGAAACCTCGAAGTCCGCGATGATGTTGAATCAAGATCTCCATCGTCCATGGAACCGGAACACCCAAACCTTCGTACAGGGATGCTCAACGACAAGACCGGCTCAATGCCGTTGGGCTCGAGGGGTGTACATGTTGCCACTAGATAACCGCCAAGATCGTCATCGGAACCACAAGGCCGTTGCAGTGAACTCGACAAGATCTACCACATGAAGACCGTACCGAACCGGTGGCCCTCGACGAACCTCCGGCAAGAACTTCGACATGGCCAAGATCTACCGCAACCGAGTCCGGCACCGACAAGTGAAGTCAGAACCACCAAGCCCTTCCTCGCGGGACGCCAAGACCTACCTCTGTTATCCGAGAACGTTTCCGTCGAACCCTGGACCCTGAGACCGACCCCGAACCCCCGGATCCCCAAGATCTGCCGAACCCTAATGTGTGAACCCCTTACCGAAACCCTATTTTATAATATAATAACAACTTGTTGCATATTAATTGTCATACTTGCATGCATATTTATGTGGTTTGGGGACCTTATGCCGATTCACCATACAATTAAATATGGGGCCCATATGCGGGCAAATCTAGCCTTATATTGGCCTCATTTAAATTTGTGCATCGAACCGTTGTCATATCTTGCCGTGTTAAACAACATTTAAATTGCGGGGTAGCTAAACAACATGAACCTATTAATTAATTGTCGGGACCCCGGTTCCGCTTAATATTGCCTAATTGCATCGCATCTTTTCCATGTCATTCATCATACATGCATCATGCACGTTCTTCTGTCGTTGTATTAAATATTGCATCCGTTGTTTATTCTAGCGTTTTGCTTCTTCGCGGATAAGGCCGTTGAGTTGATGTGAGCTTCGACCCGACCTTCGGTTGAACCTTCGGCAATGTTTTCAGGCGAGCATCTCCCCCTTTCTACCTATCTTACTTTTATAGTATTTATTCCCTCATGTTGATCTTTGCTATCTGTGTTGCGATGCTCTAGTTTTCGTACCGGTGATATCCCTTGCAGCCATATACAGCCTTGGACACATCCTATTACCTGTTGTTTGGTAGATAGTTGGACCCGCGCGTCGTAGTCGCTTGTTCAAGTGTTGTTGCGTGTCGTCGAGTACCACAGTTGTTGGAGAAGTGCCGCATGTCTAATGTTGGAGATGATCATGGTTTACTTATTGTTCACTTTAATTCCTGTTTAACAACTAAAATTGAATTAAGCAGAGGCATCGGTGGGTGATAGGTAATATTAGGTTTCCGACCGCCCACTTGTGTCCCGTAGGACCCGAGTTCTTGACACTGTTGTTAGAGATCGAGCGCTAACCACAGGTGGGGAGATATGGGCCCCATTGATTATTACCTGATTTCAAAGTATTGTACTGGGGGCCACAAACTAGTTTGAGGTTTTATTTACTATCCTGTACTTATGCCATGCTTTACTGCTTTATTTAAATTGTGCGACAGATAGCACCTGTACTGTTTAGGAAGCGGAGTGATTTGTGTATCGACAATCCCGTTTGGGGATTTCTTTATCGCTGCCATCTGTCAGAAACCCTAAGTCCGTCTGGAGACCGACCGACTTCGTTCGGTGTCGACTTGGTGGGTGGCCCCATGTACTTGCTTTAGCGTGCACGAACGTCGTGACTTAGGCCCGCCGACATACCGATGGGTGTATGTTAGCGATCGGCAAAAGGGTCGAAGTGCTGTGGATACTTTGGTGCACCTAGTAGGTTAAATCTTTTCGAGAAGCCGTGTCCGCGGTTATGGACGACTTGGAGCACAGTGCTTGATCATAGACAACTATAACTAAAGTTTATTGTTATAAATTGACTTGTATCCGATTTGACTAGTAATCAGCTTCACCACAACGGAATGGCTAAATAAAAGTACCAACAACTGCTGGGTTTTGGGGTTATCTCATGCTAATTGTATCTGATTAGTAAGTGTCGCAACTACAACAGAATGATTAAATAAAAGTGCTCACTGCTTATTTTATCAGGACGACTATCTTTACCTGACTAGTAAATTGCCGCAACTATAACCGAATAAGTAAAACTGCCAACTGTGTGAGTTCCTCGGTCGACTTCCTCGTTTGGTATCGAGGGGGAAACACCAGGATGGGTTTGTTTGGTGGTAGTATCAGGTTGGTTCCGAATAAGTCTTTCTTACCCCTCTCGATAGTACTTGTTGTCGAGTCTCTATAGTTTGTTTAGTGCATCTTTGCCGCTTGATCCACCATACCTATGTAGGCGAGGACCGCGAATTCTAGTCTCGCGATGTCTTGGCCTCGATCGACCTCCTCTCTTTCCTTTGCCCTTTGGCACCTTTTGTTTAAGCAGGTTTTGAGATCGGCGTCGTTAGCAGGTTATCCTTCCGGCTTGGCTGGGCAGGGTTATGGGCGCCATTGGTTATTCTTGGGGCTCTTAGCCCCATTTGCATCTTGTCCGCATTTCGGACGCTATCGTTTTCAAGGTGATTTGGATCTTTGTATATTATATCTGTATTCTTGACTCTTTGAGTCTCTGTTATATCTATTACATGGGTCCCATCGAGGACTGTTGTGTAATGTTATTACTTCATTTTCCACCCGCACGAAAGAGCCTGGTGGGCACCTTTGAATCGTTTCTATGCGGGTTTGGCGGGTTTCGCTAAAACTTGCATAGGGTCGATTCTGAGGGTGTTACACCTACGAGGAGTACCGCGATATGCCGTGCCTCGTACACCTCTACGCCAACGGCAGGGCCACCCATACCAATCGACACTACAAGTTCGTCAACAACCTCAAGGAAGACCCGCAGTCCGGCTACAAACAAAGTCGGAAGAACAGACCGCGGGGCAAGGGCAAAGGGAAGAAGAAGGAGGAGGAGTCCAAGGATTCAAGTGACATGGATGAAGACGTTGACCCCAAGCACGCCAACAAGGGCGACGATAAGGGCAAGAACCCCTTCGCAAATAAGGCTCCAGTCTACCACACTTTCCTTGGCACCCCCACCGTCCGACAACAGAAGACCTCTCTAAGGATCCTGATGGCCACTCTCCCCCAGTCCCCGGTAAGACTGCTGGTGGAGGTTCCAATAACAGGACGGTCACGGACCACCCAGACCTTGTGCCCACGGAGAACCAGTACGCCATGGTCATCAACCCATTGATTGACAGCGTGGAGTTCACCAAGTGCATGGTGGATAGTGGAAGCAGCATCAACATCATGTACCTGGATACACTGCAGAAGATGAACTTGACGGAGGCAAACCTAAGGTGGACCAACACCATTTTCCACAGCGTAGTTCCTGGTCGAGAAGCTCGGTCCCTTGGGTGCATTACAGTTCAGGTAGCCTTTGGCGATGTTAATAATTACCGTCAAGAGCGCATGACCTTTGAGCTGGTCCCCTTCAAGAGCATGTACCACGTCATATTCGGCCACGACATATTCCACACGTTCATGGACAAGCCATGCTTTGTCTACAACAAGCTCAAGATACCCGGACCAAACGGTGTCATCACCGTATCCGGAAGCTTTACCAAGGCAAGGGACTGCGAGATCAATGAAGCAGCCGTTGCAGAAGCTGTCCTCTATAGTGAAGAATTCAAAGAGATCCAGAGCAAGGTCAATGACTCAGAGATGCCTGCATCGAAGAAGCAGATCTTCGACTCCGCGCCTGCGTTCAAGGCCGTCATCGAAACCAAGCCGGTGGAACTTGTGGTAGGCGATGCCTCCAAGACCGTCGCCATTGGGACGAACCTGGATCCCAAATAGGAAAGCGCGCTCGTCGAGTTCCTCCGTGAGAATAGGGACATCTTTGCCTGGTAACCTGCCGACATGAAAGGTGTACCTAGGGAACTTGCCGAGCACAGCCTAAACATATATCCAAAATGTAAACCAGTGAAACAACCTCTACGACGCTTCGGAGATGAGAAGAGACGCGTCATTGGCAAAGAGATAGCTAGGTTACTTAAGGCTGGGTTTATCCGAGAAGTCCTTCACACCCGATGGGTGGCCAATCCTGTACTTGTCCCCAAAAAGGGAACCAATGAATGAAGAATGTGCGTTGATTACACCGGCTTGAACAAAGCATGTCCCAAAGATCCGTTTGCTTTTCCTCGCATTGACCAAGTAATTGACTCGACGGCTGGCTCGGAACTTTTGTGTTTTCTCGACGCATACTCAGGATACCACCAGATCAAGATGAGGAAGTCGGACCAATTGGCCACTTCGTTCACTACCCCATACGGCACGTTTTGCTATGTCACGATGCCCTTTGGGCTAAAAAACGCAGGTGCTACCTACCAGCGGACAATGCAACGTTGCCTTCACAAGCAAATTGGTTGGAACGTCCACGCCTATGTGGACGATATCGCAGTGATGTCTAAAAAATCAAACGACTTAATCTCCGACTTAAAAGAAACCTTTGATAATCTCCGGAAATACAACATGATGCTCAACCCTAAGAAGTGCGTCTTCGGGGTTCCAGCCGGGAAATTGTTGGGCTTCATAGTTTCCCAACGTGGAATCGAGGTCAACCCGGAGAAAATCAAGGCCATCTTAAACATAAACCGTCCGACATGCCTAAATGACATTCAATGACTAATAGGTTGTGTTGCAGCAGTTAGTCGGTTCGTCAGCCGACTTGGAGAGAAGGCTTTGCCGCTGTACAAGTTGCTGAAGAAGGCAGACAAATTCACGTGGACAGAAGAAGCAGATGCAGCAATGAAGCAGCTCAAGGAGATTCTTTCCTCGCGCCATCCTTGCAAAGACCCGAGCACGGTGAGCCCTGTTAATTTACATGGCGGCAACCAACCGGGTTATCAGCATCGTCGTTGTCGTAGAGCGGAAGGAAGCAGGCTATGAGCATGGAGTTCAACGACCAGTTTACTACGTAAGTGAGGTCTTGACGGAGTCCAAGCAGCATTACCCGCACTACCAAAAGATAGCTTATGGAGTATTCCTCGCTTCTCGGAAGCTGAGGCATTACTTTCAGGAGCACCCAATCATAGTGGTGAGCAAGAATCCACTGTCCGACATTATCAATAACAGCGACGCTACAGGAAGGGTCGCGAAGTGGGGCATTGAACTTGTCGCCTTCGAGATCACCTACAAGAGACGCGACGCTATCAAGTCACAAGCCTTGGCGGATTTTGTTGCAGATTGGACGGAGATGCCAGATGCTACTCCGTTGCCGGAACCAGAGTACTGGGTGATGCACTTTGACGGATCAAAGTTGCTCAATGGCTCGGGGGCTGGTGTATTGCTATAGTCACCAACAGGGGACAAGCTACACTATGTTCTGCAGATCCACTTCGAGGCTACAAACAACATGGCGGAGTACGAGGCACTCATTCACGGACTACGTGTAGCCAAATATATTGGCATCAAGCACATAGTTTGTTGTGGAGATTCCGACTTGGTTGCCCAGCAGGTGGCTGGCACCTGGAATGCGTGGAACCCTATGATGGCGGCATATCAAGACGAAGTGGACGAGATAGCCAAGAGTTTCTTCGGCTACGAAGTCAAGTATGTGCCTAGGGAGCAAAACGAGGCGGCTGATCTGCTGTCTAAACTTGGATCAGGGCGCAAGCGAATTCCGCTAGGAGTTTTTCTAAAGCATCTACGCACACCATCCGTGAAGGGAGCCGACATCGACAACCCAGATAGAGCTGACTCTTTCGTCAACATGGTGATTAAAGTCCCTCCGGCTTGGACAAAACCGTTCATGGAATATCTCGAACACGGAAATTTGCCCGACGACGAAGTCGAAAGACGGCAAATAGTACGACGAGCAAAGGGTTATACCATAATCAATGGGTAACTCTATAAAAGGAGCACTACTATTGTATACCTAAAGTGTGTTTCCCAACTAGAAGGTATGGAAATCCTGCGCAAAATCCATCTCGGAGATTGCGGGCATCACGCCGCTCCCCGATCATTGGTCGCGAAAGCCTTCCGGCAAGGATTCTACTGGTTGTCCGCGAAGGCGGACGCCGACAAGCTGGTTGAGATATGCACGGGATGCCAGTATTATGCCCGACAACCACATGTTCCTGCTGAAGAATTGCGAACAATACCAATAAATTTGTCGTTTGCAGTCTGGGGGCTAGACATGGTGGGACCGTTACAAACGGCACTGTGTGGGTTTACGCATCTGCTTGTAGCAGTTGACAAATTCACCAAATGGATAGAAGCTAAACCCATTAGAAAGCTTGATGGGGCAACTGCCCTCAGGTTTGTCCGGGATCTAGTGGTGAGATTTGGTCTCCCACGTAGCATCATCACCGACAATGGAAGCAACTTGTCACTCGGAGAAGTGGAGGCTTATTGCTGGGACAAAGGCATCCGACTTGACCTTGCATCTGTGGCACACCCACAATCCAATTGTTAGACCCCTCCTTTATAAAGGAAAGGATCCCTGTGATTGCAATGCTAGTCCCTGGATCAATGCTAGCATCCACAGTTTAAGATGAAGTACACAGATACAAAGGTCGTTTATTACATTCATTCCAGAGTTAAAACATAGTCTTTTACAACTCAGGGCCAAAGGCCTAATACAAGAGTTTATGGAATAAGTAAATAAACACAAGTCTTCATCTTCATGTGCCACAGGCAAGCATGTTGAGTGTAGACTCATGACTCCTAATCATCATCGGAGTAACCTGCAACATCACAAGTTACAACCACAGAGGGTCAATACTTTGGAATAGTATTGGCAAGTGATACCTTAGTATATTTTAAGTGGACTATATTACTATATGCATTTTGGCCAAGTGTAGTTTGGCTTGCTTTGCTTAAAAATAGGTTTTTCTTATTAGTTGAAAACTCTAAGTTTCTTCTTTGTCAAAAACATTCCCAAGGAAACCACCAATAGACATTGAGGTCCTTCACCCTTGTTCACCCACAAATTTTTATTGTAGAAGTTGGAGTGATGAGATTCTTGTAGCTTCCATGTCTTGATGCTCAAAAGTGTCCATTTCCTTGGACTAGGCTAAGTACTTAGGTTTTCCATCTGCAGAGGTTGTGCACTTTCCCCACCAGACTTGGTTTCCCAAGACAGGGACCTTTGAAGCCTTTCCTTAGTCAAATGGACGCGTTCCAACCTATCATCCCATCTACCACCAACTGTCCAAAAGACTAAGTTCTAGCAACCTATATGATCAAGGCAGAGCCCATTTTGCCAAGTGGTTGCACTGTAAGCTTTCTCAACACTTGGCCTCCAAATCCCTTTGTGCCTGGGTGGCATACCACAAGTGAGATACACAACCCAAGTCCATGGCCTTGTGTAACCACTCAACATAACCCAAACATTCCATTCCACCCAGGAGGTTCATTTGACTTAGTTGTTTTATTAAGAAAAACATAAGTCTCTTGACTTAGAATATTTTATCATAAACTATATAGATGTTCACCACCCTTGTTTGCTAAGTAGCTGGACTAAGCAGAATATGGCAACCTACCATAGGATAATTTCCTTAGCATTTCTACTATTTCATTCTACTTGGGATTTCCCATCTTAGCACTTGGCAAAATATCATGCAATAATTTATAGCAAAATAACTAATGCTAGTACAAAACATAGGACGAAAATGTTTATGAAAATATCACTTGCCTTGGTAGTGGGGAGAGTAGCACTCTTCACAATCACAATCACTAGCAAAATCTACACAAGAAATAATAGCATACAATTACACACAATTATATACAATTCAAATATAATATGAATGCATGCATGCAAGAACCTACTAAGTGATGATTTTTGAAATTACCACTAAGTATGCTTATGACTATTGAAACTTATCATAACACAAAAATTTTGCCAACTAAACTCATTTGGCATCCATATAGTTTACTAAAATAATTTCCATTTAAAATGGTCCTATAACATGTTCTATAAATAAAATCATTTTTAACTGTTACTATATGCTAAATAAAGTGGACATTCTGAAAGGCCTTGTTTCACTGAATCCAACGGTATAAAGTTTGCAAAAATCTAACGTGGAATTTAAAAGTTATAAGCATTTGAAGTTTAAATCTAAATCAGGGTTTAAATTCTGTTTTTAATTTAACCTTGCCACGCGTCGCGTTATTACTGGCGTGTACCGGTTCGCACCGGATCACCCTCATGCCGTTGGATCTAACTAACGCTGCTGGCTCAGATCTGTCCATACCGCCGTTAAGTGAAGTGTTTCTCTGGCGTGATTCAGATCTAACGGCTAGAATCTCCTAACCAAAAAAGCGGCGCTACATGGCGGTGACAAAGCGCGTCGGTCGATGGAGGTGCCGACGTTCTAGGTCGCCCGGGGAAGGGAGGAGATGCTTACCAGAACCGCAGGAGGCTGCTGATGCTCAAGGTGGCAATGGCTTGGGAAGGGGCGCATGGGGTCGTCGGGGATTCCTCGCCGGAGTTCGCGAATCGTCGCCTGATCGATCGTCGGCGTTGGCGAGGTTCCTCGTCGCTAAGCCAAAATAGAAGTCTTGTCGGATCGCAAGATGATGAGGATTCTAGGCGTGCGGTCCGGAGGGCAAGGCGGTGGCTACTTACGGAGGGAGGTCGCCGGAGTTCGTGCAGGAGACGGTGGCGGCCAGTCGTCGATGTTGCCGAAGCTAGGGGTCATGCGAAGGCAAGCGGAGAGTGTCGAGATGCCAGAGGTTCACTGAACAAGATAGCGTGACCACGACTGGGGAACTCGAGACTCACCGGATTCGCGATCGTCGGAGAGCGGGGTTGCGAGAGAAATGCGCAGCGGGGCGTTCGTGCTTGGGTTTGGGGAAAAGAGAGAGAGAGGGGTTTATATAGCCTGGCTAAGCGAGAATTACTCGGCCATTGATTCAAACGCCGCGATTATCACTCGAGAAAGCGGCAGCGTTGATTGGGGAGACGAACAGTCGTGCGGTGGAGACGCTGGCGTGGAGATGGCCCGCTTGTCAGCGAGGTGCGCGGAGTTTGGGTGGGGTCTGCTTGTCAGCGTCTGTTTGCGTGTGCTCGCGCGTGTGAGAAGAAAAGGAGATCCCCGGGTGGGCTTACTGGGCTCATTCTTGTGCTGGGCCAGATTGTGGCCGCGTGGACTTTTTCTTTTGAAGTGTTCTTTTCTTTTTCTAACTTCATTTTCTGGTATGAATTTTGATATGAATTCAAATCCTTTTGAAATCAAACTGCCTTGGGACTTTTGCAGGGTTTTTGTGGATTCAAAAATAGTCATAAAACTAAGTGGTTACTTTGCAAGGCTTGGTCCAGCTTGGTTTCTAAAATAATTAGGGAGTTGTTCCTGTTTGCAAATAATTGAAAGGGATTTTGAAAACTACTTCTAAATTTGAAATCTTGGGGGTTAAAAGTTTCACCTAAACTTTCCATCAATGGAGGCAAGCAAACAAGTACTTAAACATTCAAATTTCAAAGGGTGATGTTTATTTGGGATAAATTGACCACATGAAATCATAGCTCATATTCTATCACTAAGTGATTTTTGAGAAAACCTTAAATGAATGAATGATGCAAAGATGATATGAATGAGTTTTGAAACTATGATTTTTGGGATGTTACAAATCTAACCCCCTTAAGATGAATCTCTCCCTCGAGATTCGGGTTGGCTAGCAAATAGGTGAGGGTGGTCTTTCCGAAGATCATCTTCTCTTTCCCATGTTGCTTCTTCTTCGGTGTGATGGTTCCATTGCACTTTACAAAACTTGATAGTCTTGGTCCTTGTAACTCTTTCTGCGGTCTCTAGTATCTTGACAGGCTTTTCCTCATAAGTGAGATCACTTTCTAGCTGAACTTCTTCCAAAGGTATGGTATCCTTCAAAGAAGACTCTTCCATTTCTGGGTGACATTTCTTAAGCTGACTCACATGAAATACGTTATGGACTGCTGACAGAGATTCTGGCAATTCAACTTCATATGCAACTTCTCCTTTGCGACTTAGAATCCTGAATGGCCCAACATATCTTGGTGCCAACTTTCCTTTGACTCCAAATCTTTTCACTCCACGGAGTGGTGATACCCTGAGGTAAGCTCTATCCCCAACTTCGTAGGTGACTTCTCTACGCTTAGAATCCGCGTAGCTTTTCTGTCGGGACTGTGCTACCTTCAACCTGTCCTTAACCAATTTGACTTTCTCTTCGGCGTCTTTGATAAGATCCGGTCCAAATAAGCTCCTTTCTCCCACACCATTCCATAACAATGGGGTGGTACACTTCCTTCCGTAAAGTAACTCAAACGGTGCCATTCCAATACTAGATTGGTGACTGTTATTGTAAGAGAACTCTGCATACGGTAAACTTTCATCCCAACTTGCTCCATAGTCTAGAGCACAGGCTCTCAACATGTCTTCAAGAATTTGGTTGGTTCTTTCCGTTTGTCCATCCGTTTGTGGATGAAAAGTAGTGCTGAATTCCAATCTTGTTCCCAAAGATTCATGAAGTTGTCTCCAAAAGTGAGATGTGAACTGGGTTCCTCTATCTGATACTATACTCTTAGGCACACCGTGAAGGCATACAATTCTGCTCATGTAAATTTTTGCTAACTTGGCACTTGTATAGGTGGTCTTCACAAGTATGAAATGAGCCACCTTAGTTAGGCGATCCACCAATACCCATATGGAATCATACCCTGACCTGGTCCTTGGTAATCCTGTGATGAAATCCATACCAATATTTTCCCACTTCCATTCAGGAATAGGCAGTGGTTGAAGCAAACCTGCTGGTTTTTGGTGTTCCGCTTTGACTCTGCTGCACACATCACGCAAAGCGATATGTTCTGCGATGTCCCTTTTTAGATTGTTCGACCAAAACCTTTCCTTCATGTCCATGTACATCTTAGTATTTCCCGGGTGAATAGAATACGGAGAGTTGTGTCCTTCTTGTAAGATCAGTTTTCGCAACTCTGGGTCTCGTGGAACACATATACGTTTCCCGTTCCATAAAGTACCCTGATCGTCAACACGGAAACTCTTAGCCTTCCCTAGACTAATGTTTTCCTTTATCTTTCCAATTTCCTCATCAGTCTTCTGGGCTTCTCGGATTTTGTCTAGTAGAGTGGGTTGAACATCTAAGGACATGAGATATCCTTCTGGTACAATCTCAATCCGAGTTCTTTGAATTGCTTACACAAGTCATCGGCAATTCCCTTTGTAAGGCCATTTACAAATGTCTTACGACTTAGAGCATCGGCTACTACATTTGCTTTCGGATGGTATTGCAAACTTAAGTCGTAATCCTTGATAAGTTCTAGCCATCTTCTTTGTGTCATGTTGATTTCATACGGGTGAAGATGTACTTCAAGCTCTTATGATCATGAACACTTCACACCTCTTTCCCAAAAGATAATGTCTCCATGTTTTGAGTGCATGGACAACAGATGCTAACTCCAAATCATGAGTAGGATAGTTTACTTCATGAGTTTTGAGTTGTATCGAAGCGTAGGCTACGACTTTACCACCTTGCATAAGTCGGCACCCAAACCTTGATGAGAAGCATCACAATATACTTGGAAATCCTTTTCCAAATCATGGAACAAAATCTTGTCTTGTCACAAGTCTCTTCTTTAATTCTTGAAACTGATTTCACAACCTTCACCAAGCAAACTTCTTATCCTTCTTGACAATTCATCATTGGCTTAGCAACCTTCGAGAAATTTTCAATGAACCTTCTGTAATAACCTGCTAAGCCGAGAAAACTACGAACTTCTTTCACATTCTTGGGTGATTCCCATTCTGTCACAGCTGAAACCTTAGCAGGATCAACTGCCACACCATCTTTTGTCATCACATGACCAAGAAAACCAACTTTCTCTAACCAGAACTCACACTTGCTGAATTTGGCATAAAGTTTATGTTCCCTCAGTTTCTCAAGTATCAAGCGTAGATGTCTTTCATGTTCTTCCTTGCTCTTGGAGTAGACCAAGATATCATCGATGAAAACGACAACGAACTTGTCAAGAAATTCCATGAACACTTTGTTCATCATATTCATGAAGTATCTTTGGGCGTTGGTTAAACCGAAAGGCATCACTGTATACTCATATAATCCATACCTTGTGGTGAATGCTGTTTTTGGTATGTCTTGCTCTCGTATATTGAGTTGAAAATAACCTGACCGGAGATCAATCTTCGAAAATACACATGCTCCTTCTAGCTGATCAAATAAGTCGTTGATTCTTGGCAAAGGATATTTGTTCTTGATAGTAACCTCGTTGAGTGAACGGTAGTCAATACATAATCTTTGTGTTCTATCCTTCTTCTCCACGAACAATACTGGGGCTCCCCAAGATGAAGAACTTGGTTGAATAAACCCTTTCAGAATCGTTCTCCTAGCTGTTTCTTGAGCTCTTTCAATTCATCAACTGACATTTTGTATGGCCTCTTAGCTATTGGTCCTGATCCTGGCACCAAATCTATCAGAAACTCCACATCTCTATCCGGTGGCATCCCTGGTAGCTCTTCCGGAAACACATCCGGATACTCACACACTATTGGTACACTGTCCATACTAACCCCCTTAAGAGAATTTAGCCTACTTCATTTGGATTCAAAGTTTGACTTAAATTTTATTCTTTTTCCTTCGGGAGTTGTGAGTGTAACTGTACGATTGGCACAATCTAATATCCCTTCATACTTAGCCATCCAATCCATTCCCAAAATCACATCCAATCCTTGGGAATTCAGGATTATTAGGTTCACTGGAAACTTATGTTTTCCAAACTCTATGACTAAGTCATGACATCCTGAGTTCACTATCATTTCTCCCCCTGGAGAACTTACTCTTACAGGACACCCAATGGTTTCCACCGGTAGTTCATTTCTTTCAACAAATGATTTTGAGATGAATGAATGTGATGCACCGGTATCAAAGAGTACAAATGCTGAAATTGAATTGAGTCTGAACTTACCAGCCACGGCATCAGGCTCCTCATAGACCTCCTCCACATTGATGTGGTTAACCTGTCCTTTCTGAAAAGGATTTGGTTTGTTAGGTCCTTCAACTTTCTTCTCAGGGCACTCATTAGCATAATGCCCCAGCTTTTTGCATTTGAAGCACTCAACCTGACTGAGGTCCTTTTTAGGAGGTTGGCCTCCACTTCCACTACCATTTCCACCATAGTGGCTCTTATGTCCACCCTTGTGGTTCTTGTACTTGTCCTTGTCATGACTGCGGTGATGTTTGTTGTCATGACGGTTGTGGTTGTGCTTGCTGAATTTCCCATTTTTATGGGATCCTGAGCTGCCACAGTCATCATAGTGAGATCGTTTGTGAGACGATCCCGAGCTGTGCTTGTCGGAGTGTTTCCTCTTTCTACTCTCGACTTGTTTCATTTTACTCTCCAAAATAGCAGCCTTGTCACACAAAGACTGATAAGTTGGAACATATGCCACTGCCAACTGCAGATTCAGCTCATCGTTTAAGCCTTCTAGAAATTTTTCCTTTCTTTTGGCATCTGTGTCAACCTCATCCGGTGCATAGCGCGCCAGATTGTTGAACTCCTCTATGTATTCCGCCACGCTGCGGTGGCGCTGTTTCAGGTTGTGAAACTCCTTCTTTTTCAGACTCATCATTCCTGATGAGATATGAGCGGTGCGAAAGCCATCCTCAAAGATAGCCCAAGTCACCTCATCAATAGGAGTGGTGATTTGGAAGTTATCCCACCATGTGGCGGCTGGTCCTTCCAACAGATGTGTTGCGAACCTGACTTTTTCAGCATCCGTGCAGCCCACGGTCACTAAGTCCTTGTTCACGGAACGTAGCCAGTCATTGGCCACCATGGGATCAGTTGTTCCCGCAAACCCTCAAACGCAGAAATCTGGTGAGCATATCGAAACCCGGAGGGTTGTTGTTGTTGTTGTTGTTGTTGTTGGGGTTGTTGTTGTTATTCTGGTTTTGAATGAATGTCGTCATCATTTTCATAAGTTGTGTTTGCGCATTCATCATTTGTTGCATTTCCGGGGTGATGTTGTTGGGGTTGGGGTTTGCGCGACGGGGAGGAATCTGTGGTTTGTTCAAATAGATAAGAATGAGATACCCGTAGATGATTCATGCACAATACATCATAAGCAAACACATAACAATCATCATAAGAATAAAAGTTCAACATCCACATAATAAGCTCATGAAGTAAAACACACAAGTGGCAAGCCATCCACATGTCGGATGGTCCAATAACAAGTTCACAATAATAAGTATGAATAAGAAAGGTAAACGAGTAGTCAGTCTACTCATCAGCGTCAATCTCCTCCTCGACGAAGGTAAGACCTGCGTTCTCCATCGCGGTCTTGTTCTCCTCAATCGTAGTGGTCAAGGAATCGACCTTGGACTTGAGAGTCCTCTTCTGGGAGCGAAGTCTCTCAATAACCATCTGCTGCTGCTCAAGCTCGAAGTCCTTGGACTTCAGTTCCTCGGTCATGTCCCGGATCTTCTTGTTCCTATCCTGGACGCGTTTCTCTTGACTCTTGAACTTGCGGTCCTGGGCCTCGAACTTTGTCTCCATTTCCTTGATCATCTCATCCTGCTGCGCAAAAAGCTTGTCCTTCTCGCGAAGCTGCACCTGAAGCTCGTCATTACCTAGCATGACGTTCGTTCTGTCCGTATCTACGTGCCTGAGAAGAGTCTCTAAGTCCTGAAGATAAAGACGTATCGGCTCCGCAGTGCTCCTCGAGTCGTCCTCAAAGTCGATGGACTCTCCATCAACATCACGTCTCCCAAAGACGTGGAAGTGAGTGCCTCTAACCTGACGGGAATGACGGCCTAACAGTCGTCCTATCAGATCCTGCATGACTACCTCCATGCCTCTCTCCCTGTCATCGTGCATCAGCTTGAAGACGATGGTCTCAGTAGTAGGCTCAGTCTGGCGTCCGGGCTGATTCACCTTGAAGCCCTAGAGGTCCTTCCTCTCGAACTTGGTGAGTGGGTACACCGTAATGGTAGGAAGAGGGAGATCAAGCAGAGTGGTAAGCTCAATGATACGGGGACCAAAACGAGTAACCCGAAACTCCTCAACACTGCTGATGGCAATAGGCATCTATTTATAAGAATGAAAAAGTTAGAACAACACAAATCAAGATAATTCGAGACAATCATTCATACATATCCATGGAATACAATCATCACACAAATCATGCATACATAAGTCTATTACATTAATCAAAGGTCCAACATAATTAGAATATATTTTGGAAATAAGGTGATAGGTGGTGGTCCAACTAACGAAGTTTCTTACAGTCCAATCTCACGGGATCTATTCTTAAACACAATGTTCCTAGAGGCAATCCACCAATCTTGCTCTCTTGACTCTATCACTAAGTCTATAACATCTCCCCTTATCTCTTGGTTGTTGTCTTCCAACTCTTGAGTAAGCTCCTTCTCTTTCTCTAAGTCCTTTTGGAGGTTGAGCATTCTGCACTTGACTCTAGCACTTAGTTCCTTGATAGTCCTCCAAGCTGCATCCCTGGCTGACTCAAAGAATGTGGTGTGCATTGTTGTGTTGGTGTACATGCAGAATCCCCTTTCTTTGTGGTTGTCTTCCTTGTTTTTGTACAAGTGAAGTTGCACCCACCAATACTCCACTCCTTCATCCATCACCGGAAAGCCCTTGTACACGGCTTCACCATGTGCATCCATTGCCTCCATGAGGTCCTTGAGAATGTTGGGAAACTCAGTCTCACACTCCAAGGTCATGGTCATGAGTGGTCCCTTCTTCACGGCTTCGTTGATGGAGTTCATCTACAAAGGAAGTTGAAAGAGATTAGAAAAGTTTTACGAGAGGAATAGACAAGTGTAGAAGTAGTTGCAAAACTTTTTCCTTAGTGGTTTTCCAATTCTAGGGTCATAATCCTACAGGCAACACGGTGCTCTGATACCATCTGTTACACCCCTCCTTTATAAAGGAAAGGATCCCTGTGATTGCAATGCTAGTCCCTGGATCAATGCTAGCATCCACAGTTTAAGATGAAGTACACAGATACAAAGGTCGTTTATTACATTCATTCCAGAGTTAAAACATAGTCTTTTACAACTCAGGGCCAAAGGCCTAATACAAGAGTTTATGGAATAAGTAAATAAACACAAGTCTTCATCTTCATGTGCCACAGGCAAGCATGTTGAGTGTAGACTCATGACTTCTAATCATCATCGGAGTAACCTGCAACATCACAAGTTACAACCACAGAGGGTCAATACTTTGGAATAGTATTGGCAAGTGATACCTTAGTATATTTTAAGTGGACTATATTACTATATGCATTTTGGCCAAGTGTAGTTTGGCTTGCTTTGCTTAAAAATAGGTTTTTCTTATTAGTTGAAAACTCTAAGTTTCTTCTTTGTCAAAAACATTCCCAAGGAAACCACCAATAGACATTGAGGTCCTTCACCCTTGTTCACCCACAAATTTTTATTGTAGAAGTTGGAGTGATGAGATTCTTGTAGCTTCCATGTCTTGATGCTCAAAAGTGTCCATTTCCTTGGACTAGGCTAAGTACTTAGGTTTTCCATCTGCAGAGGTTGTGCACTTTCCCCACCAGACTTGGTTTCCCAAGACAGGACCTTTCAGAAGCCTTTCCTTAGTCAAATGGACGCGTTCCAACCTATCATCCCATCTACCACCAACTGTCCAAAAGACTAAGTTCTAGCAACCTATATGATCAAGGCAGAGCCCATTTTGCCAAGTGGTTGCCGTAAGCTTTCTCAACACTTGGCCTCCAAATCCCTTTGTGCACGGGTGGCATACCACAAGTGAGATACACAACCCAAGTCCATGGCCTTGTGTAACCACTCAACATAACCCAAACATTCCATTCCACCAAGGAGGTTCATTTGACTTAGTTGTTTTATTAAGAAAAACATAAGTCTCTTGACTTAGAATATTTTATCATAAACTATATAGATGTTCACCACCCTTGTTTGCTAAGTAGGACTAAGCAGAATATGGCAACCTACCATAGGATAATTTCCTTAGCATTTCTACTATTTCATTCTACTTGGGATTTCCCATCTTAGCACTTGGCAAAATATCATGCAATAATTTCTAGCAAAATAACTAATGCTAGTACAAAACATAGGACGAAAATGTTTATGAAAATATCACTTTCCTTGGTAGTGGGGAGAGTAGCACTCTTCACAATCACAATCACTAGCAAAATCTACACAAGAAATAATAGCATACAATTACACACAATTATATACAATTCAAATATAATATGAATGCATGCATGCAAGAACCTACTAAGTGATGATTTTTGAAATTACCACCAAGTATGCTTATGACTATTGAAACTTATCATAACACAAAATTTTTGCAAACTAAACTCATTTGGCATCCATATAGTTTACTAAAATAATTTCCATTTAAAATGGTCCTATAACATGTTCTATAAATAAAATCATTTTTAACTGTTACTATATGCTAAATAAAGGGTACATTCTGAAAGGCCTTGTTTCACTGAATCCAACGGTATAAAGTTTGCAAAAATCTAACGTGGAATTTAAAAGTTATAAGCATTTGAAGTTTAAATCTAAATCAGGTTTTAAATTCTGTTTTTAATTTAACCTTGCCACGCGTCGCGTTATTACTGGCGCGTACCGGTTCGCACCGGATCACCCTTCTGTGCCGTTGGATCTAACTAACGCTGCGCGGCTCAGATCTGTCCATACCCCTTCGTTAAGTGAAGTGTTTCTACGCGTAGGATTCAGATCTAACGGCTAAGAATCTCCTAACCAAAAGCGGCGGCGCTGGCGGTGACGGTGCGTCGATCGATGAAGGTCTTGGCGTTCTAGGTCGCCCGGGAAGGAGGAGATGCTTACGAGAACCGCAGGAGGCTGGCGATGCTCAAGGTGGCAATGGCTTGGGAAGGCGACGGGGTCGCGGGGATTCCTCGCGGAGTTCGCGAATGCGGCCACGTCGATCGTCGATGTTGGCGAGGTTCCTCGTCGCTAAGCCAAAATAGTCTTGTCGGATCGCAAGATGATGAGGATTCTAGGCGTACGTCGAGGGCAAGGCGGTGGCTACTTACGGAGGAGGTCGCGGAGTTCGTGCGAGCGGTGGCGGCCGGTCGACGTTGCTGAAGCTAGGGGTCATGCGAAGGCAAGCGGAGTGCCGAAGATGCCAGAGGTTCACTTGAACAAGATAGCGTGACCACAGGGGGGGAACTCGAGACTCACCGGTCGCCGGCGATCGTCGGAGACGGGGTTGCAGAGAGAGAAATGCGCGCACTGGGGCGTGCTTGGGGTTTGGGGGAAAAGAGAGAGAGGACAGAGGGGGTTTATATAGCCTGGCTAAGCGCGAGAATTACTCGGCCATTGATTCGAATTGACGCGATTATCACTCGTGAAAGCAGCGTTGATTGGGGACAACAGTGTCGTATGGTGGAGACGACATTGGCGTGGAGATGGCCCGCTTGTCGGTAGGTGCGGAGTTTGGGTGGGGTCTGCTTGTCGGTGCGTCTTTTGCGTGCTCGTGAGAAGAAAAGGAGATCCCCGGGTGGGCTTACTGGGCTCGTTCTTGTGCTGGGCCAGATTGTGGCCGCGTGGCCTTTTTCTTTTGAAGTGTTCTTTTCTTTTTCTAACTTCATTTTCTGGTATGAATTTTGATATGAATTCAAATCCTTTTGAAATCAAACTGCCTTGGGACTTTTGCAGGGTTTTTGTGGATTCAAAAATAGTCATAAAACTAAGTGGTTACTTTGCAAGGCTTGGTCCATCTTGGTTTCTAAAATAATTAGGGATTTGTTCCTGTTTGCAAATAATTGAAAGGGATTTTGAAAACTACTTCTAAATTTGAAATCTTGGGGGTTAAAAGTTTCACCTAAACTTTCCATCAATGGAGGCAAGCAAACAAGTACTTAAACATTCAAATTTCAAAGGGTGATGTTTATTTGGGATAAATTGACCACATGAAATCATAGCTCATATTCTATCACTAAGTGATTTTTGAGAAAACCTTAAATGAATGAATGATGCAAAGATGATATGAATGAGTTTTGAAACTATGATTTTTGGGATGTTACACCAATGGTCAGGTTGAGCGAGCCAATGGATTAATTCTGCAGGGAATCAAGCCACGTCTTGAGGCACCGCTACATAGAGCAGCTGGAGCCTAGGCGGAAGAATTGCCATATGTGTTGTGGAGTTCTGAACTACACCCAATGATCCACCTACACCTTACTTCATGGTATATGGAGCAGAAGCCATCTTGCCTTCTGACATCCTCCACGATGCACCAAGAGTTGCCGCCTACGACGAGGATGACGCTGAAGAATCCAGACGCCTAGATGTGGACCTTCTCGAGGAGGAGCGCGTTTTGGCATGCCAAAGATCCGCCATCTACCAGCAGAAGCTACGCAGCTACCATAGTTGCCGCGTTCGGCATCGCTCGTTTAAAGAGGGGGATTTGGTGCTCCGACTTAAGCAGAAAAATTCACACAAATTATCCCCGCCATGGGAAGGACCATTCATCATAAGCAAGGCGCTGCTCAATGGGTCTTACTACCTTGTTGACAATCGTGAACTAAAGGATAGAACCAACAAGGATCATAAGCGTAAGCGACGTGACCTAGATGATGACTACCCGGAGCTTGATCGGCCATGGAACATAGCACAGCTACGTCCTTTTTACACTTAGCATTTTTTATCTAATTGTGTACCTTTTATATGATCAATGAAATAAAGCTCTTTGGTTCACTCATATTTTCTGAGTCTTTTACCTCCTTTAGTGTTCATTTTTGGATCATGTAAAACCTTTATGCACAAGCCTTGCATTTACACTTGTGAAAAATTCCGCCTACGGGCGTTAGCTTAAGTTTTCTGGTCTACACGTTCTTTATCGTTTTTATGTGGATTCTGGAGTAGTGACTTTTGGCACTTGTTGTTGGCGATTTTGTGCTCGGGTTATTGACGGTGCCATTGGGCATCATCACCTAAGCACATGGTTCTGACAACGATTCTTCCGACTCACGAAAAGTCAAGCATAAGAACCAGAGTAATGGATAAGCCAACACTTACATAAAAAATATATACATGCTAGAAATTAGTTCTTAAGTAGCAGGACACAACAACCATTGTTTTCCGCCTTAAGTTACATCGCCAAGTTTTTTGCGCATACACCAAAGGTGAAACAGAAATTACAAAGTGTTTTTCATTCTTTGGGCGTAGGAGACTTGGAGGCCGCATCGTCCCCAGCCAGAGAATCACCCTCAACATCGGCGATGTGATGAGACTCGGAGGAATCTTGGTTGACGTTGTCGATGGTGTTCCTGGGCACGAAGACGTCAACGTCCACCAACTCGGAAACTCTGGTGTCATAGCCCGCGAGTGATGACAAGATGGCTTCATGATCAATCTCCTTACCGTCATCGTCAACGTTGGGGATACCAGAGGTCACCGTGTCAATGTCGGCATCTTCGTAGTGTGCCTTCACCATTGACAGCGCCAACCCGTGCACATGAATCTTTCCAGCTTGTGACACGCTCGGGGGCTCAACGCAGAATCTCCGAGTACTTCGTCACGGAGTCCGAGAACTTGATGTATATCTGGAGGGGCTAGGCAATCTCTTTGGCCTGGGTGATGGCGGTGTTGATGAAGTTGCCGGCAAGAACCATGCATTCCTTGTCCGAAGGAGGCGAGCGGGTTAAACCCATAGGAGCTGAAAATTCCGACAGGAAGCGCATGAGTTCAATAGACTCTAAGTATCCAGACTACAGAAATAAAAGGTAGAGGAAACTTACTGAAGATGCTGGCCTTGGCCTGCCAGAGGGTGTCCGCCAGGGATTCCTTCTCTTGTTGGAGGAGCTTAAACGCCTCGCTATGGCGATGGTTTTGCTCATCAGCAACTTGCTTCTGATCCTTTAAGATCGCAAGCTCCTCCTTCAAGCGATTGATTTCCGCGGTGGCGGAATCCTGCAGGGCTTTCATGGAATCCTCATGCATCTTCAGCATCTCTTCCCTCTCCTTTTTAAGGATTTTTTTCTCGCTGTCCAGCTGCTGGATATGCTTGGACTGCTCGACAATATCCTTGGCCTTGGCAACATGTTCTGCAATTCGGGGAAAACAAAGTACACAGTGAGTACTCGGATATTATGGGCACAAAAACAAGACGGAAATGCGCAAAAAGAAAACAGACTCTTGTTTTTGATGATCTGTTCCTTCAAGATGGCAGTTTTACCCTTTTTGGCTTCAAGATCTGCGCGCATCTTCTGATACTTGTCGTTGGCCATGCCCCTCCGAGCATTCTCGTTCTGTGGAAACAAGTATAAAGTTAAACCGTTGTTTGGTCTGCTTGGAGCATCTAGTCGGAAATTTTCCACCTAGACGCTCGGGGGCTACAGCAAGAGTTTTTAACTTAGCAATATGCTTAGCTTTTCTTTAAGCATCTAGTCGGAGCTAATTCAGTTCTCGATTAGAGGCTTGGGGCTCTGAGATAAAGTTTTTAACTCGGAATCTGCTTAGCTTTTCTTTAAGCATCTAGTCAGAACTAATTCAGTTACAACTAGAGGCTTGGGGGCTACAGTATTGAAAATTATGAACACTGCATATGCTACTCTTAAAGCATCTAGTCGGAATAGTTTGTTCCATCTAAATGCTTGGGGGTTACAGTGAGAGTTTTTTCTAACTTAGTCACTCTTAGAGCATATAGATGCAAAACATATGGTTTTCTGTCTACATCCTCGGGGGCTACAGTGGGATACTCATATGAAATGCAAAAGGCAAAGTAAAAACTTACAAGTGCAATAATCTTGAGGTTTGTAGCACTCTCGGCTAGCAGCTTGCCGAAGGAAATGCTATTTCCTCGCAAGATATCCGCTTGTCGGAGTAGCTCCTCAAGACCACACGTCGGAGATGACGGTACTCCTCCAGGAACAAGAGTTGTGTTACTCGGCGTGAGCGCCGGGTAAACTATCTTCGGAAACTCAAAAAGTTTCTAAGGAGTAGGGGCACCGCCTTCGGCAGAGGTACCAGCTGCCACCACCGCCTTGCCGCTACCGATGGCATCCTTAGCCGGAGCTTCAGTCATTTGTAGAGCAGCGCTCTCCTGCGTCGCCTGATCGCCGACAACAACGAGTTCGGTAGAGGCGCCAGAATCCACTTCCATGGTGAAAGGGCCTGGTGCCTCCTGGGATTGAGAGCTTGTCGGAGCAGAGGAGGGCTTGCGGCAGGAGTAGCAGGGGCGATGGCGGGGGAGGAATCGCGATGCAGGATGTCCTTGATATTTCTAGAAGCCCCCAAAGTTTTGGAGGACTTCTTGAGGCTGGTCGTGGCTTTCTTCCTGAAACGTGCAAAGTGCATAAGTACAGGAACAAGAAAAATAAATAGACAATGTCGGAGAATGAGAGGCTTACACTAGGGGGGCGCTTTGGCAAAAATCCCGGTGGCTTTTTCTTCTTTCCGCCTGTATGGCGGTAGTCTTCTTGGAGGCTCCACCCTCCGTCTTCTTCTTCTTTCCTCCGTCGGCAGCGTTAGGGGTGGAGCTCTTCCGCTTTCGCGCCAACGGGACATCATCGTCGGACATGACCATGACTTCCTTCATCTTTGGATTGTAGATTTGGGCAGTAAGGTTGCCCTCATCTAGATCGCTAAGCTGTTAAGTGAGAAGTCACCGTGTTAGATAAGATGGTATTGGCAAGACGGAAAAACTTGAGCAATGTCTTACATGGAAAATAAAACATCTACCTTTGGGCACTTGCCGTCTACGAACATGTCGTAGGTGATGGTGAAGCCACGTTTCTTATCCTTCACCTTGACGATGTCCTTCAGGCGAAGCTTGACGGAGTCGCTCGAGAAGTTATCCACGGAAATCCAGAGGGTATCCCTTCGATCACTGGTATAATCGTGCATAAACTTCGCGCGGTGCTGCAGAGGTTGGATTTGCCTGATGAACCAGCACATGGCTGGGTCCAAGCCGGTCAAACCCGTCTCTACGAACCATTCGATCCGCCTTATTGCGCGCTAAGCGTCGAGGTCGGAGGGAAGGGAGGCATGGGATCTCCATGTAGAAACTTCGGCGGCGGATCCATCCACGAAGTCCGGGTATGTCACTTCTCGGCCCGCCAAAGGAATGTCGGGGCCGTAGAAGTACGTCCGCTGCCAGTTCTTGCAGGACTCGTGGCCGACGATGTCGTGGAACCGCCGGCCAGGTCGAATCTTGAAGCTTATGGTGCCGCAGTTCCTAAGCTCCTCCCTACTATGTCCGACTTCACGTTTGACGGTGAAGAAGTACACGAACAAGTCTAACCTAGGCCTTATCCTTAGGTAACCCTCGCAAAGTGCCACGAAGTTGCTAAGCACTAAGATGCTATTGGGGGAGAGGTTGTGGGGTTGGACCTTGTAGTGGTTCAAGACGGAGAGAAAGAAGTGGGAGATGGGCAAGGAAACGCTGCACTGTGTGAGCCTTGACGTACACCTTTCTCCGACTTAGGAGAAGGTGTCACCTCGCCGGGCCGCCTGGCCATGAGCCCTCCGTGTGGGAGGTAGCCTTCGGCAACCATATCTGGATGTCGCGGTCGGTGATGTCCGAGCCGCGCTAGTCACCCTTATGCGAGTCTGGCTCTTCTTCAAGTGGTTCCAGCGCCGCCAGATTATGGTCGCCGCCGGTGGTCTCGATCACCGCCGATGCAGGGACGACCAGGCCCTCCCGGGGCATGACGACAGAGCTCACCGGCTTCGCCGCGGCTTCGCTCGACGCCGCCATTGATGGGGAAGAGCTGCTGCTGGCCATGGAGTGGTGGAAGGATGCGACTGACACAGATGGAGGCTAGGGTTTTTGAGGTTTCTCGCGGAGAGCTCGAGGAGGCGTGCGGCTGGAGGAAGAAGACGATGACGCGAGAGGAATAAGGTAAAAAGTGGAAAACGCCCCACGGTTACTATTTATCATCCTCTGCATCAAGATTCGTGCAGCTAATCAGACGGTTTCCGCGTAGATGACGTGTTCGTGAACGTGCGCGGTAATTTCGCCACGTCTCCAACCGCCGCCGCCAATGGTTCATATCGCTCGCGCGGGAAAATCGGATATGATTACGTTCTCTGCATGTGTGAGTTACGAGGCGTCGCTGACCTAAGCCTACGTCGTCATAACTGACACGGGTAGATGAGCCGTCGCATCGAAGTTCCAGCATGGACGGATTTAATCCGACTACGGAAGAGTACGATGGAAGATTCAGCATTTTTCCGGCTTATAAATCGAAGACGGAGAAAACCTTGCAGGGTTCTTTGGGAGGACTACAAGATATTGCTTGACGATTTGCCGACATCCATCTAGACGGAGCATTCCATGTGAAGAGGCAAGACGGCGCAAGATCTCGAGTTCTCCGGGCTACTCAGGGGATATGCTATATGGGTATCCTAATAGCATGTCTCTTATCCGACTAACCGGGTGGCCCATAGTCGGTAGCATGGCCTATGGCTCAAGGCCTAGTTAGGTGGATCCAAGGAGTCCCATGTCGATAAAGAAAGGCTACGGTGGAGTCACCAGCTCTTGAGCCTTGGAGTGCAAGATACACAAGACTAGTGATGACCGTAGGACTCAGAATCCTGTCCGTTAGGAATTTTTCCTCAGAACCTAGGACCTAGCGACTATATAAGTCGGGCCTATGGGAGCCTTTAGGGAACGATCATAGATAACTTCATACAACCTCGCACAGCGAACCTATCTCTGTAACTTGGCGTATTGCCCTTATAGTGATTTATAGCAGGAGTAGGATTCCGCCACCGTTGTGGGATCTGAACCTGGGTAAGCTGTGTTACCTCGTACCCGTCAACCGTCCGCCTTACCCCACGTCTCTAAACACGCACTGTGAGGACCCCTCCATGGCGTACTCGTTGGCAAAACCACGACACATGGCTCAGAGACCCTATAGTATGAACCCGTCTGAACTAGCAGGACTAAAGAAGCAACTGGATGCCATGCTGGAAATAGGATTGATTCAACCAAGTGCGTCACCATGGAGATCACCTGTCTTGTTCGTGGACAAGAAGGATGGAGGAAACCGTTTGTGTACGGATTACCGGAAGTTTAATGATGTCACAATCAAGAACAAGTACCCATTGCCCAAGATACAAGATTTGTTTGATCAGTTGACCAGTGCCAAAGTTTTTTCTAAGATTGATCTTAGAACTGGCTATCACCAACTCAAGATTCGTGCAGAGGATATTCCAAAGACTTCCTTTACCACCAGATATGGATTATACGAGTATACTGTCATGTCTTTTGGATTAACCAATGCCCCCGCTTATTTCATGAATCTCGAATAAGATTTTTATGGACTTCCTGGATAATTTTGTCGTTTTTTTCATCGATGACATTCTGATTTATTCCAAATCAGAAGAAGAACATGAGCTACACCTAAGGACCATTCTTGGAACCCTTAGAGAGCATCAGTTGTATGCCAAGTTTAGCAAATGTGAATTCTGGTTATAGGAGGTAGGATTCCTCGGTCACATTGTATCAGCCGGAGGAATTGTCGTTTACCCTGCAATGGTGAAAGATGTCAAAGATTGGCAAGCCCCAACCACTCAAACCCAAGTTCGTGCATTTATCGGATTGGCGGGATATTACCGCAAGTTCGTAGAAGGATTCTCGAGTATCGCTAGACCCATGACCCAATTGCTAAAGAAAGACAAGAAGTTTGAATGGATAGACAAATGTGAAGCGAGTTTTCAAGAACTCAAGAGGAGATTGATTTCAGCCCCAATCTTAATCATGCCGGATATCACGAAGCCCTTCGACGTGTATTGTGATGCATCCAAGATCGGTCTCGGATGTGTGCTAATGCAAGAAGGTAAAGTCATATCTTATTTATCCCAATAACTGAAACAACATGAGCAAAATTACCCAACCCATGATCTCGAACTCGCAGCCGTAGTTCTAGCCCTGAAGACATGGAGGCATTACCTGATGGGAAACCGTTGTGAGATTTATTCACATCACAAGAGCATGAAGTATATATTCACTCAGAAGGAGCTGAATATGAGACAGAGAAGATGGATTGAGCTAATCAAGGATTACGATCTGGACATTCACTATCACCCTGGTAAAGCCAATGTGGTAGAAGATGCCCTTAGCAGATTGCCGTGCCGCTTGAACTCCATGATTTTGAAGGAGCAACCAAGCTTGCACAAAGAGATGGAAGATTTTTGAATGGAATTAGTAAGTGAAGGATTTTTTGCTAGCATAGAACTTCAACCCACTTTGATCAGCCAGATCAAGGAGGCGCAGAAAGGAAATGCTAGTATCGATGGAATCAAGCGTCATATTGGTACATGCAAAGTACCCGGATTCACCGAAGACGAAGAAGGAGTTCTGTGGTACAAAGGACGCCTTTGTGTACCAGCAGATTCTGAGTTGAAAGAAGTTATTCTGAAGGAAGCTCATGATACCCTTTATTCTATCCACCCCGGAGGAACGAAGATGTATCAAGACTTGAAAGAGAAATTTTGGTGGCATAAGATGAAGAGAGAAATCGGAAGCTATATCGCCAAGTGTGATATATGTCAGCGAGTCAAAGCCGGACATCAAAGACCCGCTGGATTGTTGCAACCATTGCAGATTCCGGAATGGAAATGGGATTCCGCTGGAATGGACTTTATCACCGGATTGCCTACTTCTAGTAGGGGAAATGACTCTATCTGGGTCATAGTGGACAGGTTGTCCAAAGTCGCCCATTTCTTACCCGTCAAGACCACATATCAGAGTTCGAAGCTAGAGGAGTTATACATCGCTAGAATCGTTAGTTTGCATGGAGTCCCCAAGAACATCGTATCGGATCGAGGAACTCATTTTACCTCGAGATTCTGGAAGAAAGTCCAAGAAGGTTTAGGAACCCGACTCGATTTCAGCACCGCGTATCACCCTCAAACCAATGGACAAACGGAGCGAGTAAATCAAATACTTGAAGATATGCTGAGAGAATGTGTGTTAGAATATGGATCTAAGTGGGAAGACTGTCTGCTGTTTGCAGAATTTTCATGCAACAACAGTTATCAAGCTAGTCTGCAAATGTCCCCATTTGAATTCATGTATGTAAGGAAGTGTCGCACCCCTTTAAACTGGTCGGAAGTAGGAGAGAGTCAGATTTTCGGACCCGACATCCTACGAGAAGCAGAAGAGAAGGTTTACAAGATTCGTGAGCACCTCAAGACAGCCCAGTCCAGACAGAAGAGTTACGCCGACAAGAGACATCGAGACCTCGCCTTCAACATAGGAGATTTTGTGTATCTGAAAGTGTCACCATTGAAAGGAATGCAGCGTTTCCAACTGAAAGGAAAGTTAGCCCCCAGATATATCGGACCCTTCAAGATTCTGAACCATCGAGGAGAAGTGCCGTATCAATTGGAACTACCCAAAGAGATGTCAGCCGTGCACAATGTGTTCCATATCTCATTACTTCGCAAGTGCCTCGAAGTTCTGGAGAAGACTGAAGTTTTCAAGAATATCGATCACCAGACCATAGAGATCAACGATGACCTGACCTATCCCGAAGTACCCATCCGTATTTTGGAAGAAGCATTCAGAACTACCAGAACCCGAAGCATCAAGTTTCTCAAGATTCAATGGAGCAACCACACGGAAGAGGAAGCTACCTGGGAGCGCGAAGATCACATCAGAACAGAGTTTCCCGATCTCTTCGAATCCTAGGTAATCTTTTTTGTCCTTTTTCAAATCTCGGGACAATATTTTGTTTAAGGGGGAAGGTTTGTAACATACCAAAAATATTGAACTTGGATCATCAAACTCTAATCATCAAAATTAGGGTTAACAAAAACTTTTCCAATTAAAAATATGAAAGCATTCATATGTGTATGCATTACAATTTGGATTCTTTTGAATTGCCTTGGTTATGTGTTTCTTTGCTTGTAAAATGATTCTTAGGTGAAATAAACATCATATAAACAATCCCCAAACTTTTCCCAAAGACAAATAAATCAAAACAAACCATTTAAGTGAATGGTCACTTTGGCCAAATTAACTCCCATGCCTAGTTTGTGTGGCATCCCGCAAAAACCACTACTAGAAAATCGCGTTGTTTTTGTGCATTGCATCGTCATCATCATGCATTGTTTGTCTGCATTATTTGAAAAGCCCAATTTTTGGTTATACAAATACCCCTCTTTATTTTTAAAAGGCAAAAACCACGAGTGTATCGGATATTTTGTTTCACCTAAAAACTATTTGCAAAGTGGTTCTGTTTTAAATTAAAGAGAACCAAACAAACACAAAACTAAAACAGCCCTACCCTAAATATATTCCCACCCAAATCCTATCTACCTACCAACCAAATCGTGCCACCTCCCCCTCTCACCCAAAACCTACCCACCTGCCACCTCACCGATCCACCACCTCTCTCTCTCTTTTACACCCAGTCCCCTCCTACCCCTCTCCCTTACAATCTGGACCCACCCCAACCCAGCGCCACCTCACCCTTTTCTTCTCTCACTGAGCAGTGCACCCTCTCTCTCTTCCCTGGGCCCCGCCCACTCCCTCTCCTCCTGCCTGGTCCCGCTCCCATGACCCTCTGGACCGGGTCAACCCCCACGACACACACCCATCCCACCAGCCCCCGCCCTTGGGACCCCCCGACGCCCTTCTCCCACCTCGCGCGACCGCATCCTCCCACCTCCTCTTCCCCTTCTTGGCTCGCTCCGCCGCCAGCCCTCAGTCGCAAGCCCACCCCGCCTCCTTCCTCTGCTCGCAAGCCCGCCTGCCAGCGCTCACAGGCCCGCCGGCCACGCCCAACCGCGCCGCCCAGGGTCCCACTCCCTCCCCATCGTGCCCCGTCCTCCCTTCGACTCTCTCCTGTGTCGACCTTCTCCCCCGAGGCGCCAGCAGCCACCGGCGCCGCCTGCCTCGCTCTGACCTCCTCGGCTGCGCGCGCTGCCCAAGCAAGCTCGCCGCCCGGCACCATCTCGCCCCGCTCGTCGCCGACCATGGCCTCCTCACCGGCTCCCTCCCCGCCGCCGTCTCTCCGGTCCGCGCCGGAGGGCACCTCACTTGGCTCAACGGCCGCAGCCCTGTGTCCGCCCACCGCAAGCTTCGCGGCGCCCCGCCGACGCCATCGGCGGTGCCAGCCTTCCGTCCGCAGACCTGCCACGGACCACCTCCGTCCGGCGCCGGCCAGCCACAGCTCCAGCCCGAAAGCTCCACTCACCGCGGGCCCCGCCCTCCTCCTCAGCGCGTGTGACGCGCCTCCGTCCAGCCTTCCTCGCCTCGCCTCAGGTCGCCTAAGTCCCGCCGTCTGCGCCTCTTCGTCTCGGCGCCGCCGCCTCTCTGTGATGCGCCCGACCTCGTGCCAAGCGCCTTGCCGCCACCGTGGCGGTCACCTCCGTCGTTGCCGCGCGGTTGCGGGTCCGACCCCGTGACGCCTGGTCCACCCCTCGGCGCGCATCCCCGTCAAGCGCCCCCGAGCGCCGTCTTTTGTTTCGTGTGTTTTGGTTGCTGTCGGAGTTGGTGGGATGCCAGTACAACCGCCGGTCAAGGCTACCCGTTCATGGGTTCTGTCCCGAGCACAGTAAACGCCAAGATCGACAACGGCACCAACCACAAGAACCTTCTAGTCTCGAAGGCCGGCCAAGATCGTCTAGTTTCCCTGCGCGGATGCTTTTTTTCCCTGGATTCGAAGGCCGACCCCGCCGACGCCAAGTTCTTCCTCTCGGATCCGAGGACACCGAGACGCTGGACCCTCGAGTTCTCCCTCACGGACTCCAAGAACTGCCTCAGACGCCAAGATCGACCCGATACGCGAACCCGACAAGTTCTTCTCGACGACAAGATCATCGACAGGGAACCCGAAGACCACATGTGTGACAAGCACTTCCTCGGGAACGTCAAGTACTACCCCGATAACCTCGAACGTTTCCCCCGGACCAAGGCCGTCGAACCCTGGACCCCGAGACCGACCCCGAACCCCGGAACCCCCAAGATCGTCGAGAACCCTAAAGTGTGACCCTTATCCGAGAACCCTATTTTAAAACATAATAACAACTTGTTGCATATTGAATTGCCATCCTTGCATGCATATCTGTGGTTTGGGGGCCTTACGCCGATTCACCTAATAATTAAATATGGGGCCCATATGCGGGCAAATCTAGCCTTATATTGGCCTCATTTAAATTGGTGTAGCGAACCCGGTGCTATCTTCTGACATGTTAAAACAACATTTACATTGCGGGGTATCTAAACAACTTGAACCACCTAATTAATTGTCGGGACCCCGGTTCCGCTTAATATGACCTAATTGCATCGCACCTTTGCCATGTCATCCCTCATACATGCATCATGCCGATCTTCTGTCGTTTTATTAAATATTGCATCCGTTGTCTATTCTAGTGTTTTGCTTCTTCGCGGATAAGGCCGTTGAGTTGATGTGAGCTTCGCCCCGATCCTCGGTTGAACCTTCGGCAATGTTTCCAGGCGAGCATCTCCCCCTTTCTACCTATCTTACTTTTATAGTATTTACTTCCCTCCTGTTGATCTATTGCTATCTGTGTTGCGATGCTTTAGTTTCCGTACCCGTGATCTACCGTGCAGCCCTATATCGCCTTGGACACATCCTATTACCTGTTGTTTGGTAGCTAGTTGGACTTGCGCGTCGTAGTCGCTTGCTTAAGTGCTGTTGCGTGTTGTCAAATGCCACAGTTGCTGATGTATTGCCGCATGATGATGTTGGAGATGACTCTAGTTTTATTTATCGTCACTTTAATTTCTGTTTAACAACTAAAATTGAAATAAGCAGAGGCATCGGTGGGTGATAGATAATATTTGGTTTCCGAACGCCCACTTGTGTCCCGTAAGACCCCGAGTACTTGATACCTGTTCCTTGATTTATCGCGCTATCCACATCCGGGAGGTATATGGGACCCCGAGCGAGCTTGATTCCGTCTTATTTCTTGGGGCCACAAACTAGTTTGAGGTTTTATTTACGATCCTGTACTTATGCCATGCTACTTTCGTATTTAATTTGCGAGGAGCACACTTTATCTGTTAGGATCGGACACGATTCCGCGGTGTCGAAGCCCAGCCACACTTTCGGGTTCCCACTGCTCACGGTACGATACCCAAACCTTGAGCCCGTCTGAGTCAGTGGCCGTTGCTATGGGATCTACTTAAGGTGGCCTGAAATATTTCTGAATCCTGTGATTGTTCAGTCGTGAAAGCCTCGTTGGGTTTTGATTTGGTTTTTCCGAGGTTGATCGAGCGTGTGTTGCTATTGGTGCACCCCGGCCGGGTAAAACTTTCTGAAAGCTGTGTCCGCGGATATGGACGACTTGGAGCACAGTATCTCGATCATAGACAAGCATAACTAAAGGTTACTGCTATAAATTTGACTTATAATGACTAGTAATCAGCTTCACTATAATGGAATGGCTAATTAATACTGCCCACAATTGCCTGTTTGGTTGTCGCTTGCGACAATTGTACCTGACTAGTAAGTATTGCAACTACAACGGAATGGCTGAATAAAAGTACCAACAACTGCTGGGTTTTGGGTTTATCTCATGCTATCTGTATCTGATTAGTAAGAGTTACAACTATAACGGAATGGTTAACTAAAAGTGCCCACTGCTTACTTTATCAGGACGATTATCTAAACCTGACTAGTAATTGCTGCAACGATAACTGAATCAGTAAAACTGCCAACTGTGTGAGTTCCTCGGTTGACTTCCTCGTTTGGACTCGAGGGGGAAACGCCAGGATGGGTTTGTTTGGTGTTAGCTTCAGGTTGTATCCGGATAGGTCTATCTTACCCCTCTCTGACTGACGCCAGTTGTATCGAGTCTCTATAGGTTGTTTAGTGCATGCTGCCGCTGCCGCTTCAGTCCACCATACCTATGTAGGCGAGGACCGCCGAATTCTAGCCTCGCCGTGTACTGGCCTCAGTACTGACGCTCCTTCTTTTTCCTTTGCCCTTCGTCGGCACCCCTTTGTTTAAGCAGGTTTTGAGATCGACGTCGTTAGCAGGGTTACCCTTCCGGCTTGGCCTGGGCAGGGTTATGGACGCCATTGGTTATTCTTCAGGGCTCTTAGCCCCATTTGCATCTTGTCCGTAGCTGGACGCTCTATCGTTTTCAAGGTGATTTGGATCTTGTATAATATATTTGTGTTCTTGACTCTTTGAGTCGTTGTTATATATATCTGTTCTGTGGGTCCCATCGAGGACTGTTGTGTAATGTTATTACTGCTTTCCACCTTGCGAAAGTGCTGGTGAGCACCTTTGAATCGTTTCTATGCGGTTTGGTGAATTTTGCCCAAACTTGCATAGGTCCGATTCGAGGATGTTACAGTGGTATCGAGCTCGGCATTGCGATACCCACAAGTCCAAATGTAGGATAACCTAGCTAACGGTAGAGTGTCAAAACTATTTTGCAAAATCGTTTGGATAGTTCTGACTAGGTCTGATTTTACTCCTTACCCCTCTGCTGTTCCCCTCTTACCTCTACGTGTTTTGAATCCGCTCTCTTCTCTCTCTTCGAGTCCAGGAATTCTCGTGGTTGGGTTTTCCGTCGTACCTTCAGGGTTTCGCTTCCTTCTTGGATAACGGTGTTCTACCATCCGGTGTTCAAGCTGCCTGATGAATCCGTCTGCTGTGGTATCACTCTTTGTTCCTTGTTTGTGCTGCCCGGTGTTTTCCGACGCGACGACATCATCTCCGCCAGATCCGATGCAGAGTCTGCATCACTCCTTTGTTTCCGAACCTCGTTCGTCGAGATCTTCAGTCTAATTCCGAGAGTTGATTGCATAATCCGCCTATTCGTGTGCAGAGTAATGGTTTGGGTGCGCGATGGACTGATCACCATCCGACTACTCTTATCATTCGCTCTTGTACATCGAATAAGTGGGTCCGCAATTTTACTCCGTCCACGGAAGTTAAGGGTGGCTTTATTTGTTGATACCCCTACCTTCGACCTTTTTGTTCCGGAGAGTTCTCTCGGCGATCACGGACAACGACCTCTTGTTAGTGGTGTCGCGAGGATCTACACGAAGCGAGAAGAAGCAGTTCGCCGGCCTTCCTTCCGGTACCATGAGGCGGATCTCGAGGGCGAGATCCATTGTTAGTGGTGTCGAATTGTGGCATCCCGCAAAAACCACTACTAGAAAATCGCGTTGTTTTTGTGCATTGCATCGTCATCATCATGCATTGTTTGTCTGCATTATTTGAAAAGCCCAATTTTTGGTTATACAAATACCCCTCTTTATTTTTAAAAGGCAAAAACCACGAGTGTATCGGATATTTTGTTTCACCTAAAAACTATTTGCAAAGTGGTTCTGTTTTAAATTAAAGAGAACCAAACAAACACAAAACTAAAACAGCCCTACCCTAAATCTATTCCCACCCAAATCCTATCTACCCACCAACCAAATCGTGCCACCTCCCCCTCTCACCCAAAACCTACCCACCTGCCACCTCACCGATCCACCACCTCTCTCTCTCTTTTACACCCAGTCCCCTCCTACCCCTCTCCCTTACAATCTGGACCCACCCCAACCCGCTGCCACCTCACCCCCCTTTTTCTTCTCTCACCTGAGCCGGCTGCACCCCTCTCTCTTCCCCCTGGGCCCCGCCACTCCCTCTCTCCTCCCTGCCGCCTGGGTCCCGCTCCCATGACCCTCCTGGACCGGTCAACCCCCACCGACACACCCATCCCACCAGCCCCCCTGGCCCACCACGACCGCCCGGACCCCGACGCCCTTCTCCCACCTCGCGCGACCGCATCCTCCCACCTCCTCTTCCCCTTCTTGGCTCGCTCCGCCCAGCCTCGCCATAAGCCCACCCGCCTCCTTCCTCTGCTGCAAGCCCGCCCAGCGCTGCACAAGGCCCGCCTGGCCACGCCCAACCGCGCCGCCCATGGGTCCCACTCTCCCCATCGTGCCGTCCTCCTTCGACTCTCTCCTGTAGCCGACCTTCTCCCCAGGCGCCAGCCACGGCGCGCCCTCGCCCGTCTCGCGACCACGACCTCCTTGCTGCGCGGCCGCGCTGCCTTGCGCAAGCTCGGCCGCCGCCCGGCACCATCTCGCCCGCTCGCCGACCATGGCCTCTCACGGCTCCCTCCCGCCGGTCTCTCAGTCTCCGCCGCCGGAGGCACCTCGCTTCCCCAGCGGCCGCAGCCTCAGCCCGCCCCGCCGCAAGCTTCGCCAGCGCTGGCGCCATCGGCGGCGCCAGTTTCCGTCCGCAGACCTCGCGGACCACCTCCGTCACCGGCGCGGCCACAGCTCAGCCGCCGCAAAGCCCCACCTCACCGCGGGCCCCGCCGCCGGCCCCTCCTCCGCGCGTGACGGACGCGGCCTCCGTCCAGCCTGCCTCGCCTCGCTCGCGTCTGCGTCGCCCAAGTCCCGCCTTGTCTGCGCCTCTTCGTCTCGAGCTCCGGCCGCCTCTCCTGTGATGCGCCCGACCTCGTGCCCCCCAAGCGCCGCTCGTCGCCACCGTGGCAGTCACCTCCGTCGTTGCCGCGCGGTTGCGGGTCCGACCCCGTGACGCCTGGTCCACCCCTCGACGCGCATCCCCGTCAAGCGCCCCCGAGCGCCGTCTTTTGTTTCGTGTGTTTTGGTTGCTGTCGGAGTTGGTGGGATGCCAGTACAACCGCCGGTCAAGGCTACCCGTTCATGGGTTCTGTCCCGAGCACAGTAAACGCCAAGATCGACAGCGGCACCAACCACAAGAACCTTCTAGTCTCGAAGGCCGGCCAAGATCGTCTAGTTTCCCTGCGCGGATGCTTTTTTTCCCTGGATTCGAAGGCCGACCCCGCCGACGCTAAGTTCTTCCTCTCGGATCCGAGGACACCGAGACGCTGGACCCTCGAGTTCTCCCTCACGGACTCCAAGAACTGCCTCGGACGCCAAGATCGACCCGATACGCGAACCCGACAAGTTCTTCTCGACGACAAGATCATCGACAGGGAACCCGAAGACCACATGTGTGACAAGCATTTCCTTGGGAACGTCAAGTACTACCCCGATAACCTCGAACGTTTCCCCCGGACCAAGGCCGTCGAACCCTGGACCCCGAGACCGACCCCGAACCCCGGAACCCCCAAGATCGTCGAGAACCCTAAAGTGTGACCCTTATCCGAGAACCCTATTTTAAAACATAATAAAAACTTGTTGCATATTGAATTGCCATCCTTGCATGCATATCTGTGGTTTGGGGGCCTTACGCCGATTCACCTAATAATTAAATATGGGGCCCATATGCGGGCAAATCTAGCCTTATATTGGCCTCATTTAAATTGGTGTAGCGAACCCGGTGCTATCTTCTGACATGTTAAAACAACATTTACATTGCGGGGTATCTAAACAACTTGAACCACCTAATTAATTGTCGGACCCCGTTCCGCTTAATATGACCTAATTGCATCGCTTTCTTTGCCATGTCATCCCTCATACATGCATCATGCCGATCTTCTGTCGTTTTATTAAATATTGCATCCGTTGTCTATTCTAGTGTTTTGCTTCTTCGCGGATAAGGCCGTTGAGTTGATGTGAGCTTCGCCCCGATCCTCGGTTGAACCTTCGGCAATGTTTCCAGGCGAGCATCTCCCCCTTTCTACCTATCTTACTTTTATAGTATTTACTTCCTCCTGATCTATTGCTATACGTATGCGATGCTTTAGTTTCCGTACCCGTGATCTACCGTGCAGCCCTATATCGCCTTGGACACATCCTATTACATGTTGTTTGGTAGCTAGTTGGACTTGCGCGTCGTAGTCGCTTGCTTAAGTGCTGTTGCGTGTTGTCAAATGCCACAGTTGTTGTTGTATTGCCGCATGATGATGTTGGAGATGACTCTAGTTTTATTTATCGTCACTTTAATTTCTATTTAACAACTAAAATTGAAATAAGCAGAGGCATCGGTGGGTGATAGATAATATTTGGTTTCCGAACGCCCACTTGTGTCCCGTAAGACCCCGAGTACTTGATACCTGTTCCTTGATTTATCGCGCTATCCACATCCGGGAGGTATGTGGGACCCCCCTGAGCTAGAGCTTGATTCCGTCTTATTTCTTGGGGCCACAAACTAGTTTGAGGTTTTATTTACGATCCTGTACTTATGCCATGCTACTTTCTGTATTTAATTTGTGCGAGGAGCACACTGTACTGTTTAGGATCGGGACACGATTCCGCGGTGTCGACAAGCCCAGCCACACTTTCGGGTTCCCAGTCGTTCACAGCCGTATTACCCAAACCTTGAGCCCGTCTCGGAGTCACCGCTTGCGGGATCTACTTAAGGTGGCCCCAAATATTTCTGAACTGTGATTGTTCATCGTGAAAGCCTCTGGTTTTGATTTGGTTTTTCCGAGGTTGATCGAGCGTGTGTTTCTATTGGTGCACCCCGGCCGGGTAAAACTTTCTGAAAGCCGTGTCCGCGGATATGGACGACTTGGAGCACAGTATCTCGATCATAGACAAGCATAACTAAAGGTTACTGCTATAAATTTGACTTATAATGACTAGTAATCAGCTTCACTATAATGGAATGGCTAATTAATACTGCCCACAATTGTTGTTTGGTTGTCGCCATACAATTGTACCTGAATAGTAAGTATTGCAACTACAACGGAATGGCTGAATAAAAGTACCAACAACTGCTGGGTTTTGGGTTTATCTCATGCTATCTGTATCTGATTAGTAAGAGTTACAACTATAACGGAATGGTTAACTAAAAGTGCCCACTGCTTACTTTATCAGGACGATTATCTAAACCTGACTAGTAATTGCTGCAACGATAATCGAATCGTAAAGCGCCAACTGTGTGAGTTCCTCGGTTGACTTCCTCGTTTGGACTCGAGGGGGAAACGCCAGGATGGGTTTGTTTGGTGTTAGCTTCAGGTTGTATCCGGATAGGTCTATCTTACCCCTCTCTGACTGACGCCAGTTGTATCGAGTCTCTGTAGGTTGTTTAGTGCATGTTGCCGCTGCCGCTTCAGTCCACCATACCTATGTAGGCGAGGACCGAATTCTAGCCTCGCTGCATCGGCCTCGATCGACGCTCCTTCTTTTCCTTTGCCCTTCGTCGGCACCCCTTTGTTTAAGCAGGTTTTGAGATCGGCGTCGTTAGCGGTTACCCTTCCGGCTTGGCAGGGTTATGGACGCCATTGGTTATTCTTCAGGGCTCTTAGCCCCATTTGCATCTTGTCCGTAGCTGGACGCTCTATCGTTTTCAAGGTGATTTGGATCTTGTATAATATATTTGTGTTCTTGACTCTTTGAGTCGTTGTTATATATATATATATGTTCTGTGGGTCCCATCGAGGACTGTTGTGTAATGTTATTACTTCGTTTTCCACCCGCACGAAAGTGCCTGGTGGGCACCTTTGAATCGTTTCTATGCGGGTTTGGTGAATTTTGCCCAAACTTGCATAGGTCCGATTCTGAGGGTGTTACAGTTTGGCTATCTCTAACTTTCAGAACTTAACAGAAACTTGTATGGATCTTTGCACCCCTTGATATTACTCATAACAAGGTACCAAGGCCCACCTTGTGATCATCCAAAAACATTTGAATGCATAGTTCAAATGACAGTTTAAAATTGAATCTATTTCATATGGGAAGATCCCACTATTTCAAAAACCACTCAAACAAGCTCAATTTTCAAAACCCAAGAATCCACAGAATCCTCAACACATGCCTAGCACACCCACCAAAAATCTTTTCAAAATTCAAAACTCAAGTTCGTGCGGCCATTTCATCAAACACTTGGAGACAAGATATCAAACTGGCCAAACTTCACTATTTTGAGCAGTAATTTGGCTAAGCATTGTTCACCATTGATCATCCTTGTCTCCCCCAGTGCCAACCAGTGCCTTGACCACCCCTAGCCCCTACCCTTTGCACCATGCCATGCCAACCCGAAGGAACCCTTGCCAGCCGACCATGGCCAGCTAGCCAGAGCAAGCACCAAGCCTAAACAACATGTCTAGGACACAGGCCACCGTCCACCACCATCCCCTGTCCAGCGCTCAAACCCTGCCAGCCACTGGACCATACGCCCAAGCCATGCCAAGCTTCTCGGCGAGCATGCCGAGAGCGCGCCAGAGCGCCACCCTCGACACACGCCCACAGACCGTGCGCCGCCCTCGCCGCGTGCACGCATGATCACCATCGCCCCAGCAACCCCGCAGACACCCACGTTCGCCGCCCCATGCCTCACAGCCACCGCTCGCCGTCGAAGACGCCGCCTCTGCCGCGCAGAGCACCGCACATTCTCGACCGTTTGCCACCGCCCCTACACGCGCATTAAATCTCTAGAGCATCGCCAGGAGACCGCCTGTTGATCGCCAACCTCGGCCATGCCTCTAGATGCCCGTAGCCGTGTCGCCACCGTCGCCTTCCCATCCCTCTCGGTCTCGCCGTCGAGCCTATAAAAGGAGACGACCCCCGCTCGATTTCTTCACACCATCTCACTCCCCTCACCTCACTGATTGTTCCACCCCTTAGCCGGAGTAAGGCGAGCAGCGCATAGCCGGAATTGCGCCGGAGCAGGCCGCCTCTGGAGAAGAAGGGAACCGTTGATTTCGTCCACCCCCGGAGATGCCGCGACCACCCCTGAGTTCGCCGTCGTCGACTTCGTCGTTTTCCCGCCTCACCGTCGTCACTGGAGCCCCGGTATGCCCCCTATGCACCCCCACCGAGCCGCTAGGATTCGAGCTCGCCGGTGGCATGTTCATCGTCGACGATGACCCTCAGCCGTCGATCTTCATTCTAATACAACGCACCACATCGCCCCATACCGCTTCGCGTTTAATGAGCCACCACCGAGACCCCCTGTCGGTTGCGCCTGGCTATGGAGTGACAGGGCCGCCCATTAAACCTTCCCACAAGACCCACTCGTTTGAATTTAGCTTTTTCTATTTTCATTCAAACTCAGTTTTGTGCCTAGTTTCAAAATTCCACCTAGCTCGATTCAGTCAACCAAATTGAATGAACCCAATTTTGTTAGAAAGATATTGAAATTATTAATCCAGGCCCGTTAGATTCAAATCATTTGGATCTATAGATCAACCTTGGTAAAAATAACAAGGCACAAGCTTTTCTGAATTCAAACATTTTTCAAATTTAAACCATAATATCTTTTGAGTTGATTCCAACTCTCAAAAATCACATTTGATCATACCATTCAGAATATATAAAATATATGGGTTTACTTACAGAAATAATGTCCAAGTAATAAAAGAATGCCATATAGGCATTTCTAGTCACTTTTTTTATTTAAAATAAAAGGGTTAAACCTTATTAAATTGTGACACCACTTTAAATCACATTCTCATGTACTGAAATATGTGGTGATGACATGTGTCAACATGATCCCATGTTTGAGTTGGAGAATATTAAATCTTAAGTAGTTTTTCAATGAGTAGAAATTACTTTTCTAAAAATAAATAAGACAAATGCTTTAATCTTGTAATATTAGTGATGATGCTACATCATATATAGAACCCTTTTGTGTGATGATTGCAAGTAGTTAAGTATTGTTTGGTGATTGTGTACCTCGTATTTGTTTATAGACGCTAGTACCGACCAAGGATACGAGGAGGAAGGAGGATACTACGAAGAAGAAGCCGAGGAGAACTTCAACCACTGCTCTCCTCAAGGCAAGCTTATACTAATACTTGCAAGCTAACACTTGTAATTATGAAAGTAGATAACCTATGCAATGCACTAAGCATGCTTGGTTGGACACATTTGATGATACCCAATCCTAGTTTTACTTTCAAGCTTTCTACATTCATGTACCCCTTCCCCTCCGGAGTGCCGGACATTCCGGAACCTTTTAGAACATTCCCGATGAAAACACCGGAATCATTTCCGAACTCCGAAACGGGACTTTCCTTATATGAATCTTATTCTTCGGACCAATCCGGATCTCCTCGTGATATCCCGGATTCCATCCGAGACTCCGAACAACATTCGGTCTCTTACTCATCATTCCATAACTACTCAAACAACGTCGAATCCTTAAGTGTGTCTCCCTACGGTTCGTGAATTATGCGGACATGATTGAGACACTTCTCCGAACAATAACCAATAGAGGAATCTGGAAATTCATATGGTTCCCACATATTTCTACGATTACTTTGCGATCGAATGAACCACTTACATACGATACCAATTTCCCTTTGTCTCACGATAGTTTACTTATCCGAGGTTTTGATCGTCGGTATCTCTGCATACCTAGTTCAACCTCGTTACCGATAAGTACTCTTTTCTCCTTCCCGTGATATGTGATCCCTTGTGATCCAGTCACATGCTTGCAAGCTAATTGGATGACATTACACCGAGAGGGCCCAGAGTATATCTATTCGTCATATGGATGGACAAATCCCATTCTTGATCCATGTGTCTCAAACAATACTTTCCGAACACTCAATGCCACCTTTATAGCCACCCAGTTACGGTATGGTGTTTGATGTCATCAAAGCATCCATCCGGTAAAGGTGATATGCATGATCTCATGGTCGAAGGAATTAGGTTACTATGTATCAGAAAGCATATAGCAATTGAACTATTAAAATGACTTGATATTTATGCTACGCTTATCTATAGGAGTATGTCCATCACATCATTCTCCTAATGATATGACCCTGTTGTCAATAACATCTCTATGTTCATGATCAGGAAACCATGATCATATATTAACCAACAAGCTAGTTTAACAAGAGGCTTTACTAGGGACTCTTTTATGTTTACAAATCACACAAGTATTAATGTTTCCTGTGAATACAATTATAGCATGGTATGTAAACATTTATCATAAGTATGAAGATATGATAATAACCCACTTTATTATTGCCTCTTGGGCATATCTCCAACAGTCTCCCACTTGCACTAGAGTCAATAATCTAGTTTCAAACCTTTGTGTATTCAACACCTATGGCTTTCTGGTGTTGTAAGTACACGTTCGCTAGTGGTCAACTGATCTCCGGATCTGACACTTCTAGGTCCGTGTGTAATTGCATGTATTTGCGTCTCTACGCATCACTCATTCTCTAATGAGATGGCTTTGTATAAATTTGGTCCTCTGGTGAGACCTTTAGTTTTTTGGGGTTAAAACATGTTGATAATATTGTCGTACAATATATCTTCATAGTATTATCCCGCTATGAACTACACCTAGTTTGATAACAAACTACTTGACCCAAATGCCCTCTTTAGCTGCTATAATAGCAGTCATATACTTAGCCTTTTGTTGTAGTATCTGTCACAATGTCTTAACTTTGGAACTCATCCAAATCCATTATGGAACTTACTTTCCATTATATTGTGCCACCCTTAGTTTAGATTGAGATAAACTTAATTTGTACTTTGTGACAAAACTAGTATCAATGTAGTACTTTTACAATGAACTAACCATCTATTTGTCACTTCTACAAACAATATATTCTTAGTTCTTCCAAAAGATCATAAGAATATCCTTACTATTGTCCAATGATCATCATATGAATCATTCTGGTATATGCTCACATCATTTAGAGCATAGGACATATCTGGATTTGTACATATCACAGCATAATTGATATAAATATTCTTTGTGATTTCATACATCAAGTATCAATCTATACTTGAATCTTTGTTTCACTTACCAAGTGTCAATACACTTGAATATATCATCAATATTGAACTCATTCAATCCTTTCTGTGCGACAAGAACCTTTCTTGTAGTTTCTATATTGAACTCATTCAATACATCATCTATGTACTTTCTAAGACAACCATATTAGCGTTTATTGATGCTAAATATTTGGGTTTTGCCTAAGCCTTTCATCGAGATGAAATTCTTATCTTGTGTTAATAAAAGATACATCATTTCCAATCAACAATATGTCTTCCACATAATGTATTAGAAACATGTCTTAGCGCTCCCACTTAATTTCTTGCAAATGCAAGCATCTTCATTATCTCCGACGAATTTAAACTCCTTTAACAGTGTCATCATAGTGAAGATTCCAATTCCATAATGCTTACTTCAACCATTGAAGTTTGCATATGCATTTAGCATCCTTTGAACTAACAAAACCCTTTGGACCGTGTCATGTACACATCCTAGGTAACTCTTCTATTAGAATAATTTGTTTTGTTTATCCAACACATAACAAAATTATATGTGGTGGTTTCTACATTAATCCGTCTAGACTAAATATCGCTATGAAAGATTAAATCTTGTCATAGTCAACCCTTGAACATTGTTGTGAACTCTTTCCCAACATGTCGACCATATTCATGTCTATTTCTTTATAGATTCAAACACAAATGTAAGGTCTTACACCTTTCTCGAGGGTCCTTCAAGTTCAAAACTTGATTTCTCGTGTATAGAACTATCACGGATTATATGGCTTCAAGCCATTTGACGGAGTCAGGGCTCATCATCGCTTCTTTGCATGTAGTCGGTTCATTATTCTCAAATAATGATTCAACCCTCAAATCTTGGTATTTGATTGTTTACCCGACCTACTTGTTTCAATAGGAACTTAGATCTCTGTGACCAGAACCTTTGAGGCACGTGAGCCATGAGCATCGTTGCTGCCTCCGGAACACTTTTCGGCGCTGCGCAACTTTGCACATATAGCTAAGGTTCTTTTAACCTTATCAAAGTTCTATTGTCCTCCCACTTATCTTTTCACGGAAAATTCCTTCTCAAAGAAACTTGACGTTCTAAGTGACAAACACTTTTGTTTCCGATGTTATGGAGGAACAGTTATTCGAAATAACATACAAAGACAGGTTCATCCGACTTTGGTTGCAAACATCTTTCTTATGCATAGCATACCAATGTTTAAGAAAGGACTACTTGGGTTTTATCCCAAACCATAACTTTATATGGTGTCATTTCAACGGATTATGATGGAGCTCTTTTCAGTGGAAAAAAGGTAATCACTAAAGCTTTTAATCTTTAAAATATAATGACAGTTTTATGAATTACACCTTCGATCTTACCATGTCAAACAAGGTTTAATTACATATCTAGAATGCTCCATACTCTTATGGTGTTTCGGGAAAATGCAAATCCACGGAACGATTCCTTAAATCTTAGGTACTATGCTAAACTTGTAACTCAAATATCTTCCTTTATGATCTTATCATAAACTATTTATATTCTTGTTACAATGATTTTGCACTTCATCTTGAAAGTCTTCGAACTTTTCAAATGTTTCACACTTCATCCTTATTAAGTAAATATTCATATATTCACTCAAATTTTCGGAGAAAGCATATGAAGTTGAAATCCATCGCTCTTGACTACACATAATGGACTTCGTACAACAATATGTACAAGTTCCAATAAGCTAGTCATTCGTTCCCTTTTGGCCTACGAACGAAGTTTTAATTATCTCTGGGAAAGTTTCACAAGCGTCATGTGATCAAAAATCAAAAGACTCCAAAATTCCATCCACATGGAGTTTCTCCATGTTTTCTTTCCAATATAATTTAAACGGCGATGTCACTTCCTAAGTGATCTTTCAATCAATTTGTCTTTCGACATTTTTAGCACTAGTTTTATGGATGTGATTTCTCCAACGAGATTTGTGAATCATCCATCTTTTATGGATTACGGCAATTATTTGAACAACCCTTTTGTTCTCATAATACCTGATAAAATAAATCTTGAAGGCAATCTTTGACGTTTAGCGAGCAACACAATAACTTCTATTTGTTCTCGATGAACATCATCACATATTTTTTTGCTAGTTACTTAGGCCATTGTAGTTCATGAATTGTGTTGTTTCGTATGACGATTCACACCAACAAATTCAGTATCAAATACTTAAGAACCACATTGTTTAATAAGCAAAGAATATAGCCATAACATGTATATCATCTATATACTTAAACTGAACAATTCTAGTCTTTTCTTTTACGCCATATATTTATGAGATTCTCTTCAAGATTTCCTTTTCTGTTTGAAAGAATCTATCAACATCAATAGTGGAGTCATACATATGACACATAGTCCAAAGCGTGTATAGTTAAATACCAATGTCTTTGGACTTGCACTTTGAAGTAGATCACCATTATCAAATGTTTGGTGTTCTTTCAAATTCCTTTCTTTAGTAATCTATTGGTGTAGTAAACATTTTACCTACATCAAATATTCACCCTCATCATGGATTTATCCATGATCAAGCTACTTTTAGCTTGTAACGGTGAATCATGAGTATAATGTTGCTCTCCAAAACCTTTTGGAGGATTAGGACAACTAGTGTCTCCAACCTTTGCAAATTCTCATCAAATATGAGAACATGACTTTTTCCATATTATACTCTATCATGTTGCAACCAAAACTTCGTTTCAGATATCACAATATCTTCCACACATCATGGTTTCTGAAACAACTCTTTCAGATCCTAGATAACCTTGATATTAAGACAATCCTTTTGAATATCAAGAATCATGGAAACAAACATGATACTCATACACTAACTCTTGGAATTGTCACTCTTGTTTTAATACCAATTATTAAACTTCATGGAGTAACCAGAACTTACTGAAAGTTTGCAATAGGACTTTTAAACTTTAGATTAACATTTCAAAAACAATACGATACCAGTTCAGAAGTAACTAACCAGAATTCTATAGTTCTATCATCTCAATTATAACTAAGCGTAAGGTGGTAAACGGATGCCAATGACTACAACAACTATGCAAATTCACTTTGATTTAATTTATGATAAATAGTGTTCAACTTTTAATCATATTGTCGTTGAACTCCCACTCAAAACAATATCCCTCACATTGTTTTAGTGATCACACGAACCAAATCCACCACATCAAAACCGATCATCACGAGAGTTGATGTAGCTTCAATGGCGAACAATCAACATGTTCATCATATCTACTATATGACTCATGCTTTACCTTTCGGTGATCCATGTTTCGAGACCATGTCTGTACATGCTAGGCTCGTCAAGATCAAACCTTAGCTTCTGCATGAGCAAATCTGGCTTGCTCACGTTGTATACACTCGCAGAATATAACACACCCGATCATCACGTGGTGCTTCGAAACAACAAGCTTTAGCAACGGTGCTAACTAAGGGTGAACACTTTGTGACTTGAAATTCATGTGCATGAGGGATCATCTTATAATGCTACCATCGTCTACTAAGCAATACAAGATGCATAAAGGATTAACATCACATGCAATTCATAATATGTGATATGATATGGCCTTTCTTCTTTGTGCTTCCGATCTCCATCTTCCAGCACGAACATGATCTCCATCATCACCGCATTGCATCAAGGTCAATGATGCTTCTCCATGGTTGTCGCCCACCGCTTCAACTATTACAACTACTTTGAATAGACACGCTGGTCTTAATAAATTAAAGACAACCATATATTCTCGCCGTTGCCGACTTACAATAAGGAACATTGCATACATCATATATAATCACAATCATGGCCATATCACATCACAAGACACCCCCGCAAAACAAAGTTAGACGCCTACTTTCTTTGCATATTTTACGTGGTTTGGGGCTTTCAATAAGTGTCGTTCTAACTTACGAACAAGAACCACAACATTGATACTAGTATTGTTAATCACTCGTTGTAAATTGGATCTTAACTATGCTAGGAGAAACAGGCACCCGCAAAGCCACTTATACAATACAAGTTGCATGTCAAGCGTGGAGCAAGTCTCATGAACGATGTCATGTAAGGTTAGCCCGGGCCGCTTCATCCCAACATACCGCAAGATGCAAAGTACTCAAGAAGCAATTGACAATAAAAGCATCAACGCCCATAATGACCATTGTGTTCTACTCGTGCAACAGATCTACATATAGACACGGCTCTGATACCACTGTAGGGGTTCATAGCATGGAAAACAAAAAATTTCTATCGCATACAAACAAACAAGCCAAGATCTATCTACTAGATTGTAGCAACGAGTCGATGGAATAAATTACCCTCGAAGATTCCAAAGTGTTTAACGAGAGCGGATTCTCGTGGGTGATGTAGTCGTACTCTTCCCGATCTCAAGATCGTGTAGACGATCCTTCCTGCGCTGCTGGCAGCCCCGCAATGGGTCACACGCTCGACTGACGAAGACCTTCCTCTCCCTTGTTCTAGCAGGCAGTGGAGGTTGTAGCACTCTCCTCGCGATTCCGGTAGCACAACGGCGTGGTACCGAAAGTAGAGGGGAGATCTCGCAGGGCTTCGCCTTAAGCCGGAGCGAGTATGGTGGAGTATGAGAGAGATCCTCGGTGATCTAGGGTTTAGACACACCAAGGAGGAGAGGCTAGAGCCGGCGGCTAGGGTTCCGGGGACCCCAAGTCGGCGGCTACGGCAAAACCCTAGGGGGGGCGGCGGCGGCTATGGTGGGCTGCAGCTTCTAGGGTTTGAGGTGAGGGACTTGTGTGTTCTAGGAGGGAGCCCTGCCCCTCCTTATATAGGTGGAGGGGCCATGCCAAGGGAGGGAGGAGTCCTCCCAACTCGGCTTGGGGCGCCGGTTGGAGGAGGGATTCCTCCCAACTCGGTTTCCACTTCCTCCTCTTTCCTCTTTCCAAATTTAGCCGTTTGACTTTTCAATTTAGCCATTTGACTTTTCAAACTAGGATTTGAATTAATCCTTTATTTGGAACAGCGGTGACACTTAGTACATGATGCAATCATTCCAACTTGCAATGACACATTCATGTACCCCTTCCCCTCCGGAGTGCCATTATCGAACCTTCTAGAACATTCCCGATGAAAACACCGGAATCATTTCCGAACTCCGAAACAGGACTTTCCTTATATGAATCTTATTCTCCGGACCATTCCGGATCTCCTCGTGATATACCGGATTCCATCCGAGACTCCGAACAACATTCGGTCTCTTACTCATCATTCCATAACTACTCAAACAACGTCGAATCCTTAAGTGTGTCTCCCTACGGTTCGTGAATTATGCGGACATGATCGAGACACTTATCCGAACAATAACCAATAGAGGAATCTGGAAATTCATATGGTTCCCACATATTTCTACGATTACTTTGCGATCGAATGAACCACTTACATACGATACCAATTTCCCTTTGTCTCACGATAGTTTACTTATCCGAGGTTTTGATCGTCGGTATCTCTACATACCTAGTTCAACCTCGTTACCGATAAGTACTCTTTTATCGTTCCCGTGATATGTGATCCCTTGTGAGCCAGTCACATGCTTGCAAGCTAATTGGATGACATTACACCGAGAGGGCCCAGAGTATATCTATCCGTCATATGCATGGACAAATCCCATTCTTGATCCATGTGTCTCAACCAATACTTTCCGAACACTCAATGCCACCTTTATAGCCACCCAGTTACGGTATGGTGTTTGATGTCATCAAAGCATCCATCCGGTAAAGGTGATATGCATGATCTCATGGTCGAAGGAATTAGGTTACTATGTATCATAAAGCATATAGCAATTGAACTATTAAAATGACTTGATATTTATGCTACGCTTATCTATAGGAGTATGTCCATCACATCATTCTCCTAATGATATGACCCTGTTGTCAATAACATCTCTATGTTCATGATCAGGAAACCATGATCATATATTAACCAACAAGCTAGTTTAACAAGAGGCTTTACTAGGGACTCTTTTATGTTTACAAATCACACAAGTATTAATGTTTCCTGTTAATACAATTATAGCATGGTGTGTAAACATTTATCATAAGTATGAAGATATGATAATAACCCACTTTATTATTGCCTCTTGGGCATATCTCCAACACTAAGCATAAAACTTGATCAACTCTAGATGGGAATACTTGGTGGAAAATGGTTATGAAAACCTTAGAATGATGAGTCATTCTACTGAGATGTTTTGACATGTGTTTCCGAACACCTGATGATTTTGGTGATGGAAATGTTGAGGCATGAGCCTTAGCCCTTTATAAAACGGATGGTTGTCTGGATGCGATACCATTCCAATTTTACTGTACAACCATAATACCCGAAATTTGGGTAGGGCTTGACTGGAAACTTATATACCTTAGTATGGGTTCCCTCATGGCCAAGGTCTGAGCTGAGGCTACCTTGTGAAGATTGTCCACCTGTGCAGTACCCAAGATGAAAGTTGGTCATGGTTGGGAGGCCAAACTCACAGGAGAGGTGCCTATACTAGGGCGTGTAATTGAAAGGTTAGGATTGATTATCTGCATACTGAGTATGGTGAATTCAGGATTTGTTCCTGATGGATGTATCGAATTTTGTGGTGAAAGTGTACAATCTCTACAGAGTGTCAAACTATTTGAATAGCCGTGTCCGCGGTTATGGACAGTTGGAGTGGCCATACTGTTCCCCCGTCAGATGTTTTCAAAATGACTTGTGAAATGAATTGAGAATTTGACTTGACCACAACAGGGTTGTGACATGAGATACAAGTTCCCACTTAGGTGTTATAAAATTTGACTAGCATTCTTTGCTCCAGAACTTAGTAGAGGTAAATCTAGCTTTTGGCAAAACCACCCTAGAGCTTAGTGTCCTACTACAAACCCCCCCCCCCCTTTAACTTGTTAGTATTAGTTTGCGAGTACTTAAAGAGTACTCATGGCTTTGTCCCAGGCTATTCCCGTGGCCAGACTATGAAGAGGAGTACCAGGATGATGGACCCCAGGAAGGTTACGACAACTAGGATCATCTCCCATCGCCAGCATTGCATGTGACCCCGAAGACGGAGCTTCGCCTACGCTACCTTTATTATTATGTATTTCTGCTGCTTGAGTTGTACTAAGAACTGGATCATGAGATCCTTATTTGTGTAAGACCTTATGTATGGTTTGTAATGGATGATGTACTGTGGTATCCAATTCTGTTATGTCTCGTAGAAATGGTAATCCTGGGATTGCGATGTATGGCATAACAGGCATCTGGGATTAAAAAACCGGGTGTTGACACAATATATTGCTATAATTTTATATTTGCACTTGTAGAGAGGCAGAATGGAAAAAAATAACCCTTTTTCAAAAGGAATACACAAAATGACCCATATGGATAACTATTTCACTGGACTAACCCTTTGGGTAACGCCCAACAGCTAGGCGCTACACTCTACAGTGTAGCGCCTTTTAGCTAGGCGCTATGCCCCTGCCAGCGTGGCACCGCCTGGCCCCACCCGGAGGCATAACGCCCAGGCGATATGCTTGTGTTGAGTAACGCCCAAGCGCTATGCCCAAGGTGTAGCGCCTATCTGCTAGGCGCTATACTTTAATGTATAGCGCCTAGCAGATAGGCGCTACACTTTGGGACATAGTCTATCGCGCGCAGCCCCCTCCCCACCCCTCCCCATTCACTCCCAGCTCGACCCAGCCAAGAAGAACAGCAATGAGGCGCCCCCTTTTCCCCTCTCTTCTCCCCCCCCCCTCAAATCTCTCACATTGGAAGCTTCATTTGGTGGATTTGTGCCTCTCCCCAGCTGCTAGAGGTACCCTCCCTCATTCCTGTAACATCCCAAAAATACTAAGCTTGGATCATCAAATTCTAATCATCAAAATTAGGGTTAACAAAAACTTTTCTAAATGAAATCATGAATGCATGCATATGTGTATGCATGGATTTTGTAATCCTTTAAAACCACCTTGTTTGTTTGTTTCTTTGCTTGTAAAATGTTTCTTAGGTGAAATAAACATCATCTAAAACATTTCCCACACCTTTCCTAAAGACAAGTAAATCAAAACACATATATTAAATGAATGGTCACTTTGACCAATTTAACTCCCATGCCTAATTTGGCTGTCTCAAACTTTCAGAACCTAACAGAAACTTTTCTGGATCTTTGCACCCCTTGAATGTACTCATAACAAGGTATCAAGGCCCACTTTGTGATCATCCAGAAACTTTCAAATGCATAGTTTAAATGACAATTCAAAATTGAATCTTTATCATATGGGAAGATCCCACTTTTTCAAAAACCACTCAAACAAGCTCAACTTTCAAAACCCAAGCATCTGCAGACTCACCATCACCAATCTAGCAAACCCCACCAAAAATCTTTTCAAAATTCAAAACTTGATTTCATGCGGCCATTTCATCAAACAGGTTGCAAACAGAAATCAAACAAACATCAAACACTATAGTGTGCAGTAAAATTGGCCAAACTTGTTCCCTAGTTAGCTCACACATAGCTCAGTAGATCATCTAGGAAGTTTAACTAAGGACTAGCACCCCTGTGATCTTGCCATTGCCATCAATGCTGAACAGCCGAGCACCCCCTTGTCACCCCATTGTGGACAGCAAGCTAGAGGAAGAACTAGCCTTGCCAACCTTGTCCGGGAGGCAGCCCACCGTCCACCGCCACTACCTCCCTAGCATGGCGCTGCCAAGCCACGAGCACGCGCACAAGCCGCGCCCAGACCGGCAGAGACCATGCCGAGCATGCTCCAGAGCACGACCCTCGACCGAAGCCCACAGACCGCGTGCCGCCCTCGCCGCGTGCATACACAATCCCCACCGACCCAGGAGACCGCCAGATATCCCCGTGCCGCACAGCCACCGCCCGCCATCAAAGATGTCGCCTCTGCCGCGCAGAGCACCGCCCGTTCCAGACCAAACCACACCGCCCCATTCCTCGAGACCATGTCGTTGAGCATCGCCAGGAGACACCGCACCGTCCCCCACCCTTGCCCATGCCATTAGCCGCCTGTAACCTCACCCCCGACAAGCTCACAGGCGCCTGACGGTCCCTCGCCGACTATAAATAGAGGCCACCCCGCACGATTTCTTCACACCATCTCACCCCCTCTCCTCACCGATCGTGCCACACCGCTCGTGAGCAAGGCAAGCACCACCCCGCCAGAATTTCACCGAGCCCGCCGCCTGAGAAGAAGGAGCCAGCGATTGAGCCGCCCAGAGAAGCCACGGTACCAGAGATTCGCCGCCGACTTCTGTCGCCCGCCTCCCGAAACTCGCCAAGATTCGGTGAGCCCAAAGAACCTCACTGTCCGCTCTAGGTTTCGTTCTCGCCGGAGTTGTCTCGCATCGATGATGACTCCCAGCCGTTAGATTAGAACTAGATCGAACGATCCACGTCGCCCCATACCGCTTCGCCCAGCCCCGTGTCACTGACGAGTGGGGACACCCACTTAAGTAGCCCGTGGGAGCACTGCGCTTAGCAGGCCCGATAACTTTTCCTCGCAACGGTTATTCAAATTAAACCTTTTTCTATTTCAATTCAAACACACTTCTGTACCCAACTTCCAAAATCAACCCAGATCGATGCAGTGCACCAAATTGAATGAAACCAATTTTGTTGGAAAGGTCTGTGAATGCTGAATCCAAGCCCGTTGGATTCAAGTCATTTGGATCTATAGATCACCCATGGTAAAATAACAAGGCAGAAGCTTTTCGCATTCAAACATTTTCAAATTTAAACCATAATAGCTTTTGAGTTGATTCCAACTCTCAAAAATCACATTTAACCATACCTTTCAGAATATATAAAAATATATAGGTTTACTTGCAGAAATAATGTTCAAGTAATAAAAGAATGCTACATAAGCATTTATAGCCACTTTAATTAATTAAAATAAAAGGGTAAACCTTATTAAATTGTGACACCACATTAAATCACATTCCATGGACTACAATGTGTGGTGATGACATGTGTCAACATGATCCCATGTTGGGTTTGGAGAATATTAAATCTTAAGTAGTTTTTCAATGAGTAGAAATTACTTTTCTAAAATAAAAGGATTTAAATCAAGCCCTAACCTTGTAATGTTAGGGATGATGCTAGATCATCCATAGGACCCTGGTGTGTGATGATTGCAAGTAGTTAAGTATTGTTTGGTGATTGTGTACCTCGTATTTATTCATAGACGCTAGTACCGACCAAGGATACGAGGAGGACGGAGGATACTACGAAGAAGAAGCCGAGGAACTTCAACCATTGCAAGCACAAGGCAAGCTAGTAACCTTGCAAGATAACACTTGCAATTTAGCAAGCTTATACTGATATTGATGCAAGATGATACTATACCTATGCAAGCCTTACTAATCAAGTTGACCTATGCAAGCTAACCCTTGCAAGATACCCTACTGATGCAACAAACCCATACTTGTTCTATGACTACTATATGCCTTAAGCATATGTGATCATACCCACTTGATAAACCGATCCTAGTTTTATGTGCAAGCTTCTTACTCTATTTCTTTATCAAGCTTACTTAGAGTTTACTTAAGTGACTGGTAGATATTGGAAGATGCTGAAGGTTGCATAAAGAGCATAAAATTTGTCCTAAGTTACGAACCTTGACATCAGCCTGAGACATGAGGTTGTTGTTGGAATTATGCCCTAGAGGCAATAATAAAGATGTTATTATTATAATTCTTGTTCATGATAAAGTTTATATTCCATGCTAGAATTGTATTAAGCGGAAACTTTAATACTTGTGTGGTTTGTGAACAACACCGTGTCCCTAGTACGCCTCTATGGATTAGCTCATTGATCAATGATGGTTAAGGTTTCCTAACCATAGACATGAGTTGTCAATTGATAATGAGATCATATCATTGGAGAATGATATGATGGACAGACCCAAACTAAGCAAAGCAATTAGATCGTGTCATCGTGTTCGTCTTTGCGAAGCTTTTCTTATGTCAAATATTGTATTCCTTAGACCATGAGATAATACAACTCCCTGGTATCGGAAGAAAGCTTTGAGGTCATCAAACGTCATCCTATGAGAGGGTGATCATAAAGGTGTCTCTCAGGTGATCGGAAAGTATCTGTTGGGTTGTATGTATCGAGATGGAATTTGTCCCTCCCAAGTCGGAGAGATATACTTTGGGCCCACTCGGTAATCGATCGATATCAACACCGCTTGCAAGCATGTGTTTAAGGAGTTAATCACAAAGTTATATCGGATTACGGAACGAGTAAAGTACTTGCTGTGAACGAGATTGAACTAGGTATGACGGTACCGACGATCGAATCTCGGGCAAGTAAAATATCGCGAGACGAAGGGAATATATATATGGGATTGATTGAATCCTGGCATCGTGGTTCATCCGATATGATCATCGATGAATGTGTGGGAGTCAATATGGGTGCCTGCACCCCGTTGATTATTGATAGAAGATCATGTCAAGATATTCTCGAACCCGCAGGTCACACACTTAATGTGTCTTGACGCTAGGATAGAATGGATAATTGGTTTATGAATTTTTGTTTGGAGTCTCGGATGGGATCCGGACATCAGAGGTTACGGAATGGTCCGAGAATAATATTCATATAAGGCGGCAGTTTTTGGAGTTCGGAATTGTTCCGTTAATCGATATTGTACCGAAGCTTCTAGAACCTTCCTAAGGGGACCAACGTGGACCCACCTTCCGGGAGGGGCATGGGCCTATGAGGGAGTGTCCTGGCCGATTGGGCAGGTCACAAGGCCCCATAGGGCCCAGCCGATCCTAGAGAGTTTAAATCGTTTAAACTAGAGATAGGGTTTCTAGAAGAGGGGAGAGTCCATGCCCCCCACTCCTTATCCTTTGGGCTTGGGGGAGGGGCTAGGGCTGCGCACCCCCTCTATATAAAGAGGGGTGGGGGCGCACCAAACCCCTACACCTTCCCCTCCAACCCTAGCCGCCCTGCTGCCCTTCCTCTCTCCCTCCCGACTGCTTGTAGGCGAAGCCCTGCTGCAGAAATTCTCCACCATATACACCACGCCATCGTGTTGTAGATCCAATCCATCTCTCCACCATACTTGCTGGTCCGAGGAAGGAGGAGACGTCGAGGTGCTGCACGTGTGAATCTCACGGAGGCACCGCCACTTGTGGTGCTAGATCGGATCGGATCGCGAGGAGAAGTGAGTACGACTACATCACCCACGTTCCGATTAACGCTCACTGGCGAATCTTCAAGGGTATGAAGATCTAATCCAATCTCTTCGTTGATTACATCTCCTAGATTAGATCTTGGCTTTCCTGCTCGCATCCATAGAAAATTTTGATTTACTATGTCGCGAAACCCTTTAGTGGTATCGAGCTAGATCTATACGTAGATGTGTTTCACGAGTAGAACGCAACATGGTTGTTGCGAGGCTGATGTTTTCTCGCTGCAAGCCTATTGTTTCGCTCTTCTTATGATGCGGGATAGTGATATTGAAGCGGTCCAGGCCAACCTTACGTGACGCCGTCGGCGAGACCGCTCCGCACTTGACGTGGCTTGTTCCACACATGCTGGTGGATGTCGTTTCTCTCACTATAGTTGTCATGGAATTAACACCGGAGTTTGGCAACCATAATATCACCGTTGTGGCTTTCCGTAGGTAAGAATCGTTTTGAGCATCTACTCCCATAAGCCCGTAAAACATGCAACAACAAAGTAGAGGCGCCTAACTTGTTTTTTTTGAGTGTTTTCTGTGATATGGTATGGCCCAAGATGTGATGTGTATATTGTATGCGATGATCATGTTTTGTAATGTTTCACGACTTGCATGTCGATGAGTACACAACCGGCAGGAGCCATATGGTTATCTTTATAACTGTGTATGACCTGCGAGTCAACTTCTTATACGCCATGTAATAGCTTTACTTTATTGCTAAGTAGTTAGCAATAGTTGTAGTTGCTATTCATGGTGGAGGCAATCATGGTGGAGTGATGGATATCATGCTGGAACGCACAAGATGGAGATCATTGCGCGAAGATTGGCTATACCATGTCACATAAAGTTATATGCATGTGATGTTTATCCTTTTATGTATCTTATTATGCTTAGATCGCGACGGTAGCATTATAAGATGATTCCTCACTTAAAGATCAAGATAAAAACTGTGTTCTCCCCAAGTATGCACCGTTGCGAAAGTTCGTCGTGTCCAAGCATCACGTGATGATCGGGTGCTATAGACTCTACGCTCACATACAACGGGTGCAAGCCAGTTTTGCACACGCAGAAATACTTGGTCTAGCTTGACGAGCCTAGCATGTACAGACATGGCCTCGGAACACAAGAACCGAAAGGTTAAGCATGAGTCATATGAATGATATGATCGACACTTTGTTGTCCACCATTGAAACCACATCTCTTCTCGTGATGATCGGATTAGGTGTGGTGAATTTGGATCGTGTTCACTAAACAACTTGAGGGATGTTGAATTTAGTGGGAGTTCATCTAGTAATTTGATTAAGTTGAACTATTTATCATGAACATAGTCTAAATTGTACTTGCAAATACTGTAGATCACATGGCTAAATCCAACTTCAACTTCAACGTTTTTGCTGAGAAGGAAAATCTTAGAAACAATGGGTCTAACTTCACCAATTGGTTCCGCAATCTAAGAATCATTCTGTCTGGCGGACAAAAGGGCTATGTCCTTGGGAAAGCGTTAGGTGACCCCCGCTAATCGCCGGTGATGAGAAAGCTGTCTATCGATCAAGCAAAGATGATTATGGTGTGATTAAGAGCACCATGTTGTTTGCTATGGAACCGAACTTCAAAATCGCTTTTGAAACCTATCCCGGCCCTTTGAGATTCTCGAGGAGCCGAAACCATGTTTCGACTCAAGCCCGCTCGAGAGATATGAGATCTCGAGAAGTTCTTTAATCGCAAGATGGAGGAAGGGAGTTCCGTTAGTGAGCACGCCATAAAGATGTCGGGTTACACTCAACGCCTTGAGCAAGCTGGAATGCACGATTCCATAGGATCTCAAGATTGACAGGTTCTCGCAATCACTCCCAGCTACAAAAGTTTTGTAGTGACTCATAATCGATTGGCTCCATCGACACGATCACCGAGCTCTTCGCAGTCAAGGCTGCAGAGGTGGACATCAAGAAAGATAATCATGTGTTGATGGTCAACAAGCCCTCCTTTAAGAAAGGTAAGGGAGCAAAGAAGCCCTTCAAGAAGGGCGGCGGCAAGCGCAATGCTCCTGCTGAGAAGAAGCTCAAGTCTGGTCCTAAACCGGACACTGAGTGCTTCCATTGCAAGGACAAGGGTCACTGGAAGGCAACTGTCCGAAGTACTTAGCGTACAAGAAGGCTGGCACCATCAAAGGTATATTTGATATACATGTTATTGATGTTTTCCTTACTAGCCCTCGTTAGTGCCCGGGTATTTGATACCGTTCGGTTGCTAATATTTGTAACTCAAAGCAGAGCTACGGAATAGACGGCCATGAGGGATGAGGTGATGATGTGCTGGCAATGGATCAAGAGTTGATGTGATGGCCGGCACGCTCTCCTTAGTTTTACCTTCGGATTAGTTTTAAACCTTAATAAGTGTTATTATGTGCTGCGTTGAGCATGAACATTATTTTTGGATCGTGTTTATTGCAAGACGGTTATTCATTTAAATCGAGAATAATGGTTGTTCTATTTATATGAGTAACATCTTTTATGGTCATGCACCTCTTGTAAATGGTTTATTTCTTCTAAATCTAAAAGGGATGAAACACACATCCATAACATTGAGGCTAAGAGATGCAAAGTAGATAGTGATAATACTACTTATTTGTGGCAATCGTGCCTAGGTCATATTGGTGTAAAGCGATGAAGAAACTCCATTCGATGGACTTTTGGAGTCTCTTGATTTTGAATCATTTGACACATGCGAACCATGCCTCATGGGCAAGATGATCAAAACCCCGTTCTCCGAATGATGGAGCGAGCAACGGACTTGTTGGAAATCATACATACCGATGTATGCGACCGATGAGTATTTCGACGGTGGATATCGCTATTTCCTCACTTTTACCGATGACTTAAGTAGATATGGGTATATCTATTTAATGAAACATAAATCAAACATTTGAAAAGTTCAAGGAATTTCAGAATGAAGTGGAGAACCATCGTAATGTAAAGATTAAGTTTCTACGATCCGATCGTGGAGGTGAATATTTGAGTTATGATTTTCTCACGCATCTTAAAGCAAGTGGAATCGCTTTCACAACTCACGCCACCCGAACACCACACAAGAATGGTGTGTCGAACGCCGAATCGAACCCTATTATATATGGTCCGATCAATGATGTCTTACCGATTTGCTTATCATTTTGGGGTTATGCATTAGAAGCCGCATTCACTTTAAATAGGGCTCCATCTAAATCCGTTGAGGCGACACCGTATGAACTGTGGTTTGGTGCTAAACCTAAGTTGTCGCTTAAAGTTTGGGGATCTGAAGCTTACGTCAAGAAGTTGATGCCGACAAGCTCGAACCCAAAGCGAGAAATGCGTCTTCATAGGATACCCTAAGGAAACTATTGGGTATACCTTCTATCATAGAACCAAGGCAAAGTGTTTGTCGCAAAGAACGGTTCCTTTCTTGAGAAGGAGTTTCTCTCAAAGAAGTGAGTGGGAGGAAAGTAGAGCTTGACGAGGTTATTGAACCTTCTCTTGAATTGGAGAGTAGCGCAAGACCTGAAATTGTTCCAAAGGTCACCGCACCAACAATAGAGGAAGCTAATGACAAGGATCATGAAGCTTTGACGATGTCACATCGAACGTCGCAGTCGACAAGGTCGCGTGCTCCCGAGTGGTACGGCAACCTGCCTTGACTGTCTTGTTAGTAGAAGACGGTGAACCTACGAACTATGAGGAAGCGATGATGAGCCCAGACGAGAAATGGCTAGAAGCCATGAAATCAATTGGGATCCAAGAGCGAAAACCAAGTATGGACTTTGGTGGACCCTCCTAGCACCGAAAAGGCCGTTGATTGCAAATGGATCTTCAAGAAGAAAACGGACGCGATGGTAATGTTACGATCTATAAAGCACGGCTTGTCGCGAAAGGTTTTCGACAAGTTCAAGGTGTTGACTACGATGAGACTTTCTCTCCGTAGCAATGTTTAAGTCCATTCGATTTTATTAGCAATTGCTGCGTTTCATGATTATGAAATATGGCGATGGATGTCAAGATCGCTTTCCTCAATGGCAACATTGATGAAGAGTTGTATATGATGCAACCAAGGTTTTGTCGATCCTAAGGATGCTAGTAAAGTATGCAAACTTCAGCTCCATTTATGGATGAAGCAATCATCTCGGAGTTGGAACCTTCGCTTTGATCAAGTGATCAAGAGCTTTGGATTTGTTCCAAATTGCTACGCTTGTATCTACAAGAAAGTGAGTGGAGCTCGGTGACGTTTACGGTACTATATGTGGATGACATATTGATTATCGGAAATGACATCAACATGCTTAACGATGTGAAGAGTTATTTGAACAAGTGTTTTCAATGAAAGACCTAGGTGAAGCTGCTTATATATTGGGCATCAAGATCTATAGAGATAGACAAAGACGCTCGAGAGCTTTAATCCAGTACATACCTAGACAAAGTTCGAAAAGGTTCAGAATGGATAAGGCAAAGAAAGGTTCAGTGCCTATGTTGTCAGGTAAGATATTGAGCAAGGCTCAGTGTCTAGCTACGGTAAATGATAGGGAAGCTATGAGCAAAGTGCCTTATGCCTCGGCCATAGGTTCCATCATGTATGCCATGCTGTGTACTAGACCGGATGTGTCCAATGCTCTTAGTTTGACAAGCAGATATCAAAGTGATCCAGGAGTGGAACACTGGACAGCCGTGAAGAACATCCTAAAGTACCTAAATAGGAGTAAAGAAATGTTCTTAGTCTATGGGGGTGATGACCAGCTTGTCGTAAAAGTTTACGTCGACGCTAGTTTTGACACCGACAAGGATGATTCCAAATCTCAGACAGGATACGTTTATATTTTGAATGGAGGAGCTGTGAGCTGGAGAAGATGCAAGCAAAGCGTGATCGCGATCTACAAAGGAAGCGAATACATGGCCGCTTGAAGCGTCAAGTGAAGGAGTTCGGATCGAACTTCATCATCGAGCTTGGCGTGGTTCCAAGTGCATTGGACCCATCGGAGATATTGTGTGATAACACCGGCGCCATAGCACTCGCTAAGGAACCAATATATCATCCAAAGACCAAGCATATCAACCGCAAGTTTCATATAATCCGAGATTATATTGCGATGGAGATCGAAGATTAGCAAAGTACATACAGATCCGAATGTCGCATCCATTGACTAAACCTCTTCCACGTGTAAAACATGATCAACACCTCGATTGCCATGGGTGTGAGATTGTTGCCGATGTAAACTAGATTATTGACTCTAGTGCAAGTGGGAGACTGGAATTATGCCCTAGAGGCAATAATAAAGATGTTATTATTATAATTCTTGTTCATGATAAAGTTTATATTCCATGCTAGAATTGTATTAAGCGGAAACTTTAATACTTGTGTGGTTTGTGAACAACACCGTGTCCCTAGTACGCCTCTATGGATTAGCTCATTGATCAATGATGGTTAAGGTTTCCTAACCATAGACATGAGTTGTCAATTGATAATGAGATCATATCATTGGAGAATGATATGATGGACAGACCCAAACTAAGCAAAGCAATTAGATCGTGTCATCGTGTTCGTCTTTGCGAAGATTTTCTTATGTCAAATATTGTATTCCTTAGACCATGAGATAATACAACTCCCTGGTATCGGAAGAAAGCTTTGAGGTCATCAAACGTCATCCTATGAGAGGGTGATCATAAAGGTGTCTCTCAGGTGATCGGAAAGTATACATTGGGTTGTATGTATCGAGATGGAATTTGTCCTCCCAAGTCGGAGAGATATACTTGGCCCACTCTAATCGATATCAACACCGCTTGCAAGCATGTGGTTAAGGAGTTAATCACAAAGTGATATCGGATTATGGAACGAGTAAAGTACTTGCCGTGAACGAGATTGAACTAGGTATGACGGCATCGACGATCGAATCTCGCAAGTAAAATATCGCGAGACGAAGGGAATATATATATGGGATTGATTGAATCTGGCATCGTGGTTCATCCGATATGATCATCGATGAATGTGTGGGAGTCAATATGGGTGCCTGACCCATTGTTGATTATTGATAGAAGATCATGTCCGCTTATTCTCGAACTCAGGCCACACACTTAACGTGTCTTGACGCTAGGATAGATTGGATAATTGGTTTATGAATTTTTGTTTGAGTCTCGGATGGGATCCGGGACATCACGAGAGGTTCCGAATGGTCCGAGAATAAGATTCATATAAGGCGGCAGTTTTGGAGTTCAGAATTGTTCCGGGTTAATCGGTATTGTACCGGAAGCTTCTAGAACCTTCCAGAAGGGGACCAACGTGGCCCCACCTTCCGGGAGGGGGCATGGGCCTATGAGGGAGTGTCCTGGCCGCATTGGGCCCAGCCGATCCTAGAGAGTTTAAATCGTTTAAACTAGAGATAGGGTTTCTAGAAGAGGGGAGAGTCCATGCCCCACTCCTTATCCTTTGGGCTTGGGAGGGGCTGCCCCCCCTCTATATAAAGAGGGGCGCACCAACCCCACACCTTCCTCCAACCCTAGCCGCCCCGCCTCTTCCCTCTCCTCCCGACCGCCAGGCGAAGCCCTGCTGCAGAAATTCTCCACCATATACACCACGCCGTCGTGTTGTAGATCCAATCCATCTCTCTGCCATACTTGCTGGTCCGAGGAAGGAGGAGACGTCGAGGTGCTGCACGTGTGAATCTCACGGAGGCACCGCCACTTGTGGTGCTAGATCGGATCGGATCGCGAGGAGGAGAAGCGAGTACGACTACATCACCCACGTTTCGACGAACGTTCCGCTATGCGAATCTTCAAGGGTATGAAGATCTAATCCAATCTCTCTCGTTGATTGCATCTCCTAGATTAGATCTTGGCTTTCCCTCTGTTCGCATCCGTAGAAAATTTTGATTTACTATGTCGCGAAACCCTTCAGTTGTACTTAGTTGAAACTCCACTAGTTACCACCCCTCATTAGTACTACCCCCACCTGTAGATGCTAGTGCTAAGCATAAAACTTGATCAACTTTTAGATGGGAATACTTGGTGGAAAAATGGTCATGAAAACCTTGGAATGATGGATCATTCTATTGAAATGTTTTGGACATGTGTTTCCAAACACTTGAGAATATTGGTGATAAAAATGTTGAGGCATGAGCCTTAGCCCTTTATAAAACGGATGGTTGTCTGGATGCGATATGTAGGGGTCCCAACCTTTAATAAGATTGATCCCTCCTGTGTTTACAATGCTAGTCCCTGGATCAATAGCTAGCATCCACAGTTTAGATGTAATATCAAGAAACAAGGGTCATAATATAACTTTATAACCAGGAATAACATAATTTTATTACATCAAACATAGCTCATTAGGCTATTACATTACATTGCAGTGGAATAAATATAGTCATGGGTCCTTCATCTTCAAATTGCCACAGGCAGATGTTGGTTGTAGACTTTGTAATCCTAAACAATCAATCTTTACTGAAATCAATGAAACCTGCAACATACAAGTTACAGCCACAAAGGGTCAATACATTTGAATTGTATTGGCAAGTGATACTATGGTAGTATAGTGGAGTCTATTAACTATATGCATTTGGCTAAGTGGAGTTGAGGCTTGCATTGCTCAAAATAGATATTTCTTATCATTTTGAAAATACTAAGTTTTTGCTTGTCAAAAACATTTTTCTCAATCAAAGATTTCAAGATCCTTGTACCAAGCCATCTCTCCATCAATGATTGAAGAATTCAAACAACCCTTGTTCAAACCACAAGATTTTAATTTAGAAATTGGAATGATGAGAGATTCTTGATTGCTTCCATGTCTTGATGCTCAAATTGTCCTTTACCAGGGACATGGCTAAGTACTTAGATTTTACACTCTGCAGAGGTGGTGCACTTTCCCCACAAGACTTGGTTTCCCAAGACAAGATCTTCAGAAGCCTTCCCTTAGACCAAAATGGACGCGTTCCAACCTATCAAACACTACCACCCACTGTCCATATGGCTAAGTTCTTGCAACCTATATGATCATGGCAGAGCCCATATTGCCAAGTGGTTGCACTTGAAGCTTCTCAACATTTGACATCTCAAATCCCTTTGTTCCTGGGTGGCATACCACAAGTGAGATACACAATCCAAGCCCATGGCATTGTGAACCACTCAACCATTCTCCACCAAGCAAGCCCATTCCACCCAGGGGATTCATTAACTTAGTTGTTTTATTAAACAAAAACATAAGTCCTCAGACTTAGAGATTTTTCCATAGTGTGAATATATATATTCCACCCATGTTTTCTATTAGCTAGGCTAAGCTTGGTAGTATTAGGAAACTTTAACTTAGGAAAATCCTACTAAGGATTCATCTACTAGGATTTCCTATAGCAAGATCTATACTTAGCAAAATCCATGCAAGTTTACTTAGCAAAATCACTAATGCATAGAAAAAGTAATGGGACAAAAAGTATGAAGCATCACTTGCCTTTTTGGTAGGGAATGGTGGTTCACTCCTTGATCTTGCTAGTCTCACACTTCACTACAAGTCAATCAAGCAAACACCAATTCAATTCACATTCCAAACCAAAGTCAAACAAACAATTCTTCACACACACAAAGTAATGGAATCTAAGTCATGCATGGGAGCATGCACAAGATAGTTTTATTTTGCAATGAGGGCCTCTATGGGGTTTCTAAACTTTGTAAGTTCCAAATTGGTCATTTACCAAAGTGGCAAAGTCATTAGTTAGAGGATTTTGCCCAAAAACTATCTTTAAATCCATACATCATTTCATGTGGTGAAAAATGTTTTTATTAAGGCAAAACTCTTATGTTGTGTCACCAAATGAGTTGCTAATTTGCAAAACTTGGTGTTTTTAGGTCAGTAGGTTTGGTCCAAAACATTTCCTTAAAGTTTTCTTTCCATAAACATTTTTATAACAAAAACCATTCTTTTTATTTGGCTAGAAAATGACTAAGTCAAGTAATCTAACCTAAATTTTACAAAAATCATTTCTAACACCGAGGGTTGGTTCCTAGGGTCAGTAAGGTCACAACAAATCAATTTGCAAAGGTTTTACTTCAAAATTATTTTCAATAAATAAATTACATTTCTATTTGACTAGAAATGGTTTTAAATTAAAGAATCATTTCTTAATTTCTCCAAATACATTTTTGTGTCCACAAAGTGTTTCCTAGGGTCAGTAGGTTCAAATCAATCCAATTGCCAAAGGTTTTAACCCTAAATTCAATTTTAAACAATTTTTACATTCATATCAAGCATACAAATGTTTCTGCAATTTCAAACAAGCTAACAGCTACTATTTGCTAAACTAAGGGCATGGTTGGCTAGGGTTTGTTCTCCTGAATCCATTGATATAAAATTTGCCAAATTTGGACGTGTGGTTTGAAAGTTATAGCTATTACAAATTTGTATTCTAATTAGATCAAAATTCTGTTTTAAATCGAATCTTGTACACGTGGCTGCTTCTGATTGGGCAATAATGGTTCGCTCGGATCGGCTACTGGGGTGCGTTGGATCTAACTGGAACGTGCGGCGCAGATCGACGCATACCCCTTCGATAAGTGGTTCTATCATATCCATCAGATCGACATCGGACGGCTGCTGCTGCCTGGCCAAGGACTGGCGGCGCGAGGACAACGGCGAGCGGCGGAGCGACCAGTTGGCGGCGGTGCTGACGAGGCAGGAAGCAAGAAAGGGTAAGAAGGTGCTCACCAAGCTCAGGAGAATACGGCGATGCTCAACGTGCTGCTGGTTCGACGAGGGGCACGCGAAGTTGTGATTAATTGCTCGCCGGAGACTTGGTCGGCGTCAGATGGTTCTGGAGCTCGTCGTGGGTGGAGCTGTGGTTCGCGGGAGGACAAACGGAGGACTGGGTTAGCTGCGCAAGATCATGGTAAAGATGTGTGCGTGATCTAGAGGACACAGGGTGGTCGGATTTAACCTGGGGGCGTCGTCGGAGTAGAGGCAGACGGCGGTGATGGAGGTTGTTGGACGAGGCTCGTGGGCGCTGGCGAGCTAATGCCTGGAGGTTCGCTAGGATGTGGGGATCAGTGAGGGTGGTCAGCGGCAAGGGCAGTGAGGCTGCCGGATTCGTCGGGCGTCTTCGGAGAGGCGATCGAGAGAAATTGGGATGGGGAGGCGTGCTCGGGGGAGGAAACAGAGGGAAAAGGAGGCGTGAAGCATGGCGTTTAACATAGCATGGTCAATGTCGGGTTTAATCCATTCATCAACGCGAATTCAAGGGAGTTTACTCGGCAGTAAACGGCGAGGAACGGTCGAGCGGGGTGGAGAGGAAGAACAGTGGAGTGGGGCGTTAAGGCCTGGGAAAAGAGACTAGGAGGAGGTCCACCTGCCAGTGAGGGTGTGGGTTAGGTTTGCGGTGGAGAAAAACGGTTCGGGGAAGGAACAGGTGGGCTAGATGGGCTGCTGCTGGGTTAGTTGGGCCAGATTGGTGGGCAGTTCTATTTTTTTCTGTCTAATTCTTTTTCTTTTTCTATTTCTATTTTCCTGTTTTGGTTTTCAAACAATCAAACAAGTTTCAATTCAATTCAAACCAACACCAAAACTTTGGAAGTTTGACTTGGTTCTGTTCAGTAGTCTGAACCTAAATCTAAAATCCATAATTTTTAAATAAATAAAGTCCAATATTAATTAAATAGTTGTCCATTGCTAATTAATCAAATTAGGATTTGATTTATTTCAAACTCAATTTAAATCCATATATTTTCCAAAACCAAAATAGTGGGTTGTATTTGAATAAGGTATATTTAGAAAGCTTGTTTTAAAATAAATAACAATTTTGTTAAAGGTTCCATTTATTAATTAAATAAAATGGACCATGGTTTCTTAATAAAATAGGGTTGTTGTTTATTAATAAAATCTTCATTTGAAATCCAAATATTTTCAAAATCAAATCAGTAGGTATCATTTGGAAGTAAACAATACTTGGATACTTGTTTAAAACAAACTATTATTTTACTTTAGGGCCCAATAATAATTAAATAAAAAGAGCTTTAGTAAATAACTTAAATAGGATTTGTTTACTTAAATCTTTTATTTTGGTATCTAAAATTGTACCAAAGTCATTCAGTAGGTTTTATTTGAGAATACAAAGTACTTGGAAAACTTATTTAATTTAAACAAATAAGTTTTGATGGTTTATGAATGATAGAACCTTTATTAATAAATCTTGGATATTAAATCTTTATTAATTTATTTTAAATAAACCTTTGCTAATTTTATTTAGAACAAAATGTTTTAATTCCAAAGCTTGGCCAAGTTTTAATTTGGCTTTATAAAATAATCCTTATTTATAAAACTTCTATTTCATTTGAAAACAAATCTTTTCATTTAATTGTTTCTAAATAGTATTTCCAAATGTTTTTATTTTCCTTTTACTAAATGTTTATCTTTTTAAATCCCTTTAGGTTTTATTTAATTCAAATGGGTTTGAAGTTCCAATTGAATTCAAAAAGTTTCTTCTGGCTCTGAAAATCAAACAAAGTTTTATTTTATTCATTTATTTTCACATTGCAAGATTTGGAAATCTTGGGATGTGACAGGCTACCACCCTTAAAATAAATCTCGTCCCGAGATTTGGGAAGGTTGGGGTTACAAGCAGTTCAAAAAAACTAGGGTACTACCACCCTTAACAATTTTCAAACAAAAATTACACATTGTCCTTCTTGGGATCATGGGAAATATTTTCTCTAAGCAACAGTTGCATGTGTCCTTGTTTTCTTTACTTGACTCATGGGCCAAGGTTGAGTTTCTCCATAGGCTTGTTCAACTTGTTCTTCATCCTTTTTGGACAATTGCTTGCATAATGTCCTGGATTCTTGCAGTTGAAGCAATGAATGTCCTTGAGTTCTTTGCGTTGTTCTTGTGGACAAGTGGCTACATAATGGCCTGGTTCTTTGCAGTTGTTGCACCACACTTGGTCAATCTCTTTATTCTTCTTGTTCTCTGGGCATCCACTAGAGTAGTGTCCCATTTCCTTACATCTACGGCATTGTGCAAGGCTCATGTCTTGCTTTTGTTTCTTAAATTTCTTTAGTCCTTTGAATTGGGTTGTCTTGTTAGGAGGTAGGAGTGGTCCTTTTCCTTTGGTAGACTTGGATCCTTCTTGTTTCCTTTGTTCCACCATGGCATAGATGGGACATTGGTCAGGAATATGATCACTTCCTTCACAAAGGTAACAAGTGGCTTGAGAGGTAGGGCATTGTCCAACAGGATGATCTTCTTCACAATTGGGGCATTGTCCTTCATGCTCCTTGGAAGTATGATCCTTGTCTCCACATATAGTGCAAGCTGGGGCTCCATCTAGAATAACATTCTTGTCAGCCTTGTTATCATAGACTTCTTTGGGGTAGTTTTCCTCCATGCTGATCATTTGATTAGTCACCTTAAGCATCAGTTGGGATTGCTCTTCCAAAAAAAATTGTAGTGTTGGATCTTTATCACTATTGTTGACTATGAACTGAGTTGTCAGTTGGTTCAGCTGGTGTTGGGTTGCTATGAGCTCCTTCATGTTGTCAGCTTGGTTGGTGTTGATGTCATCAACCTTGGAGTCTTTTGGAGTAGTCATCTGTTTGGGTTGAAGGGAGGTTAGAATAGGCAAGTTATTTCTAAGAAAATATTTCTAAACACACACATTACAATTCACACAAGCAATGTGCAGGCAATCACAAGCAAACATTTTACTCAAACAACAAAGTTCTAGCACATACTTAGGCAACAAAATATTTTTGTTACATCACATAAGTTGGTGTATTTGACTTAACTAGAATATGGTGGTCCATCTATGTGGTTCACTTGTGATCTTTCCTTCCTTCTTGATTCTTCTTGTATGAGATCATGGTTTCCTTGAGAAAAACTTCTGGTCACAATACTTCAAAGTTGTTGATGGTTTCTTCTTATTTTGAATTCCCTCAGTCTCTAATTCTTAAGTAAGATTTCTTTGTCTCACTTGTGGTCCTTAGTAGTTTCCATGTTGGAAGTCCTTGGTGAACATGCTGAAGATGTTGAAGTCATTAGAGTTGAAGATGTTGAAGTCATTAGAGTTGAAGAAGTTGAAGAAGTCCTTTACACATGGTGTAGTCTTTGGCCATGGGGTTGGTTTTTCCATCAGGTTTGAAAATAGAAGAGATGTAGAGTTGAAACCAAAATGGTTGAGGAAAGAGTTTACAAATGTTTTTTAAAATAAGTTTTTGGAACAAAATAACTCTTATTTGTCTAAGGGTTTTTGTCCAATCCTAGGGTTTACAAATCCTACAGGCAACACAATGCTCTGATACCATCTGTAGGGGTCCCAACCTTTAATAAGATTGATCCCTCCTATGTTTACAATGCTAGTCCCTGGATCAATAGCTAGCATCCACAGTTTAGATGTAATATCAAGAAACAAGGGTCATAATATAACTTTATAACCAGGAATAACATAATTTTATTACATCAAACATAGCTCATTAGGCTATTATATTACATTGCAGCGGAATAAATATAGTCATGGGTCCTTCATCTTCAAATTGCCACAGGCAGATGTTGGTTGTAGACTTTGTAATCCTAAACAATCAATCTTTACTGAAATCAATGAAACCTGCAACATACAAGTTACAGCCACAAAGGGTCAATACATTTGAATTGTATTGGCAAGTGATACTATGGTAGTATAGTGGAGTCTATTAACTATATGCATTTGGCTAAGTGGAGTTGAGGCTTGCATTGCTCAAAATAGATATTTCTTATCATTTTGAAAATACTAAGTTTTTGCTTGTCAAAAACATTTTTCTCAATCAAAGATTTCAAGATCCTTGTACCAAGCCATCTCTCCATCAATGATTGAAGAATTCAAACAACCCTTGTTCAAACCACAAGATTTTAATTTAGAAATTGGAATGATGAGAGATTCTTGATTGCTTCCATGTCTTGATGCTCAAATTGTCCTTTACCAGGGACATGGCTAAGTACTTAGATTTTACACTCTGCAGAGGTGGTGCACTTTCCCCACAAGACTTGGTTTCCCAAGACAAGATCTTTCAGAAGCCTTCCCTTAGACCAAAATGGACGCGTTCCAACCTATCAAACACTACCACCCACTGTCCATATGGCTAAGTTCTTGCAACCTATATGATCATGGCAGAGCCCATATTGCCAAGTGGTTGCACTTGAAGCTTCTCAACATTTGACATCTCAAATCCCTTTGTTCCTGGGTGGCATACCACAAGTGAGATACACAATCCAAGCCCATGGCATTGTGAACCACTCAACCATTCTCCACCAAGCAAGCCCATTCCACCCAGGGGATTCATTAACTTAGTTGTTTTATTAAACAAAAACATAAGTCCTCAGACTTAGAGATTTTTCCATAGTGTGAATATATATATATTCCACCCATGTTTTCTATTAGCTAGGCTAAGCTTGGTAGTATTAGGAAACTTTAACTTAGGAAAATCCTACTAAGGATTCATCTACTAGGATTTCCTATAGCAAGATCTATACTTAGCAAAATCCATGCAAGTTTACTTAGCAAAATCATTAATGCATAGAAAAAGTAATGGGACAAAAAGTATGAAGCATCACTTGCCTTTTTGGTAGGGAATGGTGTTTCACTCCTTGATCTTGCTAGTCTCACACTTCACTACAAGTCAATCAAGCAAACACCAATTCAATTCACATTCCAAACCAAAGTCAAACAAACAATTCTTCACACACACAAAGTAATGGAATCTAAGTCATGCATGGGAGCATGCGCAAGATAGTTTTATTTTGCAAAGAGGGCCTCTATGGGGTTTCTAAACTTTGTAAGTTCCAAATTGGTCATTTACCAAAGTGGCAAAGTCATTAGTTAGAGGATTTTGCCCAAAAACTATCTTTAAATCCATACATCATTTCATGTGGTGAAAAATGTTTTTATTAAGGCAAAACTCTTATGTTGTGTCACCAAATGAGTTGCTAATTTGCAAAACTTGGTGTTTTTAGGTCAGTAGGTTTGGTCCAAAACATTTCCTTAAAGTTTTCTTTCCATAAACATTTTTATAACAAAAACCATTCTTTTTATTTGGCTAGAAAATGACTAAGTCAAGTAATCTAACCTAAATTTTACAAAATCATTTCTAACACCGAGGGTTGGTTCCTAGGGTCAGTAAGGTCACAACAAATCAATTTGCAAAGGTTTTACTTCAAAATTATTTTCAATAAATAAATTACATTTCTATTTGACTAGAAATGGTTTTAAATTAAAGAATCATTTCTTAATTTCTCCAAATACATTTTTGTGTCCACAAAGTGTTTCCTAGGGTCAGTAGGTTCAAATAAATCCAATTGCCAAAGGTTTTAACCCTAAATTCAATTTTAAACAATTTTTACATTCATATCAAGCATACAAATGTTTCTGCAATTTCAAACAAGCTAACAGCTACTATTTGCTAAACTAAGGGCATGGTTGGCTAGGGTTTGTTCTCCTGAATCCATTGATATAAAATTTTCCAAATTTGGACGTGTGGTTTGAAAGTTATAGCAATTACAAATTTGTATTCTAATCAGATCAAAATTCTGTTTTAAATCGAATCCTGTACACGTGGCTGCTTCTGATTGGGCAATAACGGTTCGCTCGGATCGGCTACTGGGGTGCGTTGGATCTAACTGGAACGTGCGGCGCAGATCGACGCATACCCCTTTGATAAGTGGTTCTATCATATCCATCCGATCGACATCGGACGGCCGCCGCTCGCCAAGGATCAAGCGAGGACAACGGGCGGCGAGCGACCAGTTGGCGGCGGTCGACGAGGCAGGAAGCAAGAAAGGTAAGAAGGTGCTCACCAGGCTCGAGAATACTGGCGATGCTCAACGTCGCTGGTTCGACGAGGGCACGCTGTGTGATTAATTGCTCGCCGGAGACTTGGTCGGCGTCAGATGGTTCTGGAGCTCGTCGTGGGTGGAGCTGTGGTTCGCGGGAGGACAAACGGAGGACTGGGTTAGCTGCGCAAGATCATGGTAAAGATGTGTGCGTGATCTAGAGGACACGGGGTGGTCGGATTTAACCTGGGGGCGTCGTCGGAGTAGAGGCAGACGGCGGCGGTACTGGAGGTTGTTGTTGACGAGGCTCAGGGGCGTGCGCGGGCGAGCTAATGCCTCTGGGAGGTTCGCTAGGATGTGGGGATCAGTTGAGGGTGGTCGAAGCGGCAAGGGGCAGTGAGAGGCTGCCGGATTCGGCGTCGGGGCGTCGTCGGAGACAGGGCAGTCGAGGAGAAATTGGGATGGACTGGAGGCGTGCTCGGGGGAGGAAACAGAGGGGAAAGGAGGCGTGAATCATGGCGTTTAACATAGCATGGTCAATGTCGGGTTTAATCCATTCATCAACGCGAATTCAAGGGAGTTTACTCGGCGAAACGGCGAGAACCACGGCGGGTGGAGAGGAAGAACAAGGTGGGGCCGTTGCGTCGTGGGAAAAGAGACTAGGAGGAGGTCCACCGCGGTGAGGGTGTGGGTTAGGTTTATGTGGAGAAAACGGTTCGGGGAAGGAACAGGTGGGCTAGATGGGCTGCTGCTGGGTTAGTTGGGCCAGATTGGTGGGCTGTTCTATTTTTTTCTGTCTAATTCTTTTTCTTTTTCTATTTCTATTTTCCTGTTTTGGTTTTCAAACAATAAAACAAGTTTCAATTCAAACCAACACCAAAACTTTGGAAGTTTGACTTGGTTCTATTCAGTAGTCTGAACCTAAATCTAAAATCCATAATTTTAAATAAATAAAGTCCAATATTAATTAAATAGTTGTCCATTGCTAATTAATCAAATTAGGATTTGATTTATTTCAAACTCAATTTAAATCCATATATTTTCCAAAACCAAAATAGTGGGCTGTATTTGAATAAGGTATATTTAGAAAGCTTGTTTTAAAATAAATAACAATTTTGTTAAAGGTTCCATTTATTAATTAAATAAAATGGACCATGGTTTCTTAATAAAATAGGGTTGTTGTTTATTAATAAAATCTTCATTTGAAATCCAAATATTTTCAAAATCAAATCAGTAGGTATCATTTGGAAGTAAACAATACTTGGATACTTGTTTAAAACAAACTATTATTTTACTTTAGGGCCCAATAATAATTAAATAAAAAGAGCTTTAGTAAATAACTCAAATAGGATTTGTTTACTTAAATCTTTTATTTTGGTATCTAAAATTGTACCAAAGTCATTCAGTAGGTTTTATTTGAGAATACAAAGTACTTGGAAAACTTATTTAATTTAAACAAATAAGTTTTGATGGTTTATAAATGATAGAACCTTTATTAATAAATCTTGGATATTAAATCTTTATTAATTTATTTTAAATAAACCTTTGCTAATTTTATTTAGAACAAAATGTTTTAATTCCAAAGCTTGGCCAAGTTTTAATTTGGCTTTATAAAATAATCCTTATTTGTAAAACTTCTATTTCATTTGAAAACAAATCTTTTCATTTAATTGTTTCTAAATAGTATTTCCAAATGTTTTTATTTTCCTTTTACTAAATGTTTATCTTTTTAAATCCCTTTAGGTTTTATTTAATTCAAATGGGTTTGAAGTTCCAATTGAATTCAAAAAGTTTCTTCTGGCTCTGAAAATCAAACAAAGTTTTATTTTATTCATTTATTTTCACATTGCAAGATTTGGAAAATCTTGGGATGTGACACGATACCATTCCAATTTTTTCGTACAACCACAATACCCGAATATTGGGTAGGGCTTGACTGGAAACTTATATTCCTTAGTATTAGTTCCCTCACGGCCAAGGTCTGAGCTGAGGCTACCTTGTGAAGATTGTCCACCTGTGCAGTACCCAAGATGACAGTTGGTCATGGTTGGGAGGCCAAACTCACAAGAGAGATGCTTATACTAGGGCGTGTAATCGAAAGGTTGGGATTGATTATCCGCATACTGAGTATGGTGAATTCAGGATTTGTTCCTCACAGATGTATCGAATGTTGTGGTGAAAGTGTACAATCTCTGCAGAGTGTCAAACTATTCGAATAGCGTCATGATTATGGACGATTGAGTGGCCATATTGTTCCCCGTCGAGACTTTTCAAAATGACACGTGAAATGAACTAAGACTTTGACTTGACCACAACAGAGTTGTGATATGAAATACAAGTTCCCAGTTAGGAGTTATAAAATTGTGACTAGCTTTAGAACTTAGTAGAGATAAATCTGGCTTTTGCAAAACAACCCTAGAGCCTAGTGTCCTATTATCCAAAAAAAACCCTTTACCTATTAGTATTAGTTTGCTAGTACTTAAAGAGTACTCATGGCTTTGTCCCTGGCTATTCCCATGGCCAGACTATGAAGAGGAGTACCTGGAAGATGGACCCCAGGAAGGTTACGACAACTAGGATCATCTCCCATCGTCAAGGCATTGCTGTGACCCAAGATGGAGCTTCGCCTACGCTACCGTTATTATTACGTATTCCGCTGCTTGATGATGTATTAAGAACTGGATCATGAGATCCCTATTTGTGTAAGAACTTATGTATCGTTTGTAATGGATGATGTACTATGGTATCAAATTATGTTATGTCTCGCAAAAATGGTAATCCTGGGATTGCGATGTATAGCATAACAGGCATCTAGGATTGAAAAATCCGGGTGTTAACAAGTTGGTATCAGAGCCATCCTGACCATAGGAGACCCTAGTTAGGATGGACGTTTGAATCAAAAACTTAGTTTCAAAATCAAAGAAAACAAATATTTACAAAAAACTTATTCTCATTCTTATCTCTTTGATTCTTTCATAAAAATTCATGTTCCTCAAAAACTCTTGCAAAATACATAAAATTTTGACACACTTGATCACTCTGCTAATCTACCCATCCTCTATTTTTATAGATGGACGTGAAGTACAGAAATTTTTACCAACTTGGGAATGGAGGAGAGCTTATCTTTGAGAGGGATCTGGATCTGCTTTCGGAACTTCTGGAGCGTCCGCACCCCGAGTTCTTCGGAGCTCATCTCAATGATCAAGGAGGAGAAGATCTGCAGTGGCTAATTGTTGCAAGTCTCCGAGGAAAGATTGAACCTCCCACTGCGGAGGGAATTCAGTTTACCTTGAGGGAAAACAATGCTCGATGGACTTGCGAGCAATGCAGAGCTCTTTCCGCCTGTGGGGAGCATCAATCAGATTAAGGGAACTCGCTTTGAGTTTTGCCCAAGGCGTGATGCAAATGGACAACCACTGGAAGCCCCATACCACCCCGAGCTGAAGACTCAATTGTACCACCTTAGCTTCATGATGTATGATTGTCAGCAGGAGTTGGACAACTGCCATGACTATTGCAACCACAAGTCTGCCATCTTCAAGACGAAGGATTAGACCATAGCCATGCTAGCAAAGGATCGCAAGTCTCGCCGCCGTCAGCTCGACAAGAAGGAGCGCATTATTGCCCGTCTTCGCCACCACATCTCATATCTGGAGGAGACCATCCACGAGAGAGACATGCAGTTGGAGGAAAGGGAGAATGCCGGAGAGGATCTTCGTGGAGACCCTTACTCCTATCTCAGCGATGACGATGATTTTCTGGAGGACCAGGCCATGGACTTCTTCACCGATGAGGATGATTTCGCCTTCATCGATGATGATGAAGATGATGAAGCCAACAACTCCGAGGAGTAGTAGCACTGAGCACTAGCGTAGTGAGTAGTAGTCGGTCCCATTGTATCGTAGATTCCAGAATGGTTCTTAAAACCATATGTTTTTCCTTGTTGTGGTGTGCGTTGTATCGAGTGAATGAATGAATAAAAAAAAGCAAGTTGCTAGAAAAATCTGAGTCAAACATTTAAAACTTTTCAAAGACCCAAAACCTTAGAAATTTCCCTCTTTTCTCATAATCTATATCAATCTTCAGATGCCACGTGGAGGAAATGGTTCAGCCCCGGACCCGATGTTGCAGATCCTGCAAATGTTGACTTCTGACCGCGAAGCTAAAAGAGCGGAACGTCAAGCCAACCTAGCCACTCTGCAACAGATAGCCCAGCTAGCCCACAACAACCAAGAACCCATCAGACCCCAAAGTATCGCCCCAACCCATCTCCAGGATTTTCCCCAAGAACCAACAGACCCCCTATGACCCGTTCGACCTACCCCAACCGTGGAAACCCTAGACCCGGAGGAAATCACAACAACCTCGGCAACTCTAGCAATTTCACCCGTGCCCCACCCAAGTTCAACACCAACAATGCTACCGCCAACACCAACATTGCCCCGAGGACTGGAAGCAATGCTGTGCCTGTCGCAGCCAAGGACAAGTCACAAGTGACTTGTTATGACTGTGGAAATAAAGGCCACTATTCCAACGAGTGCCCCAACAATAAGAATGCTACAGCCACTAATGCCAATGCCCCACCAAGAAAGCGGCGTGTCCAGCCAGGAGAAGATTTGCCCTGTGGAATTCACTCAACCGCAATGGCCGTCTTTTTCTCATGCATGCTGAAGAAGCTCAGGAAGCGCCAGACGTCGTGCTGGGTATGTTTTCTGTTAATTCAGTACTTGCAAGAGTGTTGTTTGACTCTGGTGCCTCGCATTCGTTTGTCACCGAAGAATTTGCCTGCACTAGTAAAATTCAACCCACCAAACTGAAGCATTTTATGATTGTGCAAATTCCCGGATCAACCACCAAGGCTAGGAAAATTTGCAAAGCCGTCCCTATCCTAATCCATGGAATAGATTTTTATGCTAATCTAATAGTACTCGGAACTAAAGGTTTGGAAGTAGTACTAAGAATGGATTGGATGTCCAAACATAAGGGATTGATTAACTGTGCTAAGAAAGCCATCACCATGACCAGTACCACCGGAATATCAGTCGAGCATATATCTGAAACCTTACCTCGCCAATTCAAGTGTAACAAGAGTCTAGCCCAACCTACCATTGACCAAGTCCGGATAGTCTGTGAATACCCCGATGTATTTCCAGATGTTTTAATCGTTATGCCCCCAGATCGGGATATCGAGTTTATCATCGAACTAATCCCCGGAACAGGACCCATAGCCCAGAGACCCTATAGTATGAACCCGGAACTAGCGTAATCAAGAAGCAACTGGATTCCATGCTAGAAATTGGATTGATTCCACCAAGTGCGTCACCATGGAGATCACCTGTCTTATTTGTGGACAAGAAAGATGGAGGTAACCGTTTGTGTACGGATTATAGGAAGTTAAATGATGTCACCATCAAGAACAAGTACCCCTTGCCCAAGATAGAAGATTTGTTTGATCAGTTGACCGGTGCCTAGGTGTTTTCTAAGATTGATCTTAGATCTGGCTATCATCAACTCAAAATTCGTGCAGAGGATATTCCAAAGACTGCCTTTACCACCAGATATGGATTGTACGAGTATACAATCATGTCTTTTGGATTAACCAATGCCCCCGCATATTTCATGAACCTCATGAATAAGATTTTTATGGACTTCCTGGATAAGTTTGTCGTTGTTTTCATCGATGACATTCTGATTTATTCCAAATCAGAAGAAGAACATGAGCTACACCTAAGGACCATTCTTGGAACCCTTAGAGAGCATCAACTGTATGCAAAGTTTAGCAAATGTGAATTCTGGTTACAGGAAGTGAGATTCCTCGGTCACATTGTATCAGCCGGAGGAATTGCCGTTGACCCTGACAAAGTGAAAGATGTAGAAGATTAGCAAGCCCCAACCACTCAAACCCAAGTTCGTGCTTTTCTCGGATTGGCGGGATATTACCGCAAATTCGTAGAAGGATTCTCGAGTATTGCCTGACCCATGACCCAATTGCTTAAGAAGGACAAGAAGTTTAAATGGACCGACAAATGTGAAGCGAGTTTTCAAGAACTCAAGAGGAGATTGATTTCAGCCCCAATCTTGATCATGCCAGATATCATGAAGCCCTTCGATGTGTATTGTGACGCATCCAAGATTGGTCTCGGATGTGTGCTAATGCAAGAAGGCAAATTTATATCTTATCTATCTCGACAATTGAAGAAACATGAGCAAAACTATCCAACCCATGACCTCGAACTCGCAGCAATAGTCCTCGCCCTGAAGACATGGAGACATTACCTAATGGGAAACCGTTGTGAGATTTATTCGGATCACAAGAGCCTAAAGTATATATTCACTCAGAAGGAGTTGAATATGAGGCAGAGAAGATGGATTGAGCTAATCAAGGATTACGACCTGGACATTCACTATCACCCCGTAAAGCCAACGTGGTAGCCGATGCCCTTAGCATTGCCATGCCGCTTGAACTCCATGATTTTGAAGGAGCAACCAAGTTTGCACAAGGAGATGGAAGATTTTCGAATGGAATTCGTAAGTGAAGGATTTTGGCTAGCATAGAACTTCAGCCCACTTTGATCGGTCCGATTAAAGAGGCGCAGAAGGAAATGATGATCGACGGAATCAAGCGTCAGACGCAGTGCAAAGTACCCGGATTCACCGAGGACGAAGAAGGAGTTCTGTGGTACAAAGGACGCCTTTGTGTACCATCAGATTCTGAGTTGAAATAAGTTATATTGAAGGAGGCTCATGATACTCTTTATTCTATCCATCCCGGAGGAACTAACATGTATCAAGATTTGAAAGAGCAATTTTGGTGACATAAGATGAAGAGAGAAATCAGAAGCTATATCACCAAGTGTGATATATGTCAGCGAGTCAAGGCAGGACATCAAAGACCCGCTGGATTGTTGCAACCTTTGCAAATTCTGGAATGGAAATGGGATTCTGTAGGAATACACTTTATCACTGGACTACCTACTTCTAGTAGGGGAAATGACTCTATTTGGGTCATAGTGGACAGATTGTCCAAAGTCGCCCATTTCTTGCCCGTCAAAACCACCTATCAGAGTTCGAAGCTAGCGGAGTTGTACATCGCTAGATTCGTCAGTTTGCACGGAGTCCCCAAGAACATAGTATCGGATCGAGGAACTCAGTTTACCTTGAGATTCTAGAAGAAAGTCCAAGAAGGTTTAGGAACCCGCCTAGATTTCAGTACCGCGTATCACCCTCAGACCAATGGACAAACGGAGCGAGTAAATTAAATACTCGAAGATATGCTTAGAGCATGTGTGCTATAATACGGATCCAAGTGGGAAGACTGTCTGCCGTTTGCAGAATTTTCCTACAACAATAGTTACCAAGCCAGTTTGCAAATGGCCCCATTTGAATTCATGTACGGAAGAAAGTGTCGCACCCCTTTGAACTGGTCGGAAGTAGGAGAGAGTCAGATTTTTGGACCCGACATCCTCCGAGAAGCAGAAGAGAAGGTTCACAAGATTCGTGAGCACCTCAAGACCGCCCAATCCCGACAGAAGAGTTATGCCGACAAGAGACGTTGAGACGTCGCCTTCAATATAGGAGATTTTGTTTATCTGAAAGTGTCGCCATTGAAGGGAATGCAGCGTTTCCAACTCAAAGGAAAGTTAGCCCCCAGATATATCGGACCTTTCAAAATTCTGAACCGTCGAGGAGAAGTATCGTATCAATTAGAACTACCTGAAGATATGTCAGCTGTGCACAATGTGTTCCATATCTCGTTACTTTGCAAATGTCTCGAAGTCCCCGAGAAGACCGAATTGTTCAAGAATATCGATCATCGGACCATAGAGATCAATGATGACCTGACCTATCCCGAAGTACCCATCCGCATTTTGGAAGAAGATTTTCGAACTACCCGAACCCGAAGCATCAAGTTTCTCAAGATTCAGTGGAGCAACCACACAGAAGAGGAAGCTACCTGGGAGCGCGAAGATCACATCAGGACGGAGTTTCCCGATCTCTTCAAATCCTAGGTAACCTTTTTGTCCTTTTTCAAATCTCGGGACGAGATTTTGTTTAAGGGGGGAAGGTTTGTAACATCCCAAAAATACTAAGCTTGGATCATCAAATTCTAATCATCAAAATTAGGGTTAACAAAAACTTTTCTAAATGAAATCATGAATGCATGCATATGTGTATGCATGGATTTTGAAATCCTTTAAAACCACCTTGTTTGTTTGTTTCTTTGCTTGTAAAATGTTTCTTAGGTGAAATAAACATCATCTAAAACATTTCTCACACCTTTCCTAAAGACAAGTAAATCAAAACACATATATTAAATGAATGGTCACTTTGACCAATTTAACTCCCATGCCTACTTTGGCTGTCTCAAACTTTCAGAACCTAACAGAAACTTTTCTGGATCTTTGCACCCCTTGAATGTACTCATAACAAGGTATCAAGGCCCACTTTGTGATCATCCAGAAACTTTCAAATGCATAGTTTAAATGACAATTCAAAATTGAATCTTTATCATATGGGAAGATCCCACTTTTTCAAAAACCACTCAAACAAGCTCAACTTTCAAAACCCAAGCATCTGCAGACTTACCAGCACCAATCTAGCAAACCCACCAAAAATCTTTTCAAAATTCAAAACTTGATTTCATGCGGCCATTTCATCAAACAGGTTGCAGACACAAATCAAACAAACATCAAACACTATAGTGTGCAGTAAAATTGGCCAAACTTGTTCCCTAGTTAGCTCACACATAGCTCAGTAGATCATCTAGGAAGTTTAACTAAGGACTAGCACCCCTGTGAGCTTGCCATTGCCATCAATGCTGAACAGCCGAGCACCCCCTTGTCACCCCATTGTGGACAGCAAGCTAGAGGAAGAACTAGCCTTGCCAACCTTGTCTGGGAGGCAGCCCACCGTCCATCGCCACTACATGTCCCAGCCGCGAGCGTTGCCAAGCCCTGGAGCATGCGCACAAGCCGCGCCCAGACCGCCAGAGACCATGCCGAGCATGCGCCAGAGCATGACCCTCGAATCAAGCCCACGCCACCGCCCTTGCCGTGCATACACAATCCCCACCACCCAGGAGACCGCCAGACATCCCGCTTGCCGCCTGCACACAGCCACACCGCCGTCGAAGACGCCGCCTAGCAGAGCACCGCCTGCCTGCACCAAACCACACCGCCCCATGCCTCGAGACCATGTCGTTGAGCATCGCCAGGAGACACCGCACCGTCCCCTACCCTTGCCCATGCCATTAGCCGCATGTAACCTCACCCCCGACGAGTTCACCGTGCGCCCCAACGGTCCCCTCGCTCGATTATAAATAGAGGCCACCCCCGCACGATTTCTTCACACCATATCACTCCCCTCTCCTCACTGATCGTGCCACACCGTTCTCAGAGCAAGGCAAGCACCACCCCGCAGGAATTTCACCCGAGCACGCCGCCTCTAGAGAAGAAGGGAGCCAGCGATTGGAGCCTCCCAGAGAAGCCACCGTACTGTGGAGATTCGCCGCCGTCGACTTCTATTCGCCCGCTCGCCGACCTCGCGGTACCGGTGAGCCCTCAAAGAACCCTCACCGCCGCTTAGGTTTCGTTTCGCCGATTTGTCTCGCGTCGACGATGACTCCCACCGTTAGATTAGAACTAGATCGAACGATCCACGCCCCATACCGCTTCGCCCAGCCCTGTCACCGACGAGTGGGGACACCCACTTAAGCAGCCATGGAGCATGCGCTTAGCAGGCCGCCCAAGAACTTTTCCCCGCAGCCCAGCTTATTCAAATTAAACCTTTTCTATTTCAATTCAAACACACTACATCCAACTTCAAAATCAACCCAGATCGATTCAGTGCACCAAATTGAATGAAACCAATTTTGTTGGAAAGGTCTTTGAATGCTGAATCCAAGCCCATTGGATTCAAGTCATTTGGATCTATAGATCACCCATGGTAAAAATAACAAGGCAGAAGCTTTTCTGCATTCAAACATTTTTCAAATTTAAACCATAATAGCTTTTGAGTTGATTCCAACTCTCAAAAATCACATTTAACCATACCTTTCAGAATATATAAAAATATATAGGTTTACTTGCAGAAATAATGTTCAAGTAATAAAAGAATGCTACATAAGCATTTATAGCCACTTTAATTAATTAAAATAAAAGGGTAAAACCTTATTAAATTGTGACACCACATTAAATCACATTCCCATGGACTACAATGTGTGGTGATGACATGTGTCAACATGATCCCATGTTGGGTTTGGAGAATATTAAATCTTAAGTAGTTTTTCAATGAGTAGAAATTACTTTTCTAAAAATAAAAGGATTTAAATCAAGCCCTAACCTTGTAATGTTAGGGATGATGCTAGATCATCCATAGGACCCTGGTGTGTGATGATTGCAAGTAGTTAAGTATTGTTTGGTGATTGTGTACCTCGTATTTATTCATAGACGCTAGTACCGACCAAGGATACGAGGAGGACGGAGGATACTACGAAGAAGAAGCCGAGGAGAACTTCAACCATTGCTCTGCACAAGGCAAGCTAGTAACCTTGCAAGATAACACTTGCAATTTAGCAAGCTTATACTGATATTGATGCAAGATGATACTATACCTATGCAAGCCTTACTAATCAAGTTGACCTATGCAAGCTAACCCTTGCAAGATACCCTACTGATGCAACAAACCCATACTTGTTCTATGACTACTATATGCCTTAAGCATATGTGATCATACCCACTTGATAAACCAATCCTAGTTTTACGTGCAAGCTTCTTACTCTATTTCTTTATCAAGCTTACTTAGAGTTTACTTAAGTGACTGGTAGATATTGGAAGATGCTGAAGGTTGCATAAAGAGCATAAAATTTGGCCTAAGTTAGGAACCTTGACATCAGCCTGAGACATGAGGTTGTACTTAGTTGAAACTCCACTAGTTACCACCCCTCATTAGTACTACCCCCACATGTAGATGCTAGTGCTAAGCATAAAACTTGATCAACTTTTAGATGGGAATACTTGGTGGAAAAATGGTTATGAAAACCTTGGAATGATGGATCATTCTATAGAAATGTTTTGGACACGTGTTTCCAAACACTTGAGAATTTTGGTGATAAAAATGTTGAGGCATGAGCCTTAGCCCTTTATAAAACTGATGGTTGTCTGGATGCGATACCATTCCAATTTTTTCGTACAATCACAATACCCTAATATTGGGTAGGGCTTGACTGGAAACTTATATTCCTTAGTATTAGTTCCCTCACGGCCAAGGTCTGAGCTGAGGCTACCTTGTGAAGATTGTCCACCTGTGCAGTACCCAAGATGACAGTTGGTCATGGTTGGGAGGCCAAACTCACAGGAGAGGTGCTTATACTAGGGCATGTAATCGAAAGGTTAGGATTGATTATCCGCATACTGAGTATGGTGAATTCAGGATTTGTTCCTGACAGATGTATCGAATGTTGTGGTGAAAGTGTACAATCTCTGCAGAGTGTCAAACTATTCGAATAGCCGCGTCCGCGGTTATGGACAGTTGGAGTGGCCATACTGTTCCCCCGTCAGACTTTCAAAATGACCTGTGAAATGAACTAAGACTTTGACTTAACCACAACAGAGTTGTGATATGAAATACAAGTTCCCAGTTAGGAGTTATAAAATTGTGACTAGCTTTAGAACTTAGTAGAGATAAATCTGGCTTTTGCAAAACAACCCTAGAGCCTAGTGTCCTATTATCCAAAAAAAACCTTTACCTATTAGTATTAGTTTGCGAGTACTTAAAGAGTACTCATGGCTTTGTCCCTGGCTATTCCCATGGCCAGACTATGAAGAGGAGTACCTGGAAGATGGACCCCAGGAAGGTTACGACAACTAGGATCATCTCCCATCGTCAAGATTGCTGTGACTGAAGATGGAGCTTCGCCTACGCTACCGTTATTATTACGTATTCCGCTGCTTGATGATGTATTAAGAACTGGATCATGAGATCCCTATTTGTGTAAGAACTTATGTATCGTTTGTAATGGATGATGTACTATGGTATCCAATTCTGTTATGTCTCGCAAAAATGGTAATCCTGGTATTGCGATGTATGGCATAACAGGCATCTAGGATTGAAAAATCCGGGTGTTGACAAATCCCCTTCGTTTTGACCTCTTGAAATCTTTCATTTTTGTTGGACTTGGCTTGAAACCCTAGAAATTTGATTTGCAGAGAAATGTTTGGAAATTTGTTAGATTCATTGGCCAATGTTGGGTATAAATATGTTTATGAAGCATTTAGTTAGGTTTAGGGTTGTGGAAATGGCATTGTTTGGTTTATTCGAATGTTATGGCTAGGGTTAGGGTTTGCTTATGTAAGAGATGGTGTTCTTGTTAGCTTTATGGTTTGGTAATGTGTCTAGTATATTTTTGTTTATCTTGTCATGGTTAGTTAATGAACATATTCTCCTATATGTTAGGGATGGCAAGAATTGTTCATGTTCATCATGTGGACAAGGATGCCTTTTTGAAAGGCAACATAGAACCGGACCCGGATGAGCTAGATATTGTGTTTGAGCGTAGTCCCACCTATGCCGAGGTCTTGGAGCAAGTGAGGATTGAATTGAAATGGATGGACCCATGTGATGTTGTTGAGTTGGAGGGAAGACATAATATGAGTTTTGGAATGCATATCCGTTGGAAGACCATGCGTATCTTCTCCGAGGCTCGTTGGCTTGCATACAAGGAGGTGGTGGCCGAATCACTAGACAAGGCTCTCGAGCTATTTGCCACCAATAAGGTTGATAGTTCATTGCCTTTGGACTTGAACTGTCGTGCCTCCCCATTGGATAGTAGGATTCCTCCACCCGTGGAGCAAGAGCTATGGATTGAACCTCCTTTGAGCCAAACATTGAGCCCGATTTCAAGACACCAAGACGAAGTGTTGGAAGAGGACAATGATGATTGTGAGGGTGAAGATGATGATAATGTTGAACTCCACGACAACAATGTTGGTGATTTGGAGAAATATCACTCAACATGACATGGACCATGAACTCCCGTATTCTTGAGGCTATGCTTCGTACTCGGATGATGATGGTCCCGAAGAAGAAGTTGACGAGGAGGGGTTCACGGCTAGAGAGGCCGAAATCCACCATACCTTATTGGGACGGGACCATCGGGTGCCTTTGTTTCGTGATCTTAGTCTCGTGGATGAAGCCACGGTTGATGGTGGCAAAGGCATAGTGCTTGGACCAAGGACAAGTTCTTACCGGGATGGCAATGAAGTGAATAATGGATTTTGCAAAGGATCAAGGTTTAAGACCTTGTTGGAATTTAAGAAATGGATAAAGGACTTCTCGTTGAAGCATCATCGTCCTTACACGGTCATGCACTCAGACATCAAGAAGCGTTACACGGTGAAGTGCGAGGAGGAAGGATGTTCTTGGATTGTGCGTGCTAGACCATTCAAGGGAGGTCCCGATTGGCACATATCTAGCTGCGTATCAACTCACATGTGCCGAGGCCCGGCGGTGGATGGCAAGGATGCAAAGCATGAGCACCGGTAACTCACCTCCGAGTTCCTCACTTATAGGCTTTCCAATGACATCGCGTTGTTTCCAATAATGAGCATCAAGCAGGTCATGGAGTTTGTGAAAGCCCTCTTTCACTATGAGGTGAAGTACGGGAAGGCATGGAAGGCTAAGCAAGCCGCATTCAAGATGATGTACGGTGATTGGGAGGAGTCTTATAATCGAATCCCAAGGTTGTTGGGAGCGATGGCCGATGCTAACCCGGGCATGGTTCATGTGGTTGAACCTTTGGGGAACAAGACAAGGGTTGTAAACGGAAGAACCATTCGAGTTTTTGTCCGTGCATTTTGGGCTTTCAAGCAATGTGTTCAGGCATTTGAACATTGTAGGCCGGTCATCTCCGTTGATGGCACCTTTATGACCGGTCAATTCAAGGGCACTATCTTGATTGCAATAGCCAATGATGCCAACAACCGGTTGATTCCTTTGGCCTTTGCTTTGGTAGAGGTGGAAAACAATGATAATTGGGAGTGGTTCTTCCATCTTTTAAGAACCAAGATATTAACCCCTCATAGGGAAATATGTGTCATCTCGGACCGTCGTCAAGGAATTCTTAAAGTGGTGGACCAACTTATTCCCGGGCATGCTCCATTGCACCATCGTTGGTGCATGAGACACTTTTGTTCAAACTTCTATAGGGCATGCAAGAGCAAGGATTTGGCCGATGATCTACAAGATTGTTGCCTCGCTTTCACGGAACGTTGTTTCTCAAACTTGTACAACAAATTTCTCTTCAACAAAGAGCTCAATGCGGGTGGTCGAGAGTTTCTCGATAGGAGCATTGAAGAAAGAACAAAGTGGGCACAAGCTTTCGATGACGGTGGCTGGAGGTATGCCCAAATGACAAGCAACATGGCAGAGGCCTTCAACAAGTTGCTCAAAGGTGTTCGTGCATTGCCCGTCACGACAATAGTCCGTTATACATTCGACATGATGAATGGGTATTTTCTTAAATACTCAGAGGAAACGGACCGGCAGATTGCGGGGGACCACAAGAACAAGTACAAATACAAGTACCCACCTAAGGTTGATGATTGAATGCAATTTCAGTCAAAGAAAGTGGATGCCCAAGTTGTCATGGAATATGATAATGATGAGCTAATTTACCAAGTTACGGAGCTCGGAGGTACAACGGCTGATGGTGTCCAACACGGAGGCCGAGCTTTCAAGGTCTCTCTCAGACTTGTGAGTGCACATGCGGAAGGCCATAATTGCTTCATCTTGCATGCTCGCACTTGCTTGTGGCGTCTCGCCGGCGACATTTGGATTACAATAATCCGCTCACGGTGAGAGAGGCTGAGTTCTCCATTGAGACTACTAAGAAGACATGGGCTCCTAGATTTCATCCATATTTGGACCAATCAAAATGGTCGGAGTACCATGGGATTCAACTATGGCCCTATCCGAAATGGAAAGTGATTAAACGTGGAAGACGCAAGACAAAACGCTTTAGGAGCGACATGGATGGATGGGGCCATGGTGGTGCTCGAGAAACTGGCAATGACCAATTCCAAGAGCCTCGTGAGAGAGCCCGGTGTGGAACATGCAATGGTGAAGGGAACAATGCAAGAAAGTGTTCTCAAAGGAAAAGAGCAAAAGGAAATGAAGCAAGCACTAGCCAACCAAGTGGTAGCCAACAAGACCCAAGCCAACCAAGAACTAGCCAACAAGTACCAAGCCAACCAAGAACTAGCCAACAAGTACCAAGCCAACCAAGAACTAGCCAACAAGTCCCAAGCCAACCAAGAACTAGCCAACAAGCTCCTAGACAACAAAGAGCTCGATCACTTGGGCTTAGAAGAGGAAGAGGGCGTGGCGGTTTTAACCCATCTAGTATGTTAGGTTACTTGGCAGGACCAAATCCTTATGTTAATAGGTACGGATGAAATATTCATACTTTCATTCTTATGTTACTACCTACTATGCTTATTTCATTGAATCAATTATTGTTCACATTTATGCATCCTTTACTAACTTGTAGCTTTTATTCTTATAATAGGTATGGCGACTCAACCCAACAAGGGCAATGATGGGGACAGTGTGAACTACTCGGCGATCTGGGCAAATGCTATGGAGGTGGTGGAGAAGAGGAAGGAAGCCGAGGAAGAGAGGAAGAGGAAGGAAGCTGAGGAAGAGAGGAAGATGAAGGAGGCTGAGGAAGAGAAGAAGAGGAAGGCATTTGAAGAGGTAGTTCAACTTGCTCGAGACTTGGCAAAGAAGAAGGACAAAGAGGAAGAGATGAAGAAGAAAAAGGAAGAGGAAGAAGAAAAGGGAGAAGAAAAGGGAGAAGGAAGAGGAAGAGAGGAAGAGGCAAAAGGAGAAGGAAGAGGAAGAGAAGAAGAGGAGGGCCAATGCTAGGCCACCTTGCGCCGACCAAGAGGAAAGGCCACGGAAGGCGTATTGTACTTCTAATGCCCATGGGAAGGAGGTTCCTATTTGTTGGTGTGGAACTGACTGCACTGTCAAGAATTTCGAAGACTACTTTTCCAATAGTTGGGGAAAGAAGTTTTTCATGTGTGCCAACTACAATCGCTCTCCCGAGCGTAGCCGCAACCCATACGACACTCCACGGGTATGCTCAAAGATTTTTAGTTCTTCATGTGTCCCAAACTATTCCATATCATATCCTCTAACATGCACTATTTTCTTGTAGTCTCCCCCTCCAGTATGCAGGTACTACACTTGGATAGATCTTGAGCAACCTCAATCCAACAAGGCTATCGAAGAGATCGATTTTGCCATAAGAAGAAGGCGCTACCACGAAGGGCTGCGTGACGAGGAGATGGCGAAGAAGCGCAAGGAACGTAATGACGAGCTCCGCAAGAAAGAGGAGGAAGAGGAGCGCCAAGCTAAGGAGGCTCGTGTTGCGGAGAGGGAAATGCTTCGTCGAGCGGCGTGGCGTAGTATGGAGGAAGAGGAAGACAAGAAGAGGAAGGGCAAAGGGCCTATGCTTTAGACTTGTAGACGGAGCCTCGTAGCCTATTGAGCATGTTGACAATGTTGTGAACTTTGAGCACTATCGAACTATTAGTATGTAAAGCCCCTTAAGGGCATGGACACCATGTTTGAGATGCTTCTATTCGAGTATGTCATGAACTGCTATCCCTCTTCTTTTATTTGCCTTGTGTCAGTCTCAAAACAGGGAAATGTCTAAGCTGAACACAGTTTCAAGGCATAGCGCCTGTCTGCTAGGCGCTACACAACCATAGCGCCTGTCTGCTAGGCGCTATGCTAGCAGATTTCGTTTGATCCAAAAATAACAGGAGCATACTGAGAGCAAACTGAGAGTTCGCTGGCGGGGGAAAAATCTAAGTCAGAGTGTAGCGCATGTCTGATAGGCGCTACACCTTAGAGCATAGGCGCTGACACTCTGAGCTCACTTGTTTTCAGAGCCTGGGCAACAAAATCTACCATAGCGCCTATCAGAAAGGCGCTACACACCATAGCGCCTGTCTGCTAGGCGCTATGCTAGCAGATTCCGTTTGCCCCAAAACTAACAGGAGCATACTGAGAGAAAACCGAGAGTTTGCTGGCAGGGGAAAACTCTTAGTCAGAGTGTAGCGCCTATCTGCTAGGCGCTATACTCTAAGGTGTAGCGCCTATCAGACAGGCGCTACACTCCTGAACTGCACTAGTTTCAGCTGATTGACAGCACAAGTGCACATATACTCAAACCTAGTGCACAACTACTCAAACAACTATAACATATACTCAAACAACATCAACATAGTGTCATACATCAACATAGTCTTAAACAACATCAACATAGTGCCATACATCAACATAGTCTTAAACAACATCAACATAGTGCCATACATCAACCCATACATAGTCTCAAACCTAGTGCATCGTCATCAACATTGTGCCATACATGACCTACTTCCGTCCACGCGTCCTTGGGCCTCAGACCCTCCTTGGAGGTATCTTCTTTGTCACCTCCTCTTCTTCTTGCGACTCGTCTTCATCATCATACTGTAGGCCTCTCGTCCTCCTAGTCTCTCTTGACCTCCGTGGTGGCTCGTCCTCGACAACATTGGCCTTTCCCTTGTTACGGAAGTCGTCCAGCGTCCAGCGATTGAACTGTTTCCTTGGCTTCAGCTGGTATGCAGAATGAATCCGGTACTCCTCCTCTGTCTCATTCTCCATATGAGGCAGCTACATGTAAGATTGTATGGCTATGAGAAATGCATGGGAAACGGAAAGCACTAAATGCATGTAAGGTTGTCCCATACCTCATCTTTCGAACGAATCGCCGAAGTGGTGTCATCCTCAACATCATCCTGAAGATGGGCTGACGGATCAGTAGTCCACTTGGACCTAGAACTGGACGGGGTTGTGTACTCAGGATCGCGGCAACCTAGCAGGTTAGATAACCGACACATCTTTTGGGTCGAGCGCTGTAACAAATAACAACATAAGTCAAAACAAGAACATGCCTATCTTGAGGAAGTCTCGCATCCATACATTAAGGAAGCCTCGTATCGTGCCTTCTCCCTTTTTCCCCTTAGGGGCAGCTAAAATAATCGCCTCAGCATCGTCGGCATATTTATTTACCTCCGTTCGCTACAGAGTCAAGAACAAGAACATGTTAGGCAAGAAAGATATGAGAGTGCAAGGAAAGTAATGCAAAGGCAATGATAACTTTACCGCAAAGTTGAGTGAGGAAGAAAGCGGGATGTCGGTCCCCTCCCTGACTGTAACACCCTCAGAATCGGCCCTATGCAAGTTTCAGCGCTTCCTGCCAAAACCCGCATAGAAACGATTCAAAGGTGCCCACCAGGCACTTGCGTGCGGGTGGAAAACGAAGTAATACCATTACACAATAGTCCTCGATGGAACCCACAAAACATATATATACAACAGCGACTCAAAGAGTCAAGAATACAGATTTACAGTACAAAGATCCAGATCACCTTGAAAACAATACAGCGTCCGAGTACGGACAAGATGCAAATTGAGCTAAGAGCCCTGAAGAATAACCAATGGCGTCCATAACCTGCCAGCCAAGCGGAAGGGTAACCTGCTAACGACGCCGATCTGAAACACCTTAAACAAAAGGTGTGCCGACAAAGGGCAAAGGAAAAAGAGCGGTCGATCTTGAGGCCATTACAGCGAGACTAGAATTGGCGGTCCTCGCCTACATAGGTATGGTGGTGAAGCGGCAGCAAAGATGCACTAAACACCCTATAGAGACTCGATATAACCGCTTGCTATCGAAGGGATAAGAAAGACCTATTCGGAACCAACCTGATACTACCACCAAACATACCCATCCTGGTATTTCCCCCTCGAGACCAAACGAGGAAGTCAACCGAGGAACTCACACCGTTGGCAGTTTTATTTATTCAGTTATCGTTGCATCAATTACTAGTCAGGTATAGATGGTCATCCTGATATAATAAGCAGTGGGAAGTTTTAGTTAACCATTTCGTTGTAGTTGCAACACTTACTAGTCAGATACAATAAGCATGAGATATCCCAAACCCAGCAGTTGTTGGTACTTTTATTTAGCCATTCCGTTGTAGTGGAGCCGATTACTAGTCATATCGGATACCAGTCAAATTATAACAGTAAACTTTAGTTATGGTTGTCTATGATCAAGAACTGTGCTCCAAGTCGTCCATAACCGCGGACACGGCTTCTCGAAAAGATTTAACCCTGTAGGGGTGCACCAAAGTTTCCACACGCACCTACACCCTTGTTGTCGGATCAGGTAGGTACAAGATCACAAAACATACACCCAACGGTATGTCGACGGGGTTTCGGACACGACGTTTCCCAGACCCAAAGCAAGCACGGGACACCCCACTAAGCTACCATAGAAGTCGGCCGGTCTCGAGACGGACTCGGGGTTTTGTGTAGAATCAGTATGACTGGGAACCGAAAGTGTGGTGGGCTTGTCGATCAAATGCGGCGTGTCACGATCCTAACAGACAGTGCTCCTCGCACAATCGTAAATAAAGCGATAAAGCATGGCATAAGTACAGGATAGTAATAAAGCCCCAAACTACTTGTGGCCCCGTACAATACTTGGAATCAGTACTAAATCGATGGGGTGCCCATACACCCCCCGTGGTTAGCCTCGATCTCGAACAGTGTCAAGAACTCGGGGTCCCTGGGACACCAGTGAGTGGTTAAAATCAAATATTGTCTATTACCCACGTGCCTGCATTTACCTACTTTCAATTTTAGTTATTAAACAATAATTAAAGCCATGATCATCTCCAACATTAAACATGCGGCAATACTCCAACGACTGTGGTACTTGACGACACGCAACAGCACTTGAGCAAGTGACTACGACGCGCAAGTCCAACTATCTACCAATCAACAGGTAATAGGATATGTCCAAGGCAATATAAGGCTGCAAGGGATATCACGGGCACGAAAACTAGAGCATCGCAACACAGATAGCAATAGATCAACAGGAGGAAATAAAGACTATAAATGCGAAATAGGTAGAAGGGGAAGGGATGCTCGCCTGAAAAACATTGCCGAAGGTTCATCCGAAGATCGGGTCGACACTCGCATCAACTCATCGGCCTAATCCGTGAAGAAGCAAAGCACTAGCAGAAACACCGGATGCACTATTTAATACTACGGCAAAAGATCGGGCATGATGCATGTATGATGTATGGCATGGCAAGAATGCGATGCAATTAGGCAATATTAAGCGGGCGAATTCGACATTTATTAAGTTCATGTTGTTTAGATACCCCGCAATTTAATTGTTGTCTTAACAAGTCGTAACATGGCATCGGTTCGCTACACAAATTGAAATGAGACCAATATTAGACTAGATTTGCTCGCATATGGTTTCCATCTTTAATTATGAGGTGAATCGGCATAAGGCCCCCAAACCACACAAGATGCATGCAATATGATCAATTTATATGCAACAGGCGACAAGGTCATATATTATAAAAATATGAGGGTCTCGGATAGGGGTCACACATGGCGGTCAGAGATCTTGGGGTTCGGCGAGATCGGGTTTGGGCTCGGCGGGGTTCGGGCACGCCGGGATCGGTCTTCGAATCCGTCATCGTCGCCTTCGGATTCCAGGATCGAGGGTCTTCATGTCCGTGAGAGCTTGGTTTCCATGAAGGGAGCTTGGACTCGACTTTGTGGTCGATGGAGAACTGATGGGCACCTGGGGTTCATTGAATCTGCTCGGTCGATGTCGATCTCGGCAGGGTACCATTGTCAAGTGTATCGCCCACCCAACAACATCTCCACGTGCACTGATCTCCACAGGGTTACCGCTATAGCGACACACCACAACTTCACATTAGAGGAATCACGAGGTATCAACACATAGGTAGAATCTGAAGCTCAACATAACAAAACCACCACATTGTTTTGATGCTGGACACCAACCAACGAGCAGGGTGAGGCCAGGCCACCAGGACCTTGGAGGAGCGTACGGAGGCAGCCGACATCGGGAGATACGGGAGGAGGACGCCTTGGCATCGAATGCCAGCCGCTGGGGTGCGGGCTCATGCGGCACGACAGGAAGAAGGCCTCGTGAGCTATCTTGAAGACGACGGTGGTGAGCGTTGGCGCAAGGGGACCCTTGGGTGGCCTGTCAGGCGACTCAAGGGAGGAGCAGGCCAAGGAGGCGGCGGGGCAAGCCAGGAAAGCGAGCAGGCGGTTGGACCGAGGCAGGGACCGAGCGGCGGAGGCGGTCGCGGGAAGGCTCGATGGAGAGGGATCCAGTGACTTAGAAGGTCGGGTTTAGCCAGGGAGGACGACGGAGACGGTCTTGGGCGACGGGGTACCGCGGACGGGCGGAGGAGGGTGGTGTAGCACGAGCAGAGAGGGCTGGGGAAGGTAGAGGGCGGCGGCGGCGGACGCACGGGAGGGGGAAGGAAGAAGTCAAGAAGAGGTTGGGGAAACGGGGGCTTGTGACTGCAGGCACTCCTGTAGCGGGGTGGGGCCAGGGGGGTGTGCGGGAGCTGGGATTAGGCTAGGTGGGTCTAGGGGTGGGGCCAGGAGTGGGTAGCGTGAGGGGTGAGGCATGGCTGGGCGACGCGATAGGGTTGGCCTTGGCGCGAGCAGTTCTACTGAGGCGTCACGCAGCGATCAGGGTGGGGCCGGGGTTGTGGCGGCTAGGCAGGGAGTGGGTGCCTGGCGGCTAGGGTTAGGTCTGGGGAGGTTTGGGGATGGTCTAGTGTTAGGGTTAGGTCTGGATCTTGTAGGGTTTAGTTGGGCCGGGTCGTAGATGGTCTGGTCCGGTTGGGCCTCTAGCCTGACCGGCCGGACTGTCTCCCCGGTACAAAATATTTATATATATTTATTTTTAAAACAAAACATCTGTGAAAAGGTTTTAGACAAATAAAAGATTCGAACGGATCTAGGGTTTCGATTTGAACAAGGAGGGGACATCTCTAGAAAATAAAATAGGCTTTTGGAAAATAGTTTTAGGCAAACAGATGCATGCTGATGTAATGATGATGCACGAACATAAAACAACAAGCGATTTTCTAGTAGTGGATTTACCCGGGGTGCTACAATTCGACACCACTAACAATGGATCTCGCCCTCGAGATCCGCCTCCTAGTACGGGGAAGAATGTCGATGACCTAAATCTTCTCGCTTCATGTAGATCCTCGCGACACCACTAACAAGGGTCGTTGCTCACGTTCGTCGAGAGAGCACTCCGGAGAAACAAAGGACGAAGGCAGAGGTATCAAAAGATAAGGCCACCTCTAACTTCCATGAGAAGAGGAGAAGTTACATTGATCCACCAGTTCGATGTACAACAGTGAACAGTCAGAGTCGGGTAGGGTGATCAGTCCATCCCGTACCCAAACTATCAACTCTATACATGAATAGGAAAATCATGCAACACAACTCTCGAAATTTAGAATGAAGATCTTCATAAGCGGTATTCGGAACAAAGGGATGATGCAAGCTCTGCATTGGATCTGATGTAGATCAGGTCATCACGTCGGAAAACACCGAAAGATACAAAAGGAATTTGTTTTTATGAAAATACATAACGATTAGATTTCGCAATGGTTCCATTGGCATGAACAACACATGCTCAAGGTATATTCCAACTTCACCAATGCTCGTCCTTCTCATATGTTTTTCAACGATACAGATATCCAGCAAGATACACATATAGATAAAGAGTTCAAGAACAAAAGATTAGATGAAGGGTACAACAGACAAGATGCAGATTCGATGATCGTAGCACCACAGTTATAAAAGGGAGAAAGCGAAACCCTGAAGGTACGATGAAAACCCAACCACGAGAAATCCTGGACTCGAAGAAAGATAAGAGAGTAGATTCAAAACACGCAGAGGTAAGAAGAGAATAGCAAAGGGGTAAGGAGTAAAAGCAGACCTAATCAGATCTATCCAACCGATTTTTCCAAAATAGTTTTGACACTCTATAACGTCCGTTAGCTAGGTTATCCTACAGGTTGGACTTGTGGGGTATCGCAACTGCTGAGCTCTGATACCACTCTGTAACACCCTCAGAATCGGCCCTATGCAAGTTTCAGCGCTTCCCGCCAAAACCCGCATAGAAACGATTCAAAGGTGCCCACCAGGCACTTGCGTGCTGGTGGAAAACGAAGTAATACCATTACACAATAGTCCTCGATGGAACCCACAAAACATATATATACAACAGCGACTCAAAGAGTCAAGAATACAGATTTACAGTACAAAGATCCAGATCACCTTGAAAACAATACAGCGTCCGAGTACGGACAAGATGCAAATTGAGCTAAGAGCCCTGAAGAATAACCAATGGCGTCCATAACCCTGCCCAGGCCAAGCCGGAAGGGTAACCCTGCTAACGACGTCGAACTCGAAACCTGCTTAAACAAAAGGTGTGCCGACAAAGGGCAAAGGAAAAAAGAGAGAGCGGTCAGTACTGAGGCCAGTACACGGCGAGACTAGAATTCAGCGGTCCTCGCCTACATAGGTATGGTGGACTGAAGCGGCAGCGCAGCATGCACTAAACACCCTATAGAGACTCGATATAACTGTCGGCTATCGAAGGGATAAGAAAGACCTATTCGAACCAACGATACTACCACCAAACATACCCATCTGGTATTTCCCCTCGAGACCAAACGAGAAGTCAACAGGAACTCACACCGTTGGCGGTTTATTTATTCAGTTATCGTTGCATCAATTACTAGTCGGTATAGATGGTCATCGATATAATAAGCGTGAGGCAGTTTTAGTTAACCATTCCGTTGTAGTTGCAACACTTACTAGTCAGATACAATAAGCATGAGATATCCCAAACCCAGCAGTTGTTGGTACTTTTATTTAGCCATTCCGTTGTAGTGGAGCCGATTACTAGTCATATCGGATACCGGTCAAATTATAACAGTAAACTTTAGTTATGGTTGTCTATGATCAAGAACTGTGCTCCAAGTCGTCCATAACCGCGGACACGGCTTCTCGAAAAGATTTAACCCTGTAGGGGTGCACCAAAGTTTCCACACGCACCTACACCCTTGTTGTCGGATCAGGTAGGTACAAGATCACAAAACATACACCCAACAGTATGTCGACGGGGTTTCGGACACGATGTTTCCCAGACCCAAAGCAAGCACGGGGGGCCACCCCACTAAGCTACCATAGCAAGTCGGCGGTCTCGAGACGGACTCGGGGTTTGTGTAGACGGTCAGACGATCGGGAACCGAAAGTGTGTGGCCCAGGCTTGTCGATATATCGGCGTGTCACGATCCTAACAGACAGTGCTCTCGCACAATCGTAAATAAAGCAATAAAGCATGGCATAAGTACATGATAGTAATAAAGCCCCAAACTACTTGTGGCCCCGGTACAATACTTGGAATCGGTACTAAATCGATGGGGTGCCCATACACCCCACGTGGTTAGCGCTCGATCACGGAGCAGTGTCAAGAACTCGGGGTCCCAGGACACGGTGAGTGGTTAAAATCAAATATTGTCTATTACCCACGGTGCCTCTTCATTTACCTACTTTCAATTTTAGTTATTAAACAATAATTAAAGCCATGATCATCTCCAACATTAAACATGCGGCAATACTCCAACGATCGTGGTACTTGACGACACGCATAGACTTGAGCAAGCGACTACGACGCGCAAGTCCAACTATCTACCAATCAAAAGGTAATAGGATATGTCCAAGGCAATATAAGGCTGCAAGGGATATCACGGGCACGAAAACTAGAGCATCGCAACACAGATAGCAATAGATCAACAGGAGGAAATAAAGACTATAAATGCGAAATAGGTAGAAGGGGAAGGGATGATCGCCTGAAAAACATTGCCGAAGGTTCATTCGAAGATCGGGTCGACACTGCATCAACTCATCGGCCTAATCCGTGAAGAAGCAAAGCACTAGCAGAAACACCGGATGCACTATTTAATACTACGGCAAAAGATCGGGCATGATGCATGTATGATGTATGGCATGGCAAGAATGCGATGCAATTAGGCAATATTAAGCGGAACCGGAATTCCGACATTTATTAAGTTCATGTTGTTTAGATACCCCGCAATTTAATTGTTGTCTTAACAAGTCGTAACATGGCATCGGTTCGCTACACAAATTTAAATGAGACCAATATTAGACTAGATTTGCCCGCATATGGTTTCCATCTTTAATTATGAGGTGAATCGGCATAAGGCCCCCAAACCACACAAGATGCATGCAATATGATCAATTTATATGCAACAGGCGACAAGGTCATATATTATAAAAATATGAGGGTCTCGGATAGGGGTCACACATGGCGGTCAAAGATCTTGGGGTTCGGCGAGATCGGGTTTGGGCTCGGCGGGGTTCGGGCACGCCGGGATCGGTCTTCGAATCCGTCATCGTCGCCTTCGGATTCCAGGATCGAGGGTCTTCATGTCCGTGAGGAGAGCTTGGTTTCCATGAAGGGGAGCTTCGGACTCCGACTTTGTGGTCGATGGAGAACTCGGATGGGCACCCAGGGTTCATTGAATCTGGTCGGTCGATGTAGATCTCGGCAGGGTGCCATTGTCAAGTGTATCGCCCACCCAACAACATCTCCACGTGCACTGATCTCCACAGGGTTACCGCTATAGCGACACACCACAACTTCACATTAGAGGAATCACGAGGTATCAACACATAGGTAGAATCTGAAGCTCAACATAACAAAACCACCACATTGTTTTGATGCTGGACACCAACCAACGAGCAGGGTGAGGCCAGGCCACCAGGACCTTGGAGGAGCGTACGGAGGCAGCCGACATCGGGAGATACAGGAGGAGGACGCCTTGGCATCGAAGGCCAGCCGCTGGGGTGCGGGCTCATGCGGCACGACAGGAAGAAGGCCTCGTGAGCTATCTTGAAGACGACAGTGGTGAGCGTGCGCGGCGTGCGGGGACCCTTGGGTGACGGCTGTCGGGCGACTCGCGGGAGGAAGCAGGCGCCAAGGAGAGGCGGACAGGGCAAGCCAGAGAAGAAGCCGGTTGGACCGAGGCAGGGGGACCCGAGCGACGGAGGGCGGTCGCGGCAGGGAAGGCTCGATGGAGAGGGGCTCCCGGCGGCGGACGAGAAGGTCGGGTTTAGCCAGGGAGGACGACGGAGACGGTCTTGGGCGACGGGCAATGCTGAAAGTGGAGAGGTGGTGGCACGCAGCAGAGGGCTGGGGAAAGCGGGCGTGGCGGGACGCAGGGGGAAGGAAGAAGCAAAGAAGGGGTGGGGGAGCGGGGGCTGGGGACTACAGGCCCTCCTGTAGCGGGGTGGGGCCAGGGGGATGTGCGGGAGCTGGGATCAGGCTAGGTGGGTCTAGGGGTGGGGCCAGGAGTGGGTAGCGCGAGGGGTGAGGCATGGCTGGGCGACGCGATAGGGTTGGCGAGCGACAGGCAGTTCTACTGAGGGCGTGCAGATGCGAGTGGGGCCGGGGTTGTGGCGTCTAGGTAGGGAGTGGGTGCCTGGCGGCTAGGGTTAGGTCTGGGGAGGTTTGGGGATGGTCTAGTGTTAGGGTTAGGTCTGGATCTTGTAGGGTTTAGTTGGGCCGGGTCGTAGATGGTGCAGTGGGTTGGGCCTGACCGCCGACTGTCTCCCCGTACAAAATATTTATATATATTTATTTTTAAAACAAAACATCTGTGAAAAGGTTTTAGACAAATAAAAGATTCGAACGGATCTAGGTTTTCGATTTGAACAAGGAGGGGACATCTCTAGAAAATAAAATAGGCTTTTGGAAAATAGTTTTAGGCAAACAGATGCATGCTGATGTAATGATGATGCACGAACATAAAACAACAAGCGATTTTCTAGTAGTGGATTTACCCGGGGTGCTACAATTCGACACCACTAACAATGGATCTCGCCCTCGAGATCCGCCTCCTAGTACGGGGAAGAATGTCGATGACCTAAATCTTCGCGCTTCATGTAGATCCTCGCGACACCACTAACAAGGGTCGTTGCTCACGTTCGTCGAGAGAGCACTCCGGAGAAACAAAGGACGAAGGCAGAGGTATCAAAAGATAAGGCCACCTCTAACTTCCATGAGAAGAGAGAAGTTACATTGATCCACCATTCGATGTACAATGAACAGTAGTCGGGTAGGGTGATCCCATCCATCCCAAACTATCAACTCTATACATGAATAGGAAAATCATGCAACACAACTCTCGAAATTTAGAATGAAGATCTTCATAAGCGATTCGAACAAAGGGATGATGCAAGCTGCATTGGATCTGATGTAGATCAGGTCATCACGTCGGAAAACACCGAAAGATACAAAAGGAATTTGTTTTTATGAAAATACATAACGATTAGATTTCGCAATGGTTCCATTGGCATGAACAACACATGCTCAAGGTATATTCCAACTTCACCAATGCTCGTCCTTCTCATATGTTTTTCAACGTGAGATATCCAAAGAAGATACACATATAGATAAAGAGTTCAAGAACAAAAGATTAGATGAAGGGTACAACAGACAAGATGCAGATTCGATGATCGTAGCACCACAGTTATAAAAGGGAGAAAGCGAAACCCTGAAGGTACGATGAAAACCCAACCACGAGAAATCCTGGACTCGAAGAAAGATAAGAGAGTAGATTCAAAACACGCAGAGTAAGAAGAGAATAGCAAAGGGGTAAGGAGTAAAAGCAGACCTAATCAGATCTATCCAACCGATTTTTCCAAAATAGTTTTGACACTCTATAACGTCCGTTAGCTAGGTTATCCTACAGGTTGGACTTGTGGGGTATCGCAACTGCTGAGCTCTGATACCACTCTGTAACACCCTCAGAATCGGCCCTATGCAAGTTTCAGCGCTTCCCGCCAAAAACCGACAGAAACGATTCAAAGGTGCCCCGAGCACTTGCGTCTTGGTGGAAAGCGGCAATACCATTACACAATAGTCCTCGATGGAACCCATAAAACATATATATACAATAGCGGCTCAAAGAGTCAAGAATACAGATTTACAGTACAAAGATCCAGATCACCTTGAAAACAATACAGCGTCCGATGCGGACAAGATGCAAATTGAGCTAAGAGCCACGAAGAATAACCAATGGCGTCCATAACCTGCCGAGCCAAGCCGGAAGGGTAACCACGCTAACGACGCCGAACTCAAAACCTGCTTAAACAAAAGTGTGCCGACAAAGGGCAAAGGAAAAAGAGAGCGGTCGATCTTGAGGCCAAGACAATGCGAGACTAGAATTCAGCGGTCCTCGCCTACATAGGTATGGTGGAAGCGGCGGCGTGACATGCACTAAACACCCTATAGAGACTCGATATAAGCCGGCTATCGAAGGGATAAGAAAGACCTATTCGAACCAACCCGATACTACCACCAAACATACCCATCTGGTATTTCCCCTCGAGACCAAACGAGGAAGTCAACCGAGGAACTCACACCGTTGGCGTTTTATTTATTCGATTATCGTTGCATCAATTACTAGTCGGTATAGATGGTCATCCCGATATAATAAGCGAGAGGCGTTTTAGTTAACCATTCGTTGTAGTTGCAACACTTACTAGTCGAGATACAATAAGCATGAGATATCCCAAACCCAGCAGTTGTTGGTACTTTTATTTAGCCATTCCGTTGTAGTGGAGCCGATTACTAGTCATATCGGATACCGGTCAAATTATAACAGTAAACTTTAGTTATGGTTGTCTATGATCAAGAACTGTGCTCCAAGTCGTCCATAACGCGGACACGGCTTCTCGAAAAGATTTAACCCTGTAGGGGTGCACCAAAGTTTCCACACGCACCTACACCCTTGTTGTCGGATCAGGTAGGTACAAGATCACAAAACATACACCCAACGGTATGTCGACGGTTTCGGACGACGTTTCCCGGACCCAAAGCAAGCAGGCCACCCACTAAGCTACCATAGAAGTCGGCGGTCTCAGACGGACTCGGGGTTTTGTGTAGACGGCATCGGGAACCCGAAAGTGTGACTGGGCTTGTCGATATAAGCGGCGTCACGATCCTAAACAGTACAGGTGCTCCTCGCACAATCGTAAATAAAGCAGTAAAGCATGGCATAAGTACAGGATAGTAATAAAGCCCCAAACTACTTGTGGCCCCCGGTACAATACTTGGAATCAGGTACTAAATCGATGGGGGTGCCCATACACCCCACCTGTGGTTAGCGCGCTCGATCTCGGAACAGGTGTCAAGAACTCGGGGTCCTACGGGACACCAGTGAGCGGTTAAAATCCAAATATTGTCTATTACCCACCGGTGCCTCTGCATTTACCTACTTTCAATTTTAGTTATTAAACAATAATTAAAGCCATGATCATCTCCAACATTAAACATGCGGCAATACTCCAACGACTGTGGTACTTGACGACACGCAACAGCACTTGAGCAAGCGACTACGACGCGCAAGTCCAACTATCTACCAATCAACAGGTAATAGGATATGTCCAAGGCAATATAAGGCTGCAAGGGATATCACGGGCACGAAAACTAGAGCATCGCAACACAGATAGCAATAGATCAACAGGAGGAAATAAAGACTATAAATGCGAAATAGGTAGAAGGGGAAGGGATGATCGCCTGAAAAACATTGCCGAAGGTTCATTCGAAGATCGGGTCGACACTCGCATCAACTCATCGGCCTAATCCGTGAAGAAGCAAAGCACTAGCAGAAACACCGGATGCACTATTTAATACTACGGCAAAAGATCGGGCATGATGCATGTATGATGTATGGCATGGCAAGAATGCGATGCAATTAGGCAATATTAAGCGGAACCGGAATTCCGACATTTATTAAGTTCATGTTGTTTAGATACCCTGCAATTTAATTGTTGTCTTAACAAGTCGTAACATGGCATCGGTTCGCTACACAAATTTAAATGAGACCAATATTAGACTAGATTTGCCCGCATATGGTTTCCATCTTTAATTATGAGGTGAATCGGCATAAGGCCCCCAAACCACACAAGATGCATGCAATATGATCAATTTATATGCAACAGGCGACAAGGTCATATATTATAAAAATATGAGGGTCTCGGATAGGGGTCACACATGGCGGTCGGAGATCTTGGGGTTCGGCGAGAACGGGTTTGGGCTCAGCGGGGTTCGGGCACGCCGGGATCGGTCTTCGAATCCGTCATCGTCGCCTTCGGATTCCAGGATCGAGGGTCTTCATGTCCGTGAGGAGAGCTTGGTTTCCATGAAGGGGAGCTTCGGACTCCGACTTTGTGGTCGATGGAGAACTCGGATGGGCACCCAGGGTTCATTGAATCTGCTCGGTCGATGTAGATCTCGGCAGGGTGCCATTGTCAAGTGTATCGCCCACCCAACAACATCTCCACGTGCACTGATCTCCACAGGGTTACCGCTATAGCGACACACCACAACTTCACATTAGAGGAATCACGAGGTATCAACACATAGGTAGAATCTGAAGCTCAACATAACAAAATCACCACATTGTTTTGATGCTGGACACCAACCAACGAGCAGGGTGAGGCCAGGCCACCAGGACCTTGGAGGAGTGTACGGAGGTAGCCGACATCGGGAGATACGGGAGGAGGACGCCTTGGCATGAAGCCAGCTGGGGTCGGGCTCATGCGGCCTGACGGAAGAAGGCCTCGTGAGCTATCTTGAAGACAGCATGGTGGCGTCTGTGGCGTCTGGGGACCCTTGGGTGACGTTGTCCAGGCGACTTCATGGGAGCAGGCGAAGAAGGGCGGAAGCGGCAGGCAAGCCAGAGAAGGCGAGCCCGGGCGGTTGGACCGAGGCAGGGGGACCCGAGCGACGGAGGGCGGTCGCGGCAGGGAAGGCTCGATGGAGAGGGGCTCCCGGCGGCGGACGATAAGGTCGGGTTTAGCGAGGAGGGCAGCGGAGGAGCGGTCTTGGCGGCGGTTACCGCATGGACGGGCGGAGGAGGGTGGTGTAGCACGAGCAGAGAGGGCTGGGGAAGGTAGAGGGCGGCGGCGGCGGACGCACGGGATGGGGAAGGAAGAAGTCAAGAAGAGGTTGGGGAACGGGGGCTTGTGACTGCAGGCACTCTTGTAGCGGGGTGGGGCCAGGGGGATGTGCGGGAGCTGGGATCAGGCTAGGTGGGTCTAGGGGTGGGGCCAGGAGTGGGTAGCGCGAGGGGTGAGGCATGGCTGGGCGACGCGATAGGGTTGGCGAGCTGTGAGGGTTCTACTGAGGCGTCTTGTGTGATGCAGGAGTGGGGCCGGGTGTGGCGTCTAGGTAGGGAGTGGGTGCCTGGCGGCTAGGGTTAGGTCTGGGGAGGTTTGGGGATGGTCTAGTGTTAGGGTTAGGTCTGGATCTTGTAGGGTTTAGTTGGGCCGGGTCGTAGATGGTCTGGTCCGGTTGGGCCTCTAGCCTGACCGGCTGGACTGTCTCCCCGGTACAAAATATTTATATATATTTATTTTTAAAACAAAACATCTGTGAAAATGTTTTAGACAAATAAAAGATTCGAACGGATCTAGGGTTTCGATTTGAACAAGGAGGGGATATCTCTAGAAAATAAAATAGGCTTTTGGAAAATAGTTTTAGGCAAACAGATGCATGCTGATGTAATGATGATGCACGAACATAAAACAACAAACGATTTTCTAGTAGTGGATTTACCCGGGGTGCTACAATTCGACACCACTAACAATGGATCTCGCCCTCGAGATCCGCCTCCTAGTACGGGGAAGAATGTCGATGACCTAAATCTTCTCGCTTCATGTAGATCCTCGCGACACCACTAACAAGGGTCGTTGCTCACGTTCATCGAGAGCACTCCGGAGAAACAAAGGACGGCGAGGTATCAAAAGATAAGGCCACCTCTAACTTCCATGAGAAGAGAAGTTACATTGATCCACCGATTCGATGTACAAAGGAATGATCGAGTCGGTGGGGTGATCAGTCCATCCTGCTAAACTATCAACTCTATACATGAATAGGAAAATCATGCAACACAACTCTCGAAATTTAGAATGAAGATCTTCATAAGCGGTATTCGGAACAAAGGGATGATGCAAGCTCTGCATTGGATCTGATGTAGATCAGGTCATCACGTCGGAAAACACCGGAAGATACAAAAGGAATTTTTTTTTATGAAAATACATAACGATTAGATTTCGCAATGGTTCCATTGGCATGAACAACACATTCTCAAGGTATACTCCAACTTCACCAATGCTCGTCCTTCTCATATGTTTTTCAACGATACAGATATCCAGCAAGATACACATATAGATAAAGAGTTCAAGAACAAAATATTAGATGAAGGGTACAACAGACAAGATGCAGATTCGATGATCGTAGCACCACAGTTATAAAAGGGAGAAAGCGAAACCCTGAAGGTACGACAAAAACCCAACCGCGAGAAATCCTGGACTCGAAGAAAGATAAGAGAGTAGATTCAAAACACGCAGAGGTAAGAAGAGAATAGCAGAGGGGTAAGGAGTAAAAGCAGACCTAATCAGATCTATCCAACCGATTTTTCCAAAATAGTTCTGACACTCTATAACGTCCGTTAGCTAGGTTATCCTACAGGCTGGACTTGTGGGGTATCGCAACTGCTGAGCTCTGATACCACTCTGTAACACCCTCAGAATCGGCCCTATGCAAGTTTCAGCGCTTCCGCCAAAACCCGCATAGAAACGATTCAAAGGTGCCCACCAGGCACTTTAGTGTGGGTGGAAAACGAAGTAATAACATTACACAACAGTCCTCGATGGGACCCACAGAACAGATATATACAACAGCGAGTCAAAGAGTCAAGAATACAGATATACAATACAAAGATCCAAATCACCTTGAAAACAATACGTCGTCAAGTACGAACAAGATGCAAATTGAGCTAAGAGCCCGAAGAATAACCAATGGCGTCCATAACCACCCAGGCCAAGCGGAAGGGTAACCCCGCTAACGACGCCGATCTGAAACCTCTTAAACAAAAGGTGTGACAAAGGGCAAAGGAAAAAGAGAAGCGGTCGATCGAGGCCAAGACTGCGGCGAGACTAGAATTCAGCGGTCCTCGCCTACATAGGTATGGTTGAATGAAGCGGCAGCGCAGCATGCACTAAACACCCTATAGAGACTCGATATAACTGTCGGCTATCAGAAAGGGATAAGAAAGACCTATTCGGAACCAACCTGATACTACCACCAAACATACCCATCCTGGTATTTCCCCCTCGAGACCAAACGAGGAAGTCAACCGAGGAACTCACACCGTTGGCAGTTTTATTTATTCAGTTATCGTTGCATCAATTACTAGTCAGGTATAGATGGTCATCCTGATATAATAAGCAGTGGGCAGTTTTAGTTAACCATTCCGTTGTAGTTGCAACACTTACTAGTCAGATACAATAAGCATGAGATATCCCAAACCCAGCAGTTGTTGGTACTTTTATTTAGCCATTCCGTTGTAGTGGAGCCGATTACTAGTCATATCGGATACCAGTCAAATTATAACAGTAAACTTTAGTTATGGTTGTCTATGATCAAGAACTATGCTCCAAGTCGTCCATAACCGCGGACACGGCTTCTCGAAAATAATTAACCCTGCAGGGGTGCACCAAAGTTTCCACACGCACCTACACCCTTGTTGTCGGATCAGGTAGGTACAAGATCACAAAACATACACCCAACGGTATGTCGACGGGGTTTCGGACACGACGTTTCCTAGACCCAAAGCAAGCACGGGGGGCCACCCCACTAAGCTACCAGCAACGAAGTCGGCCGGTCTCCGAGACGGACTCAGGGTTTGTGTGAGCAGTAACGGCGGGAACCCGAAAGTGTGACTGGGCTTGTCGATCTGACAGCGTGTCACGATCCTAAACAGTACAGGTGCTCCTCGCACAATCGTAAATAAAGCAGTAAAGCATGGCATAAGTACAGGATAGTAATAAAGCCCCAAACTACTTGTGGCCCCCGGTACAATACTTGGAATCAGGTACTAAATCGATGGGGGTGCCCATACTGTTGGAGATATGCCCTAGAGGCAATAATAAATGTAGTTATTATTATATCTTTGTGTTTATGATAAATGTTTACATTCATGCTATAATAGTATTAACAAGGAAACATTGATACTTGTGTGATTTGTAAACTTAATTTGAAGTCCCTAGTATAGCCTCTATACTTCACTAGCTTGTTGGTTGATAGATGATTGTGGTTTCCCTATCATGAACATTGAGATGTTATCAACAACAAGATCATATCGTTAGGAGAATGATATGGTGGACATACTCCTATAGATAAGCGTAGCATAAAGATCAAGTCATTTCAATAGTTCAATTGCTATATGCTTTCTGATACATAGTAACCTAATTCCTTCGACCATGAGATCATGCATATCACCTTTACCGGATGGATGCTTTGATGACGTCAAACACCACACCGTAACTGGGTGGCTATAAAGGTGGCATTGAGTGTTCGGAAAGTATTGGTTGAGACACATGGATCAAGAGTGGGATTTGTCCATCCATATGACGGATAGATATACTCTGGGCCCTCTCGGTGGAATTTCATCCAATTAGCTTGCAAGCATGTGACTGGCTCACAAGGGATCACATATCAGGAACGAGAAAAGAGTACTTATCGGTAACGAGGTTGAACTAGGTATGCGAGAGATCAAGCGATCATGACCTCGGATAAGTAAACTATCGTGAGACAAAGGGAAATTGGTATCGTATGTAAGTGGTTCATTCGACGCAAAGTAATCGTAGAAATATGTAGAGCCATATGAATTTCAGATTCCTCTATTGGTTATTGTTCGGAGAAGTGTCTCGATCATGTCCGCATAATTCACGAACCGTAGGGAGACACATAAGGATTCGACGTTGTTTGAGTAGTTATGGTATTATGAGAAAGAGACGAATGTTGTTGAGTCTCGGATGGGATCCGGGATATCACGGTGATCCGGAATGGTCGGAGAATAAGATTCATATAAGGAAAGTCCCGTTTCGGAGTTCGGAAATGATTCCGTGTTTTCATCGGGAATGTTCTAGAAGGTTCGGAATGTAAGACTCCGGAGGAAGGGTACATGAATGTATCATTACATATTGGAATGATTGCATCATGTACTAAGTGTTCTCGCTGTTCCAAATAAAGGATTAAATTGAATCCTAAAACTGAAAAGTCAAATGGCCAGTTTGAAAGTCAAACGGCTAAAACAGGAAACTGTGGGAAACAAGCAAGAGGAGGTTGAAACCGACTTGGGGAGAAGTCCTTCCTCTCAAGCTTGCGCGCCACCCAGGCCGAGTTGGGAGGGACTCCCTCCCCTTGGCCGCCCCTCCCACCTATAAAAGGAGGGGCAGGGCCTCCTCCTCTAGACACACAAGTTCCTATCCTCTAATCTAAATCCTAGCCCTAGACTCCGGTTTAGAGCCGTTTTGGTTTAGAGCTTCTAATTGTCCTAGACTTCGGATTAGAGACTTATAATTGGTGTGTCTAAACCCTAGACCACTAATAGTTCTCTCTCATACTCCACCATACTCGCTCCGGCTTAAAGGCGAAGCTCATGATCTCCTCTACTTCCTGCATTACCGTCAGGCCGGAATCGCGAGGAGAGTGCTACAACCTCCGTCACTTTGGAACAAGGGAGAGGAAGGTCTTCACGAGTACCGAACGTGTGACCGATCAAGAGTGCCGCCGAACGCAGCGCCGTAAGGATCGCTCACGATCTTGAGATCGGGAAGAAATCGACTACATCACCCACGAGAATCGCTCTCGTTAAATACTTTGGAATCTTCGAGGTAAGTTATTCCATCGACTCGTTGCTACAATCTAGTAGATAGATCTTGGCTTGTTTGTTTGTATGCGATAGAAATTTTTGTTTTCCATGCTATGAAACCCTACGGTGGTATCAGCCGTGTCTATATGTAGATCTTGCGAGTAGAACACAATGGTCATTGTGGGCATTGATGCTTTGTCGATTGCTTCTTGTGTACTTTGCATCTTGCGGTATGTTGGGATGAAGCGGCCGGGCTAACCTTACATGACATCGTTCATGAGACTTGCTCCACGCTTGACATGCAACTTGTATTGCATAAGTGGCTTTATGGGTGCACATTTCTCCTAGCATAGTTAAGATCCAATTTACAACGGTGATTAACAATACTAGTATCAATGTTGTGGTTCATGTTAAGTTAGAACGACACTTATAGAAAGCCCCAAACCACGTAAAACATGCAAAGAAAGTAGAGGCGTCTAACTTTGTTTTGCGGGTGTCTTGATGATGTGATATGGCCATGATTGTGATTATATTTTATGTATGCAATGTTCCTTATTGTAAGTTGGCAACGGCGGAGCCATATGGTTGTCTTTAATTTATGTTAAGACCAGCGTGTCTATTCAAAGTAGTTGTAATAGTTGAAGCGGTGGGCGACAACCATGGAGAGGCGTCATTGACCTTGATGCAATGCCGGTGATGATGGAGATCATGTTCGTGCTTGAAGATGGAGATCGGAAGCACAAAGAAGAAAGGCCATATCATATCACATATATATATATTGAATTGCATGTGATGTTAATCCTTTATGCATCTTGTATTGCTTAGTAGACGACGGTAGCATTATAAGATGATCCCTCATGCACATGAATTTCAAGTCATAAAGTGTTCACCCTTAGTTAGCACCGTTGCTAAAGCTTGTTGTTTCGAAGCACCACGTGATGATCGGGTGTTAGATTCATAAGTGTATACAACTTGAGCAAGCCAGATTTGCTCATGCGGAAACTAAGGTTTGATCTTGAGCCTAGCATGTACAGACATGGTCTCTAACACGGATCACGAAGGTAAAGCATGAATCATATAGTAGATATGATGAACATGACGATTGTTAGCCATTGAAACTAGATCAACTCTCGTGATGATCGGTGTTGATGTAGTGGATTTGGTTGTGATCACTAAAACAATGTGAGGGATATTGTTTTGAGTGGGAGTTCACCTAGATTAACTTTATTAATTAATTTGAACTCAATTTGTCATAAACTTAGTCTAAACTATTGCAAATATGTTGTAGATCAATGGCAGCCCTACCATCAATTTTAATGCGTTCCTAGAAAGAAAAGTTGAAAAATAATGGAAGCAACTTGGATTGGTTCCGCAATTTGAGGATTGTCCTCATTGGTAATTTGACCTATGTCTGGATGCACTGGGTGACCCACCTGCAGATGATGCTCCCGATGAAGTAAAGAATGTTTACCTTGCTCGGAAGAATCAGTACTCCATAGTTCAGTGTGCTATCTTGTATGGTTTGGAATCGGAGCTTCAGAAAAGGTTTGAGGATTCAGACCCATATGATATTGTCGAGGATCTCAAATTTATTTTTGAGACTCATGTGGCAATTGAAAGCTATGAGGCTTCTGAAAAGTTCTTTAACTGCAAGATGGAAGAGGGCAGCTCCGTCAGTGAGCATGTGCTTAAGATGTCAAGCACGCAAAACAAACTTCAAAGCTTGGGTATAGTGATTCCTAATGCTTTGGGATTTACTGTCCTCCAATCACTACCACCAAGTTACAAGAACTTTGTGATGAACTACAACATGCAGAACATGAACAAGACATTGTGAACTCTTTGCCATGTTGAAATCTGCGAAGTGGAGATCAAGAAAGAGCACCAAGTGTTGTTGGTCAATAAGACCACCAAATTCAAGAAAGGCAAGTCTAAGCAAAGGGACACTTCAAGAAGGGTGGTAAGAAAGTTACCACGCCAAATAAGAAGATCAAGGCTGGACCTAAGCACGATCTTGAGTGCTTTTCTTGCAAGGGAGAAGGTCATCGAAGCGGAATTGCCCAAAGTACTTGGCGGATTTGAAGAACGGAAACATCAAGAAGAAAGGTATATCGATATACATGTTATTGATGTGTATCTCACTAGTACCGTAGTAGTGCCCGGGTATTTAATCTTGGTTCGGTTGCTCATATTTGTAACTCGAAATAGTTCTGCAGAATAAACGGAAGCTAGCGAAGAACGAGGTGACGATGCGGCGTGGGAAATGGATCAAAGGTTGATGTGATCGCTACGGCACGCTACCCTTCATCTACCATCGGGATTAGTTTTATACTTAAATAATTGTTATTTGGTGCTGCGTTGAGCATGAACATTATATCGGGATCTTGTTTATTAAGGCGGTTACTTGTTTAAGTCCGAGAATAATGGTTGTTCGATTTATATGAGTAATATGTTTTATGCACATGCACCTTTGATAGATGGTCTATTCTTATTGAATCTCGATGGTGGAAATACACATATCAACAACATTGAGGCTAAACGTTTGAAATCAGCGATAATTAGACCTATATGTGGCAATGTCGTCTTGGTCACATTGAGTGAAACGTATGAAGAAACTCCATTCCGATGGACTTCTTGAATCACTTGATTTTGAATCACTTGAAAGATGCGAAGCATGTCTGATGGGAAAAATGACTAAGACTCCATTTTCTAGTATGATGGAGCAAGCTACGGACTTATTGGAAATCATACATACTGATGTATGTGGTCCAATGAGTGTAGCATCGCGCGGTGGTTATCGTTATGTTCTCACCTTCACGGATGACTTGAGTAGATATGGGTATATCTATTTCATGAAACATAAGTCCGAAGCTTTCGAGAAGTTTAAGGAGTTTCAAAGTGAGGTAGAGAATCAACGTAACAAGAATATTAAATTTCTACGTTCTGATCGTGGAGGTGAATATCTAAGTTACGAGTTTGGCAAGCATTTGAAGAAATGCGGAATACTTTCACAATTGACACCGCCGGGAACACCACAGCATAATGGTGTGTCCGAACGTCATAATCGAACTCTCTTAGATATGGTTCGTTCTATGATGTCACTTACAGATTTACCGCTATCATTTTGGGGTTATGCATTAGAAACAGCCGCATTCACTTTAAATAGGGCACCGTCTAAATCCGTTGAAACGACACCGTATGAATTATGGTTTGGGAATAAACCTAAATTGTCTTTCCTTAAAGTTTGGGGATGCGAATCCTATGTAAAGAAGTTACAGCCGGACAAGCTTGAACCCAAAGCGGAAAAATGCGTCTTCATAGGATACCCGAAGGAAACTATTGGGTATACCTTCTATCATAGATCCGAAGGCAAAATCTTCGTTGCCAAGAATGGATCCTTTCTAGAGAAGGAATTTCTCTCGAAAGAAGTGACTGGAAGGAAAGTAGAACTCGACGAGGTTGTCGAACCTTCTCTCGAAATTGCGAGTAGCGCACACGGAAGAAGTTCTGTGGTGCCCGCACCAATAAGAGAGGAAGCTAATGATGGTGATCATGAAACTTCGGTTGAAGTTACTCAGAGCCTCGGAGGTCAACGAGAACTCGTACCACTCCAGTTGGTATGATTCCGTTATGAATGTCATGTTGGTGGACAACACCGATGACCCCGAGACATATGAGGAAGCGATGATGAGCCCAGATTCCAATAAATGGCAAGAAGCCATGAAATCCGAGATTGGATCCATGTACGAAAACCAAGTATGGACTTTGGTGGACTTACCGGATGGCCGGAAGGCTGTCAAGAACAAATGGATTTTCAAGAAGAAAACAGATGTTGATGGTAATGTTACTGTCTATAAAGCTCGACTTGTCGCAAAAGGGTTTCGACAAATTCAAGGAGTTGACTACGATGAGACTTTCTCACCGATGGCGAAGCTAAAGTCCTAAGGATTATGTTAGCAATCACTGCATATTATGATTATGAGATATGGCGGATGGATGTCAAAACGGATTCCTCAATGGAGATATTTATGAAGAGTTGTATATGATGCAACCCAAAGGTTTTGTCGATCCTAAAGATGCTAACAAGGTATGCAAACTTCAACGGTCCATCTATGGATTGAAGCAAGCATCCCGAAGTTGGAATCAACGTTTTGATAAGGTAATCAAAAGTTTTGGTTTTATACAAACTTATGGAGAAGCTTGTATTTACAAGAAAGTGAGTGGGAGCTCTGTAGCATTCTTAATACTATATGTGGATGACATATTGTTGATTGGGAATGATGTAGACCTTCTTAATAGTGTCAAAGAATATTTGAATAATAGTTTTTCAATGAAGGATCTTGGCAAAGCAGCTTACATATTAGGCATAAAGATTTATAGAGATAGATCGAAACGCCAAATATCATTGTCACAGTACATATTTGGACAAAGTTCTAAAGAGGTTTGGAATGGAAGAAAGCAATAAAGGGTTCTTGCCCATGTTGCTATCGACCTTGAGTAAAACTCAAAGTCCGACATCGGTGAAGATAGAAAGGATGAGTAAGACTCCCATGCCTCAGCCATAGGATCTCTAATGTATGCCATGCTATGTACTAGACCCGACATTGCATATCTTTAGTTTAACTAGCAGATATCAAAGTGATCCAGAGTGGATCATTGGACGTGATCAAAAACATCCTTAAGTACTTGAGAAGAACTAAGGATATGGTTCTTTCTTATGGAGGTGATGAACAACTCGTTGTTAAGTTACACCGATGCTAGTTGGAACCGATCCGGATGATTCTAAATCACAATCCGGATACGTATTTATTTTGAATGGTGCAGCGATTAGCTGGAGGAGTGCAAAGCAAAGCGTTGTGGCGAGATCTTCAACTGAATCGAATACATGGCGCTTGGATTCACAAGAAGCGATATGGATGAAAGAGTTCATTATAGAGCTGGGTGTGGTTCCTAGTCTGCTGGACCCAATGTCTATCTCTTGTGATAACATGGGCCATAGCCAATCGCAAGAACCAAGGTCACACAAAGTGAAGCACATCAAGCTACGTTTTCACGCTATTCGAGAACATATCCGGATGGGGATATAAAGATTTGCAAAGTACACAGATCTGAATGTGGCGGATCCGTTGACTAAACCTCTCCGAGGGCAAAACATGACCAACACCAAACTGCCATGGGTGTTGGTATATTACCATGTAATCTAGATTAGATGACTCTAGTGCAAGTGGGAGACTGTTGGAGATATGCCCTAGAGGCAATAATAAATGTAGTTATTATTATATCTTTGTGTTTATGATAAATGTTTACATTCATGCTATAATAGTATTAACAAGGAAACATTGATACTTGTGTGATTTGTAAACTTAATTTGAAGTCCCTAGTATAGCCTCTATACTTCACTAGCTTGTTGGTTGATAGATGATTGTGGTTTCCTATCATGAACATTGAGATGTTATCAACAACAAGATCATATCGTTAGGAGAATGATATGGTGGACATACTCCTATAGATAAGCGTAGCATAAAGATCAAGTCATTTCAATAGTTCAATTGCTATATGCTTTACGATACATAGTAACCTAATTCCTTGACCATGAGATCATGCATATCACCTTTAGGATGGATGCTTTGATGACAAACACCACAGAATCGGGTGGCTATAAAGGTGGCATTGAGTGTTAGGAAAGTATTGGTTGAGACACATGGATCAAGAGTGGGATTTGTCCATCCATATGATGGATAGATATACTCTGGGCCTCTCGGTGGAATTTCATCCAATTAGCTTGCAAGCATGTGAGCTCACAAGGGATCACATATCACGGAACGAGAAAAGAGTACTTATCGTGCGAGGTTGAACTAGGTATGCAGAGATCCGACGATCATGACCTCGGATAAGTAAACTATCGTGAGACAAAGGGAAATTGGTATCGTATGTAAGTGGTTCATTCGATCGCAAAGTAATCGAGAAATATGTGGGAGCCATATGAATTTCAGATTCCTCTATTGGTTATTGTTGAGAAGTGTCTCGATCATGTCCGCATAATTCACGAACCGTAGGAGACACATAAGGATTCGACGTTGTTTGAGTAGTTATGGTATTATGAGAAAGAGACGAATGTTGTTGAGTCTCGGATGGGATCCGGGATATCACGGTGATCCGGAATGGTCCGGAGAATAAGATTCATATAAGGAAAGTCCGTTTGAGTTCGGAAATGATTAGGTGTTTTCATCGGGAATGTTCTAGAAGGTTCGGAATGGCACTCCGGAGGAAGGGTACATGAATGTGTCATTACATATTGGAATGATTGCATCATGTACTAAGTGTTCGCTGTTCCAAATAAAGGATTAAATTGAATCCTAAAACTGAAAAGTCAAATGGCGGTTTGAAAGTCAAACGGCTAAAACAGAAACTGTGGGAAACAAGCAAGAGGAGGTTGAAACCGACTTGGGGAGAAGTCCTTCCTCTCCAAGCGGCCGCGCCACCAAGGCCGACTTGGGAGGGACTCCTCCCTTGGCCGCCCCTCCACCTATAAAAGGAGGCGGGGCCTCCTCCTCTGACACACAAGTTCCTATCCTCTAATCTAAATCCTAGCCCTAGACTCCGGTTTAGAGCCGTTTTGGTTTAGAGCTTCTAATTGTCCTAGACTTCGGATTAGAGACTTCTAATTGGTGTGTCTAAACCCTAGACCACTAATAGTTCTCTCTCATACTCCACCATACTCGCTCCGGCTTAAAGGCGAAGCCCTGCGGGATCTCCCCTCTACTTCCGGTACCACGCCGTTGTGCTGCCGGAATCGCGAGGAGAGTGCTACAACCTCCATTTTCCGGAACAAGGGAGAGCAAGGTCTTCGCCGAAAATCCGAACGTGTAACCATTCGCCGAACGCAGCGCCAGGAAGGATCGTCTACGCGATCTTGAGATCGGGAAGAGTACGACTACATCACCCACGAATCCGCTCGTTAAATACTTTGGAATCTTCTAGGGTAAGTTATTCCATCGACTCGTTGCTACAATCTAGTAGATAGATCTTGGCTTGTTTGTTTGTATGCGATAGAAATTTTTTGTTTTCCATGCTATGAAACCCTACAGTGGTATCAGAGCCGTGTCTATATAGATAGATTGCACGAGTAGAACACAATGGTCATTGTGGGCATTGATGCTTTTGTTGTCGATTGCTTCTTGTGTACTTTGCATCTTGCGGTATGTTGGGATGAAGCGGCCCGGGCTAACCTTACATGACATCGTTCATGAGACTTGCTCCACGCTTGACATGCAACTTGTATTGCATAAGTGGCTTCGGTGCTGTTTCTCCTAGCATAGTTAAGATCCAATTTACAACGGGTGATTAACAATACTAGTATCAATGTTGTGGTTCATGTTAAAGTTAGAACGACACTTATAGAAAGCCCCAAACCACGTAAAACATGCAAAGAAAGTAGAGGCGTCTAACTTTGTTTTGCGGTGTGATGATGTGATATGGCCATGATTGTGATTATATTTGATGTATGCAATGTTCCTTATTGTAAGTTGGCAACCGGCAGGAGCCATATGGTTGTCTTTAATTTATTTTAAGACCCGCGTGTCTATTCAAAGTAGTTGTAATAGTTGAAGTCGGTGGACGAAACCATGGAGAGGCGTCATTGACCTTGATGCAATGCCGGTGATGATGGAGATCATGTTCGTGCTTGAAGATGGAGATCGGAAGCACAAAGAAGAAAGGCCATATCATATCACATATATATATTGAATTGCATGTGATGTTAATCCTTTATGCATCTTGTATTGCTTAGTAGACGACGGTAGCATTATAAGATGATCCCTCATGCACATGAATTTCAAGTCATAAAGTGTTCACCCTTAGTTAGCACCGTTGCTAAAGCTTGTTGTTTTGAAGCACCACGTTATGATCGGGTGTGTTAGATTCCGCAAGTGTATACAACTTGAGCAAGCCAGATTTGCTCATGCGGAAACTAAGGTTTGATCTTGACGAGCCTAGCATGTACAGACATGGTCTCGGAACACGGATCACCGAAAGGTAAAGCATGAATCATATAGTAGATATGATGAACATGACGATTGTTCGCCATTGAAACTAGATCAACTCTCGTGATGATCGGTGTTGATGTAGTGGATTTGGTTCGTGTGATCACTAAAACAATGTGAGGGATATTGTTTTGAGTGGGAGTTCACCTAGATTAACTTTATTAATTAATTTGAACTCAATTTGTCATAAACTTAGTCTAAACTATTGCAAATATGGTGTAGATCAATGGCAGCCCCTACCATCAATTTTAATGCGTTCCTAGAGAAAGAAAAGTTGAAAAATAATGGAAGCAACTTCGCGGATTGGTTCCGCAATTTGAGGATTGTCCTCACAGCTGGTAATTTGACCTATGTGCTGGATGCACCGCTGGGTGACCCACCTGCAGATGATGCTCCCGATGAAGTAAAGAATGTTTACCTTGCTCGGAAGAATCAGTACTCCATAGTTCAGTGTGCTATCTTGTATGGTTTGGAATCGGAGCTTCAGAAAAGGTTTGAGGATTCAGACCCATATGATATTGTCGAGGATCTCAAATTTATTTTTGAGACTCATGTGGCAATTGAAAGCTATGAGGCTTACGAAAAGTTCTTTAAGCGCAAGATGGAAGAGGGCAGCTCGTCGGTGAGCATGTGCTTAAGATGTGCACGCATAAACAAACTTCAAAGCTTGGGTATAGTGATTCCTAATGCTTTGGGATTTACCGTGTCCTCCAATCACTACCACCAAGTTACAAGAACTTTGTGATGAACTACAACATGCGAGAACATGAACAAGACATTGTGAACTCTTTGCCATGTTGAAATCTGCAGTGGAGATCAAGAAAGAGCACCAAGTGTTGTTGGTCAATAAGACCACCAAATTCAAGAAAGGCAAGTCTAAGCAAAGGGACACTTCAAGAAGGGTGGTAAGAAAGTTACCACGCAATGAAGAAGATCAAGGCTGGACCTAAGCACGTCTTGAGTGCTTTACTTGCAAGGAGAAGGTCATTTGAGCGGAATTGCCCAAAGTACTTGGCGGATTTGAAGAACGGCAACATCAAGAAGAAAGGTATATCGATATACATGTTATTGATGTGTATCTCACTAGTACCGTAGTAGTGCCCGGTATTTGATCTTTGGTTCGGTTGCTCATATTTGTAACTCGAAAATAGTTCTTTGCAGAATAAACGGAAGCTAGCGAAGAACGAGGTGACGATGCGCGTGGGAAATGGATCAAAGGTTGATGTGATCGCGGTCGGCACGCTACCCCTTCATCTACCATCGGGATTAGTTTTATACTTAAATAATTGTTTTTTGGTGCCTGCGTTGAGCATGAACATTATATCGGGATCTTGTTTATTGCGAGACGGTTACTTGTTTAAGTCCGAGAATAATGGTTGTTCGATTTATATGACTAATATTTTTTATGCACATGCACCTTTGATATATGGTCTATTCTTATTGAATCTCGATAGTGGAAATACACATATCAACAACATTGAGGCTAAACGTTTGAAATCAAGCGATAATTCGACCTATATGTGGCACTGTCGTCTTGGTCACATTGGAGTGAAACGTATGAAGAAACTCCATTCCGATGGACTTCTTGAATCACTTGATTTTGAATCACTTGAAAGATGCGAAGCATGTCTGATGGGAAAAATGACTAAGACTCCATTTTCTAGTATGATGGAGCAAGCTACGGACTTATTGGAAATCATACATACTGATGTATGTGGTCCAATGAGTGTAGCATCGCGCGGTGGTTATCGTTATGTTCTCACCTTCACGGATGACTTGAGTAGATATGGGTATATCTATTTCATGAAACATAAGTCCGAAGCTTTCGAGAAGTTTAAGGAGTTTCAAAGTGAGGTAGAGAATCAACGTAACAAGAATATTAAATTTCGTTACGATCGTGGAGGTGAATATCTAATTCTGAGTTTGGCAAGCATTTGAAGAAATGCGGAATACTTTCACATTGACACATGGGGAACACCACAGCATAATGGTGTGTCCGAACGTCATAATCGAACTCTCTTAGATATGGTTCGTTCTATGATGTCACTTACAGTTACGCTATCATTTTGGGGTTATGCATTAGAAACAACCGCATTCACTTTAAATAGGGCACCGTCTAAATCCGTTGAAACGACACCGTATGAATTATGGTTTGGGAATAAACCTAAATTGTCTTTCCTTAAAGTTTGGGGATCTGAAGCCTATGTAAAGAAGTTACCGGACAAGCTTGAACCCAAAGCGGAAAAATGCGTCTTCATAGGATACGAAGGAAACTATTGGGTATACCTTCTATCATAGATCTGAAGGCAAAATCTTCGCTGTTAAGAATGGATCCTTTCTAGAAGGAATTTCTCTCGAAAGAAGTGACTGGAAGGAAAGTAGAACTCGACGAGGTTGTCGAACCTTCTCTCGAAATTGCGAGTAGCGCTGACGGAAGAAGTTCTGTGGTGCTGCACCAATAAGAGAGGAAGCTAATGATGGTGATCATGAAACTTGTTGAAGTTACTACAGAGCCTCGGAGGTCAACGAGAACTCGTACCACTCCATTGGTATGATTCCGTTATGAATGTCATGTTGGTGGACAACACCGATGACCCGAGACATATGAGGAAGCAATGATGAGCCCAGATTCCAATAAATGGCAAGAAGCCATGAAATCCGAGATTGGATCCATGTACGAAAACCAAGTATGGACTTTGGTGGACTTACGGATGGCGGAAGGTCACAAGAACAAATGGATTTTCAAGAAGAAAGCAGATCTTGATGGTAATGTTACTGTCTATAAAGCTCGACTTGTCGCAAAAGGGTTTCGACAAATTCAAGGAGTTGACTACGATGAGACTTTCTCACCAGTAGCGAAGCTAAAGTCTGTAAGGATTATGTTAGCAATCGCTGCATATTATGATTATGAGATATGGCAGATGGATGTCAAAACAGCATTCCTCAATGGAGATATTTATGAAGAGTTGTATATGATGCAACCCAAAGGTTTTGTCGATCCTAAAGATGCTAACAAGGTATGCAAACTTCAACGGTCCATCTATGGATTGAAGCAAGCATCCCGAAGTTGGAATCAACGTTTTGATAAGGTAATCAAAAGTTTTGGTTTTATACAAACTTATGGAGAAGCTTGTATTTACAAGAAAGTGAGTGGGAGCTCTGTAGCATTCTTAATACTATATGTGGATGACATATTGTTGATTGGGAATGATGTAGACCTTCTTAATAGTGTCAAAGTGTTGGGCCACGCAGAGATAAAACCAAAACTTTTCCTCTAACGTGGTGATCCCAAGACCTAGCTGAGGTAGAAGGCCACAAGGTTTACCACTAGACGCAGGATTTGCGGATTCTGCGATGAAGCGCGTCAATTGATGCAAGCGATCCTCACGATCCGATCGCCACGGTGCTGATAAAGCACCTCTCTTGGTATCCACACGCAAGGAGGAGCACCGCGGTGACGCTAGGTTATTCTAATTTGGCCTGTCAGGAGCTAGGGTTTCAACACATGGAATGACCTAACGAACAACGATTAACCTTTACGGTTGTGCTCCACTATATAGGGAGTGAACGTGGGCTCTGCCATGACCCATTCACTAAAGCCCATATAAAACTAGTCACCGTGAGTCCAACTCACTAACTCGATCCTAATCTGGTTTAGGTCCAACCCGACCAGATTATATGATTCGGATCCAATCCGAACTGCTCCGCTCTTAAGTGTGTGACCCGAGCTCATGGTTACTTGGACACAATTAGAGTCCAACTCACAATCGATCAATCGGCATCGGCTCCCAGCGAGCGTCGACTCCCAAGTACCAAAGAGTCATGACGACTTGCCTTTCCAATGCGACTTACGCCGAGTCCCTTTGCCTCACGATATACCTTGTCGACTATAGGAATATATGTCATCCCTTAAATAGTCCAACTCTCTTCTCGATCCGAGATAAGTGATTCACCCGACTAACACTTAGCCGATCTCCTCGGTTAACACTTAACCGAGTCGTGCATGGCCATGCTTTCGAATCATATCTCACGAGAGGGCCAGAGAATATCTCTCCGAGTGGAGGGCAAAATCCCATCTTGGTTATTCACATCACGCAGCTTGATTCTCGGTCGACCGAACCGCCTTTATAAGCCGATTACGGATCAGCGTTGCAGAACCTAAGTCGGTGATCTTCAACTCGGACTATGCAACAACCTCGGTCTAAGGATTACATTGATTGAGATATACAAATGACAACTTAGTTCGTTGTACCTCAATATGGGTCAATCCGACTCGCTAAACTCTTTAGCCTAGTGCGTGTAAGTTGGAATAGCATCTCCATGCCCATGACAAGTGGAACCGAGTCATCAAGCCAACTTTCACATTGGTCTAAGTTGTGTGTCCAAAGACAACCTCAATGACCAAGGATATTCAGTACAAACAACATGAATGCATAGTTCCACAACTGAATCACATATTCAATGATACATCGATGTTTATACAAGGACTACTTAATAACTTTATGAATACAATGGGAAATCTCATCATACATGATTGCCTCTAGGGCATATTCCCAACGCCTCCCACTTGCACTAGAGTCAATCTTCCGACATCACATGTCTAGGCATCTAATGCCCATGGCTCTCAGTGCGCCTCATGCTTGGGGTAACGGCTTTGTCAACGGATCCGCAATATTTGCATCCGTGTGTACCTTTGCATAACTTGATATCACCGATCCATGAATGGCGAATCGGTGGTACCGCATGAGTATGTGCTTGTTCTTCCGGTTGTCTAGGTTCCTTGGCTTGTGCAATAGCACCATTGTTGTCACAATACACGCCCAACGGATTGGAGCCCTGAACCACACCAAGATCCATGAGGAAATTCCTCATCCAAACAGCTTCCTTCTTTGCCTCCGAGGCAATATACTCAACCTCTGTGTACGCAGCATACGGTCTCTTGCTTGGAACTTTTCCAGCTCACACCTCCGTTTATAATAAACACGTATCCGGATTATGACGAGAATCATCAGTCGGTGAGATAACTCGCATCCGTAACCCTTTACACCGAGTTCATCTTCACCACCATAAACCAAGAACATATCCTTAGTCCTTCTCAAGTACTTTAGGATATTTTTAGTCATTGTCGAGTGGATCTCTCCGTGATCACTGGTATCTCACAACACTTAGAGCATAGGAAACATCCGCCTAGTACAAATCATGGCGCATATGATGGATCCAAGCAGAAGCATATGGAATCGCACTCATCCGACTTGCTCATCGGTTGTCGAAGGACACCGAGTCTTGCTAAGTTTTACACCATGGGACATCGGTAGAACCCTTCTTAGACGATTCCATGTTGAACCTTTTCAACACTTTGTCCAAATAAGTACTGACTCAATCCAATGAGCCTCCTTGATCTATCTCTATAGATCCGGATTCGAGGATGTATGTTGCCTCACCCAAGTCTTTCATTGAGAAACTCCTTTCCAATGATTCCTTGGTTTCTTGCAACATCGGACATCATTTCAATCAGTAATATGTCATCCACATATAAGATTAGAAAATTTACTTTGTTCCCACTAAACTTCTTGTACAGACAAGAATCATGATCACTCTTGATGAAGCCAAACGATTTGACTACCTCATCAAAGCGAATATTCCAACTCCGAGATGCTTGCTTCAACCCATAAATGGATTTCGAAGTTTGCATACCTTGTCAAGATTAGCCGATCGACAAAACCCTCGGGTTGTATCATATACACGTCCTCGGTTAAATTTCCGTTAAGGAAAGCCGTTTTGACATCCATCTGCCATATCTCATAGTCGAAATAGGCCGCTATAGCTAACATGATCCGAACTGATTTAAGCATCGCTACGGCGAGAAAGTCTCGTCGTAATCAACTCCTTGAACTTGTCGGAACCCCTTCGACAAGGCGTGCTTTATAGATTGAAATATTTCCATCCATATCAGTTTCTTCTTAAAGACCCATTTGCACTCGACGGGTCTTGCACCGTCTGGCGATCAACCAAGTTCCAAACTTGATTTTCATCCATGGACTTTATCTCGGATCTCATGGCTCCAAGCCATGACTGAATCGATCCCACCATCGCTTAGAATAATTTGCGGCTCATCACCATCTAACAAGAACACATCACGAACACTTCGTAATCTTGCCGATCTTCGTAGAGGTCGCTATCGGCTCATCTCACGATCGGCTCATCCTCCAAGGTTTTGCCGATTCGCTATAAGCCGATTCCTCTCGAATTTCTTGAGTTGCACCTGCTCCCACTTACTCCCGATCGAGAAACTCTTTCTCAAGGAAGACACCGCCCGAGCGACAAACACTTTGCCCTCTTCTCGGTTGTAGAAGTAGTAACCCAAGGTTTCCTCGGATACCCGAAAATACATTTATCCGACTTGGCGTAAGCTTGTCCGATCAAGTCGCTTGACAAAAGCTTCACAACCCCAAATCTTAAGAAAAGACAAACTCGCTTTTTGCTGTCCACATCTCATGCGGTGTCTTATCTACCGATTTTGATGGTACTTTGTTTAGTGTGAGCACTGCTTTCTAGACAATAACCCCAAAATGATAAAGGCAGATCTGTCTGACTCATCATTGATCGTACCATGTCCAACAAGGTCCGATTCGCCTTTCAAACACCATTCCTTTGTGGCGTCCTGGCGGAGTAAGTTGAGGAACTATTCCACAACTTTTCGGATGGTCATCAAACTCATGGCTCATGTACTCCTCCTCGGTCCTAATCAAGAAACTTTATTTTCTTGCCGAGTTGATTACGTGCTTCATTCTGGAATTCTTTGAACTTTTCAAAGGCTTTCGACTTATGTTTCATTAAGTAGATATATCCATACCTACTCAAATCATCAGTGAAGGTAATGAAGTACTCATAACCGCCCCTGGCTGTCGTGCTCATTGGTCCACATACATCACTATGTACTATTCCCAACAAGTCGGACGCCTTTCGCAACTCTTTGCAAAGGTGTCTTGGTCATTTTGCCGAGTAGGCAAGATTCGCATGTCTCGAACGACTCCAAGTCGAACGGGTTAGGAGTCCATCATCATGGAGCTTCTTCATGCGTTTCAAACTTATATGACCAAGCCGGTGCCAAAAGTAAGTCATATTCAGATCATTTGGTTTCAACCTTTAACATTTATGTTATAAACCGACTCACCATCAAGATTCAAAATAAATAACCCGTCACGGACGGGTGCAAAGCCGTGAAACATGTCATTCAAATACAAAGAACAACCATTATTCTTGATATTCGACTCATAGCCTTGCCTCATCAAACATGAAGCGAAATAATGTTTTTGACCTTTGGAACATAATAACAATTATTTAGTTCCATAATGAATCCGGAAGGTAAATGAAGTTGCATCGTGTCGACTTCCAACGCAGCAACTCTTGCTTTGTTGCCGACTCGAATATCAACCTCACCTCTTGCTACGCTCCTAGTTCTTACTCCTCGCAACGAGTTGCGATGTGAATAATCGATCCGGTATCATATACCCAAGAACTATTAGGTGCATCCAAGATATATGTCTATAACATTGCAAACAAGTGTACCGAGTCGGAAGTCATACCTCCACTCTTGGCTTTGTCGCCAAGTACTTGTCATTCCTCTTCCAATGGCCATCCGCCTTGCGTAGAAGCAAGTGGATCCGGTGAAGGAGATGGCTTAGTCCACGAGGAAGCGCTTGGGACAGGTCCCGAGCCTTTCCTCCCGACTTAGCCTTCTTCTTAGTCCAAGAACTCTTCTTGAACTTAGCCTTATTCTCGCACCATCAACACTTGATCGGTGCCCTTTTTGAGATCCGCCTCTGCTGCTTGAGCATCCCATGCAATTCAGTGAGCTTCTTATCCATACCATGCATGTGGTAGTTCAAATGAACTGCCCATATGCACTAGGAAGAGAGTTGAATTATATCCGTAGCGAACTCTTCGCTTATGGGGTAGCAAGCTCTCCAGACGCACGTAACCAACCATTTTGATCACATGCGGACTCAGTGGATCACCATCCTTAAGCTTGCAACTCAACAAAGCCTGAGAGACTTGATACCTCGCAGTCTTCGCCTGAGCCTGGAACATACTTTTGAGGCTTTCGATCATATCGTAGGCCTCAACATGCTCGAACTGCTTTTGCAAGTCCGGTTCCATGTGAGCAAGCATAAGACAGTTAATATCCGTGGACTCATCCTTAGCCCGACGGTAGGCATTGGTGGTTGCGACACTCGCATTCTCATTCGGCTCATCCGAAGTGGGTTGTCTAGGACATGGTCCTTCTTTTCTTGTTTGAGAACAATTCTCGATTTCGATACCGCTTGGTAAAATTAGTGTCGTTCGGTTTATCTTTCTCAAGAATGGTTCTCAACGCAAAACCGGATATCGAGAGTGACGCTACTTGGTGCCATGATCTACAAGAAAATATGCAAAACACTTAAGACATGTATTCATAAAAGCAAGCATATTAAACATTTTAATATTTTATGCTCCCACTAGAACCAACACCCTCCGATGGTTACTTAGTGATTCAGATCCTAAATAAGCAAGTCGGCTAGTGAGCTTTAGCATCACCGCTAGCCCAAGTGATCTAGGTAGACAACTCCTTGTCAATCGCATCTCATGCGACTCTGTTGGATGGGTGGCATCACATGCCCGGCTCCCATCCGACCTTTCCCGAGTCCCACAACCGTTGTGATAGACTGCCTAGCTTACCAAGTGTTTCTGCAGTAAGAGTCCGACTGAACCCACCTAGTCGAAAAGAATTGGCAGCACCTCAATTTTATGAGCCCACTACCAAAATGTCCGACTTGTGATGGTGCAAACACTGGCGGAAAACCGACTAGACCTTCTTTGAGGGATTAAATTTTACCGACTATCTAATAGAGGTAAAACGAGACATAACAATAACACAAAATAAAGCAATTATAATGTGAAATGGTATGGCTCTCTTCATGGCGATCTCCATCTCCACAAAGCCGTAATCCGACTCGTGCCAACTCTTGTCACTTGCCGCCTTACTCCATGTCGCCGACATGTACAACGCCTGCATGCCTTCCGGTTCTCAACCAGCTACACTAGCTTAGTAAAGTAAATTACATAGAGAATCGGCACGCAGTCGTTATACAATAAAATGACAGACCTAGGCTCCAGGGTGACAAAAACCGTGATTCGCAGATCACGTATGGATTACACACATACATCACATGCACATGAACCATACCATTCACAACTTCCTGCAAAACAAGTTATGCATAGATACAATATCTACGGTGTTGTGAAACTCGCAACGACATCTAAGGCGCTCTGACGATTAAGCGGCGGTTCGAAAACGTAGATCTCATCTACGATCCGAACATGGATTGACCATCGTTCGATTCGATCAAACTTTTGATCTTCGATCATCGCTCGGATTTACGTGTCACGGTCTACCCGATGGCGGAAGCCGACGGTAGGGGTATGTCGTTCCCACCTTAGCAAAGCATGATCACGAAATCAGATCTACCATTCCCGAGTACAGTTGATCCAATCAACTTCATACAAAACCGATCTATCTCATAGATCGACCACCAAACAAAGCACATAGATCTCATCTATAGCCACCGCATATCACATATGCGAGATCTCGAACCTAAAACCGAAGCTATCGCCGATACCATCGTTGGGCCACGCAGATAAAACCAAACTTTTCCTCTAACGTGGTGATCCCAAGACCTAGCCTGGTAGAAGGCCACAAGGTTTACCACTGAGCAAGGTTGCGGATTACGATGAAGCGTCAATTGATGCAAAGGCGATCCTCACGATCCGATCGCCCGGTGCGATCGACACACCTCTGCTGTATCCACACGCATAAGGAGGAGCACCGGCGTGAATCGCTAGGTTCACATTACGGCCGGACGCTGTGGAGCTAGGGTTTCCAACACATGGAATGACCTAACCAACAACGATTAACCTTTACGGGTTCTGTGCTCCACTATATATAGGGGTGAACGTGGGCTCTGCTCATGCGACCCATTCACTAAAGCCCATATAAAACTAGTCACCGTGAGTCCAACTCACTAACTCAGCCCTAATCGGTTTAGGTCCAACCCGACCAGATTATATGATTCGGATCCAATCAACCTCCCGCTCTTAAGTGTGACCCGAGGCTCATGGTTACTTGGACACAATTAGAGTCCAACTCACAATCGATCAATCGGCATCGGCTCCTAGCAGAGCGTACCGACTCCCAAGTACCAAAGAGTCATGACGACTTGCCTTTCCAATGCGACTTACGTCTGAGTCCCTTTTGCCTCACGATATACCTTGTCGGACTATAGGCGATATATGTCATCCCTTAAATAGTCCAACTCTCTTCTCGATCCGAGATAAGTGATTCACCCGACTAACACTTAGCCGATCGCCTCGCTAACACTTAACCGAGTCGTGCATGGCCATGCTTTCAATCATATCTCACGAGAGGGCCAGAGAATATCTCTCCGAGTGGAGGGCAAAATCCCATCTTGGTTATTCACATCACGCAGCTTGATTCTCATCGACCGAACCCGCCTTTATAACTGCCCGATTACGGATCGTTTGACAGAACCTAAGTCGGTGATCTTCAACTCGGACTATGCAACAACCTCAGGTCTAAGGATTACATTGATTGAGATATACAAATGACAACTTAGTTCGTTGTACCTCAATATGGGTCAATCCGACTCGCTAAACTCTTTAGCCTAGTCTGTGTAAGTTGGAATAGCATCTCCATGCCCATGACAAGTGGAACCGAGTCATCAAGCCAACTTTCACATTGGTCTAAGTTGTGTGTCCAGCACAACCTCAATGACCAAGGATATTCAGTACAAACAACATGAATGCATAGTTCCACAACTGAATCACATATTCAATGATACACATCAGATGTTTATACAAGGACTACTTAATAACTTTATGAATACAATGGGAAATCTCATCATACATGATTGCCTCTAGGGCATATTCCCAACACAAAGAATATTTGAATAATAGTTTTTCAATGAAGGATCTTGGCGAAGCAGCTTACATATTAGGCATAAAGATTTATAGAGATAGATCGAAACGCCAAATATCATTGTCACAGAGTACATATTTGGACAAAGTTCTAAAGAGGTTTGGAATGGAAGAAAGCAAGAAAGGGTTCTTGCCCATGTTTCCCAATACGACCTTGAGTAAAACTCAAAGTCCGACATCGGCAGAAGATAGAGAAAGGATGAGTAAGACTCCCTATGCCTCAGCCATAGGATCTCTAATGTATGCCATGCTATGTACTAGACCCGACATTGCATATCCGTTAGTTTAACTAGCAGATATCAAAGTGATCCAGGAGTGGATCATTGGACAGCGGTAAAAAACATCCTTAAGTACTTGAGAAGAACTAAGGATATGGTTCTTTCTTATGGAGGTGATGAACAACTCGTTGTTAACGGTTACACCGATGTTAGTTGGAACACCGATCCGGATGATTCTAAATCACAATCCGGATACGTTTATTTGAATGAATGCAGCGATTAATGGAGGAGTGCAAAGCAAAGCGTTGTGGCGATCTTCAACTGAATCGAATACATGGTCGCCGGAGGATTCACAAGAAGCGATATGGATGAAAGAGTTCATTACAGAGCTGGTGTGGTTCCTAGTGCGCTGGACCCAATGTCTATCTCTTGTGATAACATGGGCGCCATAGCCAATGCGCAAGAACCAAGGTCACACAAGAAGTCAAGCACATCAAGCTACGTTTTCACGCTATTCGAGAACATATCCGGATGGGGATATAAAGATTTGCAAAGTACACACAGATCGAATGTGGCGGATCCGTTGACTAAACCTCTCCCGAGGGCAAAACATGACCAACACCAAACGCCATGGGTGTTCGGTATATTACCATGTAATCTAGATTAGATGACTCTAGTGCAAGTGGGAGATGTTGGAGATATGCCCTAGAGGCAATAATAAATGTAGTTATTATTATATCTTTGTGTTTATGATAAATGTTTACATTCATGCTATAATAGTATTAACAAGGAAACATTGATACTTGTGTGATTTGTAAACTTAATTTGAAGTCCCTAGTATAGCCTCTACTTCACTAGCTTGTTGGTTGATAGATGATTGTGGTTTCCTATCATGAACATTGAGATGTTATCAACAACAAGATCATATCGTTAGGAGAATGATATGGTGGACATACTCCTATAGATAAGCGTAGCATAAAGATCAAGTCATTTCAATAGTTCAATTGCTATATGCTTTACGATACATAGTAACCTAATTCCTTCGACCATGAGATCATGCATATCACCTTTACCGGATGGATGCTTTGATGACAAACACCACCGTGAATCGGGTGGCTATAAAGGTGGCATTGAGTGTTCGGAAAGTATTGGTTGAGACACATGGATCAAGAGTGGGATTTGTCCATCCATATGACAGATAGATATACTCTGGGCCCTCTCGGTGGAATTTCATCCAATTAGCTTGCAAGCATGTGACTGGCTCACAAGGGATCACATATCACGGAAACGAGAAAAGAGTACTTATCGGTAACGAGGTTGAACTCGTGAGACAAAGGGAAATTGGTATCGTATGTAAGTGGTTCATTCGATCGCAAAGTAATCGTAGAAATATGTGGGAGCCATATGAATTTCCAGATTCCTCTATTGGTTATTGTTCGGAGAAGTGTCTCGATCATGTCCGCATAATTCACGAACCGTAGGGAGACACACTTAAGGATTCGACGTTGTTTGAGTAGTTATGGTATTATGAGAAAGAGACCAAATGTTGTTCGGAGTCTCGGATGGGATCCGGGATATCACGAGGTGATCCGGAATGGTCCAGAGAATAAGATTCATATAAGTAAAGTCCCGTTTGAGTTCGTAAATGATTCCGTGTTTTCATCGAATGTTCTAGAAGGTTCCTAATGTCCCAAGACTCTGGAGGGAAGGGTACATGAATGTGTCATTACTGATTGGAATGATTGCATCATGTACTAAGTGTTCTCGCTGTTCCAAATAAAGGATTAAATTGAATCCTAAACTGAAAGTCAAATGGCCGTTTGAAAGTCAAACGGCTAAAACAAGCTGTGGGAAACAAGCAAGAGGAGGTTGAAACCGACTTGGGGAGAATTCCTTCCTCTCCAAGCTTAGCGCCACCCAAGGCCGACTTGGGAGGACTCCTCCCTGGCCCTCCCACCTATAAAAGGAGGCGGGGCCTCCTCCTCTGACACACAAGTTCCTATCCTCTAATCTAAATCCTAGCCCTAGACTCGGTTTAGAGCCGTTTTGGTTTAGAGCTTCTAATTGCCCTAGCCTTCGGATTAGAGCCTTCTAATTGGTGTGTCTAAACCCTAGACCACTAATAGTTCTCTCTCATACTCCACCATACTCGCTCCGGCTTAAAGGCGAAGCCTGCGATCTCCCTCTACTTAGGTACCACGCCGTTGTCCGGAATCGCGAGAGTGCTACAACCTCCATTTTCTGGAACAAGGGAGAGGAAGGTCTTCACGAAAATTTAACGTGTGACCGATCATGGAGTCTGCCGGAACGCCGGAAGGATCGTCTACGCGATCTTGAGATCGGGAAGAGTACGACTACATCACCCACGAGAATCCGCTCTCGTTAAATACTTTGGAATCTTCGAGGGTAAGTTATTCCATCGACTCGTTGCTACAATCTAGTAGATAGATCTTGGCTTGTTTGTTTGTATGCGATAGAAATTTTTTGTTTTCCATGCTACGAAACCCTACACATACACCCCACCTGTGGTTAGCGCGCTCGATCTCGGAACAGGTGTCAAGAACTCGGGGTCCTACGGGACACCAGTGAGCGGTTAAAATCCAAATATTGTCTATTACCCATCGGTGCCTCTGCATTTATCTACTTTCAATTTTAGTTATTAAACAATAAATAAAGCCATGATCATCTCCAACATTAAACATGCGGCAATACTCCAACGACTGTGGTACTTGACGACACACAACAACACTTGAGCAAGCGACTACGACGCGCAAGTCCAACTATCTACCAATCAACATGTAATATGATATGTCCAAGGAAATATAAGGCTGCAAGGGATATCACGGGCACGAAAACTAGAGCATCGCAACACAGATAGCAATAGATCAACAGGAGGAAATAAAGACTATAAATGCGAAATAGGTAGAAGGGGAAGGGATGCTCGCCTGAAAAACATTGCCGAAGGTTCATCCGAAGATCGGGTCGACACTCGCATCAACTCATCGGCCTAATCCGTGAAGAAGCAAAGCACTAGCAGAAACACCGGATGCACTATTTAATACTACTGCAAAATATCGGGCATGATGCATGTATGATGTATGGCATGGCAAGAATGCGATGCAATTAGGCAATATTAAGCGGAACCGGAATTCCGACATTTATTAAGTTCATGTTGTTTAGATACCCTGCAATTTAATTGTTGTCTTAACAAGTCGTAACATGGCATCGGTTCGCTACACAAATTTAAATGAGACCAATATTAGACTAGATTTGCCCGCATATGGTTTCCATCTTTAATTATGAGGTGAATCGGCATAAGGCCCCCAAACCACACAAGATGCATGCAATATGATCAATTTATATGCAACAGGCGACAAGGTCATATATTATAAAAATATGAGGGTCTCGGATAGGGGTCACACATGGCGGTCGGAGATCTTGGGGTTCGGCGAGAACGGGTTTGGGCTCAGCGGGGTTCGGGCACGCCGGGATCGGTCTTCGAATCCGTCATCGTCGCCTTCGGATTCCAGGATCGAGGGTCTTCATGTCCGTGAGGAGAGCTTGGTTTCCATGAAGGGGAGCTTCGGACTCCGACTTTGTGGTCGATGGAGAACTCGGATGGGCACCCAGGGTTCATTGAATCTGCTCGGTCGATGTCGATCTCGGCAGGGTACCATTGTCAAGTGTATCGCCCACCCAACAACATCTCCACGCATCGATCTCCACAGGGTTACCGCTATAGCGACACCACAACTTCACATTAGAGGAATCACGAGGTATCAACATAGGTAGAATCAAGCTCAACATAACAAACCACCACATTGTTTTGATCGGACACCAACCAACGAGCAGGTGAGGCCACCAGACCTTGGAGGAGCGTCGAGGCACCGACATCGGGAGATACGGGAGGAGGACGCCTTGGCATCGAAGGCCAGCCGCTGGGGTGCGGGCTCATGCGGCACGACAGGAAGAAGGCCTCGTGAGCTATCTTGAAGACGACGGTGGTGAGCGTGCGCGGCGTGCGGGGACCCTTGGGTGACGGCTGTCGGGCGACTCGCGGGAGGAACGGGGCGCGAAGGAGGGGGCGGCCGACAGGGGCAAGCCCAGGAGAAGGCGAGCCCGGGCGGTTGGACCGAGGCAGGGGGACCCGAGCGACGGAGGGCGGTCGCGGCAGGGAAGGCTCGATGGAGAGGGGCTCCCGGCGGCGGACGAGAAGGTCGGGTTTAGCCAGGGAGGACGACGGAGACGGTCTTGGGCGACGGGGTACCGCGGACGGGCGGAGGAGGGTGGTGTAGCACGAGCAGAGAGGGCTGGGGAAGGTAGAGGGCGGCGGCGGCGGAGGAAGGAAGAAGTCAAGAGGTTGGAAACGGGGCTTGTGACCGCACTCCTGTGAGGTGGGGCCAGTGTCTGGAGCTGGGATCAGGCTAGGTGGGTCTAGGGGTGGGGCCAGGAGTGGGTAGCGCGAGGGGTGAGGCATGGCTGGGCGACGCGATAGGGTTGGCGAAGCGAAGGCAGTTCTACTGGAGCGTGCGACGCGATGCGGTGGGGCGGGTTGTGGCGGCTAAGCAGGAGTGGGTGCTCGGCTAGGGTTAGGTCTAGGGAGGTTTGGGGATGGTCTAGTGTTAGGGTTAGGTCTGGATCTTGTAGGGTTTAGTTGGTCCAGGTCGTAGATGGTCTGGTCCGGTTGGGCCCCTAGCCTGACCGGCCGGACTGTCTCCCCGGTACAAAATATTTATATATTTTTTAAACAAAACAACTGTGAAAAGGTTTTAGAGAAATAAAAGATTCGAACGGATCTAGGATTTCGATTTGAACAAGGAGGGGACATCTCTAGAAAATAAAATAGGCTTTTGGAAAATAGTTTTAGGCAAACAGATGCATGCTGATGTAATGATGATGCACGAACATAAAACAACAAGCGATTTTCTAGTAGTGGATTTACCCGGGGTGCTACACTGACATGTTGGTTGTACTGAGTGTAGGCAAGGTCATCGAATTGGACTGGCTCGTCCAATATTTCTTCCTCATAGGAAGGCGGGCAAATGGAGACACGGGTACTAGAAAGAAACCAATGGATGTAGTTGTTAAATGCAATTGGGCAATGAGCTCTTCCACTATTCCATTCCGTTCGTCGAGCATTATCCACACAAATGAGGAACTCCATGACGTGCCTCCTATGATGGTGATCCCAATTCTTGATCTTCCTCCTCTTCTGTCCTTTGAATAACAACAAAGAACCATGTTAGTACCATCCAAAGCAATTGAGCACAAGTTCTCATGATAACTAACCGATGAAGCTCCTTGTCGGTGTCCTTCCACACAGGAGGGTTGCACTGAAACAACCCGAACTGCCTCATCGCCCGTTGTGGCATATGAAACTCAACCGCCCAATTGCAAATCAATGGGCAGCACATGAGCCAGGGAGATTGTTCCTCCAAGCACTTCGGGTTAATATCAAACCCGGGAGCAACACCGAGCTTGTCCCCACAACCATAATGCTCCCACTCCACCTGCAACATATCACAAGAACATGTTTGGTATCGATTTTGACTCGTGAAGTATTATGGGTAGTGACGTACAGACAACCATCTACCTGCTCGGGCGTAATCGCATCGAACGCATTCGTGTACTTGAGGTACATGGTATCGACATCGCTTGTCATCTCCGATACCACGTCCCACTTGTAAGCCCAAGTCGGGAGGCGTAGAGGGTTTCTATTATACTCTGGCCAAGGATAGTGGCCCACCTCTTTGGGACGCCCAACTGGTAAGCGTTCCCAGCTCCATATCGAGAGAAGAACCATAGCACCACCTATTCCGGCATTTTGGCCTGCCCTACGACAGACATCGTCCAGCTACAAGTGAACAAAAAAGAGGTCAGGCATAGCATATGTGTGGACTCGACATATACAAATGAATGTAGAGTGCACAGGTGATTACCTGCCGGTACAAGTAGGCAAGAGCCGCCGAACCCTAGCTGATATTGCTATCCCAGTTTGCTAGTGCCTTCAGCCACATCCACTGAGCGGTCCTACCTCCGATGTCCGCAAACAGAGTCCTAGAAAGGACACACCACACGTACACACAAGCATGTGTCTCGATCACCTCAACCTCGGCGGGGTTCGGGCATTCCGCAAAGTTGTCCACGATCCACGCATATGTCGCGCATGCTGGGACACTATCTTTGCTCTTATCTTCAAGTTCTTCAGGAGCCATGCCAATAAGTAGCTGCATCGCATTGCGCCACCCATCGGAATCTGTGCTCATACAGAGAGGCTCCCCCGCGATAGGAAGTCCAAAGATCATGGAAACATCCTGAAGAGTAGGAGTGATCTCGCCGGTCCGGAGGTGGAAAGTGTGCGTCTCCGACCTCCACCGGTCGACAAGTGCGGTGATAGCAGGCGCGTTGAGGTTCGGCGTCGACCGGCTCACAAGCGTGATGAAAGGGAGGATGCCTAGCCGCTTGATGTACTCGGTGTACCGCTCGTCATACAACATGTCATTCGAAGACGCGCCATGAGACCGAAGCTTGAGGGGACGAAGCCTCTGCATACATACAAGATCGAACATTATGCTTTTTCCAACACAATTGAATCAATAGAAAAATAAAAACAAAGAAGTTCAACCATGGTTTTATTACCATATGCTTCCCTGCCATCAATTATGCCCGGTGTCCATGATCATAGTAATCCTCAAGTAGCCACACCATCCTACATATAGATTCCAAACATCAATAAAAATGTGTGTGGTATGTGGCCATTGTTTCAATTTATACAATAAACTACAAAGAATATGGGAGCATATTATTCAAACATCCATAAAAATCCATATACAGCCATCATATAGAATGCAAATCAACAACACACTTTCATTCCCCATCAAATACAACTAATATATAACTATCAAGTAACTAAAAACATGCACAAATAGGCCATACTATGAATCCAACTAGACCTAGGGTTTGAGGATAGTGTGCAAGATTTATTGGATGAAGGAGAGGGAAAAGGAGGGGATTACCTTGAGGGAAGGATGGGGGAGCAAATCCACGGTGAAATCCCTCAGATCTGTTGATTTTTGCTAGGGATTTGAGTGGGAGGGGAGAAGGGGCAGCAGGGCGCCTCCCTGTTGTTCTTCCTGGCGTCTGGGAGTGAATGGAAGGGGTGGGGAGGGGGCTTGGGCGCGACAGGTTAAGTCCCAAAGTGTAGCACCTATCTGCTAGGCGCTACACATTAGAGCGCCTAGCAGATAGGCGCTACACTTTGGGCATAGCGCCTGGGCGTCACAAGGCCGAGTGGGGTCAGGGAGGGGCCAGGCGGTGCCACGCTGGCAAGGGGCATAGCGCCTAGCTGAAAGACGCTATACTGTAGAGTGTAGCGCCTAGCTGTTGGGAGTTATCCAAAAGGTTAGTTCAGGGAAATAGTTTTTCAAATGAGTCATTTTGTGAAATCCTTTTGAAAAAGGGTTATTTTTGTCCATTCTGCCTTGTAGAGAAGGGGATATAAAAATATTGTGACACTCACATCGAAATCCGCTAAAGATAGATCCATGAACATCGCACAATATTTTTTATTAAAAACACACGCTACAAAAATAAATAAGCACATTGAGGCCCTCTTTTTTTAATTCGGATATGTCTGTATTTTTTAGATTTTGTTTTAGAGAGCCATGTTGAGATATTAGATACGTTTTTTTTACAACTAGATATTAGTTATGTCTTTGTTAACTAACAAGGTGAACACGCTAAGCTTCTGATCCTTCATGCCCACATCAAATGGCTCAATTTGAATTTTGAACCTACATTATCTCAGAAAATATTACAACTTGACACTTGACAGTGTATAGATCAGTAGACCTAGATATAGAAAACCAAAAATCTCGTGACAGGAACGTGCTGCGTGAATATTCCTCTCGTGACACCAACCCACCAAAAAAAATCCACTCACGCTGCATCTTATCGTCGTCCTGCCTGCCCGGCTGCCCCTCCGCGATCACAAGGGCCGCTCCCCCCGCCCGGAGCCGCTTAAATCCAAATCGGAATCTCCCACCCGCGACAACCCGGCACTCCCCGCGAATCCGCGACAACCCGGCACCCGCACACCCGGCCGGGATCCGCCACCTTCTAGCTGCGTCAGCCATCAGGGCGTCAGGCAAGGTATAATTCCCTGGCCAGAGTTTGGTTTCTTTCTCGAAGCTGGTTTCTTGGCCTGTGTCTTCGGGGTGGGTTCTTCCCAATTCATTGCCGATGTTGGATTTCATGAGGTGGTCTGTTAACTGTTGTTATCTCGGTCGATCTTGGGCGGGGTTCTATCTTGTGGCCGAATTGGGAGTTCTGAGTAAGCGTTCTGGAGATGTAGGTTTGAGCTGGAATAGTTTCTCCGTAAGCATGGTTGTATATATCATTGTATGTCCGGTAATCATGGGCCGTTTCTCGTTTATTGACGATAGATTTGCACGCCTAGAATGTGCTTATTCATGAGGGGATCAGACGAAGCAGTACAGGTGTTTCGCTTATTTTATTCAATTATCTGAAGGAGGCACCTGCTGGTACATTATCAGGTAATATGTGTTTCCATGAGGTGTTTTAATTGGCACCAATTCTCATTTGAACTGAGGTGCTAGATTTTGAAATGAATTATCATAGTATCTATTGTGATAATTATTGGCGGTTGTTGGCTAAAGTGTTCTAGTTTATATGGTAGGTGTGGGGGTTAGGCTACATCTGCTGCCGAGCAGGGCATAATTGGTATTTTGCAGCTGTCTCTTGTGACTTCTGATGTCTATGGTACAATTATTGGATTTCTTATATGGAGGTCTAGAAATGTGCTAATGATAAGCTGGTATTGGGAGACTATATATCCTTGTTGCTGGTACATGGCATTTCTCGGATTGTATTAAGTTCTCGTTTCTACTGTTTTCATCCTTTTTCATCTCCATCGGTACTTTTGTGCATATGTTATGTCGTAATTTGGGTAGTTGCGCTCTTGATTGTTTCGCTTATCATGCTGATAAGTAATACACCTCGTTTGTTGTCATGTTTCAATTTGAGTTCGTCGTATGTGGCTGCTTTTGCTCTTTAATTGATGATTATTCTTGTAATCTTGATTTTCTTCAGGAACTTTCTAGCTTCCTACAGAGCTGTCGTTGAAGCAGGTTTTGATGCACTGGAATGTTATTCAGAGGGTTCGGAGCTACTTGATATAACTGTGGTGTCCATCACCATCATACATCAGAGGTATATCATTCATTGTTGATACGACCATCGGTGTAGGTGTCAATCAGTATGAGCTAATTAATTTCCAGTGTTCAACTGTTCTAATATATTTCCATTTGTTGATGATACAGTGATCTCTTTTCTTGCCAAGATGGGAGTTTACCTCAGTACTCCAAAAACCGATAAACTATCCGAAGACGGGGAAAATGATAAACTCAAATTTGGCCTTTCATCTATGCAAGGATGGCGTGCAACCATGGAAGATGCCGTGAGTTTCCACTCCAAAGATACTCATCGTTTAATGTCTCTTAACAATATTAAACACTAGGTGCCTAACGTGTGTCTTTGTGTATTTGCCAAGATGGCAAAAGTACAAACCACCAGCTGCAGGATCGACAAAACCAAAAGCAAACCAAAATAAATACAGAAAAAAGTTGAAAACCAAACAACATTGAGCTCATTTCTTCATAGAAACCTTGATGTCATGATCCAGCTTTCTTATCATGATCATACTTCCTAAAAATAATGCTGATACTGTTAGTCTGGTGGGCACACACATTCTTGTTTTGAACTTTGAGGTGTGCTTCTATGCTGCCCCAAAAAGTGTAAAGCAGACACGGTATAGAACAGTAAACTAAATGCCTGATTTGCAACCACCCACTACTCCACTAGTGATATAATGTTGCTTCAGGATTTTGTCCAATCTAGTTCCTGAGAGAGCATAGAAGCAGAGATAACCATTTCCAATATCTGAAGTTGTTCATTTAGTGAACTGACAAATAATAGGGTTTCGATTGTTTGATTTTTTTTGTCATAGTTCCAGGCTTTCAGTTTAATGCCATCAGTGTCGGGTGCATAAGCTCTCATTCATATCTTTCCAAATTCTAATGAATCAGTATTAAAGTAGTATCAGAGATTCTTTTGGTTTATACTGGTGCTTTAGCAGTGATTTGAACTATTTCTCTGTTGCACAATAAAAGCATTGTTGATGACTTCCAAATGCTCCACTTTTGTTGATAACAACAAACATTTTGTTTCCATATGAGGAAACTAGTCCCCGGGTTCCGCTATCTTTCGATAACGGAACAGATAGTCGTTTTTAGAGCACCTCAAATTTTAACCAAAGAAGAAGGACAGAAAACAATATACCAGAACAAACAGAACACCTGCTAAAAGTCAACCACCCAGGCTAAGATTCTATTTGCAACCAACTAGAGAGAAATCCAGAACAGATTTTAACAGACATATTACAAAAACAGTTCCCAAGCCCCAGGTTCTTCACCACCTCGAAGTTAACCAGATATTATACAAGCTTCCCCAAGATTGGGGGTAGGAGTCGCCTCCAAGCTTCTTTCATTCCTTGATATCAACAGACATATTTCTGATATATTGTAAAAGAAAAACACATTTCTGAGATCTTTCTCTTATGTATTACTAATGTCTTGTACGATTCTGCAGCATTCAGCGTTGCTAGATCTTGACAACGAGACAGCGTTCTTTGGTGTTTTTGATGGCCACGGAGGTAAGCATTACTTGCAAAGATCAGTACTTTTCTTGTTTGTACTCACTTGGTCTGTCTCAGTAAAAAAGTACCTTAGAATTAAATGCGTCATATATATACTGAATTAAAGCACAAGTACATCTTCATATTTCTTATGTTTCTCAGGAAGGGTGGTTGCCAAATTCTGTGCGAAATATCTACACTCTCAAGTTCTCAGAAGCGAAGCATATTCTTCTGGTGACCTAGGAACTGCTGTTCATAGAGCTTTCTTTAGGTATATGGGTCATTAAATCACTACATGAAATGATATAAGGCTTTAGCGTTTGTTTCGAAGTTACGGACAGCATCAAGATGATAAAGACTAACTCTGTTGTTGTCTTACTTCAGAATGGATGAAATGATGCGAGGACAGAGAGGTTGGCGAGAACTATCTGCACTAGGAGATAAGATGAACAAGTTTGGTGGCATGATAGAAGGGTTGATTTGGTCTCCGAGAGGCAGTGATTCAAAAAATGGAGATGATGATTGGGCTCTTGAGGAGGTATGTATGCATTGGGAGTACATCACCAATTTTTATTTGCATGATTACGTGTGATCTTATTGAACTATGGATCTTATTTGTGTTCAATTCTTAAGAGTTTCCTAAGCTTTGCAAGGTGCAACAATTTCCAAACCTTTATGTTAAATTTTTTTACACTCTTGTGCAAACTCAAGGCTGTCTTGTCCAAATGCTTCTCAAATGCGACAGCGTGCTTAATCATTTGAGTACACTTATCACAATGCTATGCTTAATCATTGTGGTGTAGCATTTTATGGATATTGTGACTATCTCAGGGTACTATCGCCTGTTGCCCCCATTGTTTAAACTATATCATTGTCCACAACGCATAACCCCAGACATTAAGAGATTTTCGGTCTCCTCGAATAAAAATGAGTTTGATCAGCAACACCGGTCTCCGCAGCACCAGGATAAAGATCTTTTTACACATAACCTTTCTCTGCTAGAATTCTCGGTGAATGTTTTTTTACCATACATTGCCTCAAGAAGTGACCTCACTGCTTTAGAGAAAATACTTTGTTCATATTGCTATCCCAACTGAAAGCGTAGAGTATTCAGCCGTTCTTGTTCTGATTAATTGTATCTGGAGTTTCTTCTGTGCATGCTTTGTTCTCTTATTTTGTTTATAGTTGGTACTGCATAATGCTATCCACGTTTTTGACAATATTTATCAGTCAGCAACATATTTGCTACAAGATAATACCAAAGAAAATCAGCAGACTGCATATGAAGTCAACGTATTGACAGTGGCTTATATGGGTGGACTGACACACATAATTCTATGGTTTATTAATTCGTGTGGTGTTTGTTTATGTTATGCGCTGCATTGCAGTGCTAGCAACCTGAAAAAATGAGAGCAAAAAGGAATGACACTGCTCCTGTAATTTTCATTGTCCTGAAAATGCAGTTATTATGGCACTATCGTTTTATGTATGCCTAGTTTAGTTTTGGTGCTACTAAGCCAGTTCACATCGATAATCTTATACCAGGGACCCCACTCTGACTTTGATGGTCCAACATGTGGAAGTACAGCATGTGTAGCACTAGTAAGAAATAATCAACTCGTCGTGGCAAATGCTGGCGATTCTCGTTGTGTTATTTCTAGGGGTGGCCAGGTATGATATTCTTGTGCCTCCTATTAGTCGTAATTAGTCATGTAGATATGTCAGGGTGTTAAGAGTGTCCGTTCTGTGTCACATCTTGACAGGCATACAATTTGTCCAGAGACCACAAGCCAGAGCTTGTGGCTGAGAGAGAAAGAATACTAAAAGCAGGTGGATTCATACGTATGGGCCGGATAAATGGAAGTTTGAACTTATCAAGAGCAATCGGTGCACATTTCTTCCTTGCTTATTTGAGTGTTCCACCTCACTTGGTGTCTTACCTATATGAGTACCTTTTGTAGGTGATATGGAATTTAAGCAGAATAAATTCTTGTCTCCTGAGAAGCAAATAGTGACTTCAAATCCTGACATCAACGTTGTAAGCCGTCTAAATGCTTGCACTACCTTGAATTCTTTACTTAATCATGATCTGCAATGACTCTGTTATGCTATCATTCTAAGATCATACAATCTGTTTTTTAGGTGGAGCTTTGCGATGATGATGACTTTCTTGTTGTAGCATGTGATGGCATCTGGTACGGCCCTCCACCTGCAGTTCATAGCCATAATTTTCGTCTTTGTTCCCATGTTTTATATGCAGCTCAATTGCATAACTTAGCAGCGAAGCACTTCGCTAGTTTGTTTTGTCTTACCTAGTGCTCTTAAGTCCTAAAGGAAGCAATACATTTATTTAATGAACAGGGACTGTATGTCAAGCCAACAGTTGGTGGATTTCATCCATGAACATATACACACAGTGAGTGCCAAGTTACTTTCCAATCTCAACGATGTACATTGGGGTATTTGGCAGTTAATTAAATACTGAAACAAAACAAAAATTGCAGGAGAGCAGCCTTTCTGCAGTGTGTGAAAGAGTGCTTGATAGATGCCTGGCCCCATCAACAATTGGTGGAGACGGATGCGACAACATGACTATGATCTTGGTGCAGTTCAAAAATCGAGGCAGTGAGAAGAAAAAGGCCGACTTGGCAGAGCAATCTGGAAAAGGCGAGGAAGAGTCTGAGGTTCGGTGAGTACACACCGTTAATGGAAGGCTCTGCGACAAGTGATGCCGATGGCAAATGGTTCTTGATGCTCACGAGGATGCAAATGTGTCAATGTGAAATTGTGTGCATGCTCTGTGGATGGAGTATCAACCTTATGTCAGTCGAATGCTGTGGCTGTGCACATTCTGCCTGAGAACCTGGGATAAAATAGCATTGGTTGGTGCAACAGCAGAATACCGGTGTGCAGTTCTGTTCGTCCTCATCCCAAAGTGGACTTTCGATTTTGGTTTCGGTCATCGACGCTTCCCAGACTCGTCAATCTCACGACTGTGTTATGTTCAATGTATGTAGTAAACATGGCTGGGGTATTTGTTCTTTTTTGTTGGTATATTCTTGTGTTCATACAGTTTAACAATTCCATGCCTCAGGGCTTGGCTGTTGTTCTGATCATGTAACGTATCCAATATTTTTCTGTTCAATATATTTTGTTAATTTGCCAGGAAAATAGATAGCCAGCGCAGCAGTGCCCTTTCTCCTGCAAAATACTGATGTTGCCTAAGACAGGTCAATACCACTTCAGAGATACCATTACTGCGCATATAATTCTGACAGAAGTCAGGATGTCCCCCTACATAAACCTTAGGATTTGCCTGAAAATACTAGGACTGTAAAATGCATGCCCTATCCAGGACTAAGCTACAGGCACATTCGGCAAGAAAACAAAGCCAGTCAGCCATAAGAACACAAATCCAGTCAGGATCATCTCTACATGAAAACGAAACAATCAGAACGATAGAATTTTACAATGCAGATTCACTTGGAGTTACGGCTGTGAGAACTCCGCTTTGCCTTCTCTATCAGGGGCTTCAGCTGCTGCTTCTCCTCGAGGATCTTAAGGAAATTGAACAAGAAAGGCACATAGTTGTGCTTCCTCCTAATGTTCTCTGTCTTCCACTTCTTCGACTTCTCTTCCTCCATTATGATCTTCTCGGTCACAGCCTCAATCTGAGCAGCAACCTCCGCAAGTGACCGCTCAACAGATGGCCTTTGGCGATTGGCAGAAGGGTCACCCATTTGTGACAAGAGGTTCTCCCTCTTTCTCTGAAGTTCCTTTAGCTCTACGACGTACATATCCTTCCGGTTCTTTGTGATAGCCATGACACTGAACCTTATCTCATTCTGAGAAAACTTATCAATGTGTTCCTGAATGACAGGCTGTGCCATCTTCAACCACCCCATCTCACCAATACCACCTGGGCATTTTCCCAAGCTGATAGGTCCTTCCTTTAGTCCATCAAGCTCATACAGGACACCGTCAACAGGAACATAGCTAATGAAATGATAGACATCATCATCCTTGCTAGATGATTTCAGTTCCTCGGGCTCTTCTGACCTTGCAAATGAGTTACTGGTCATACGAATGCTTTCGCAATTTACTATAGCCAATCCTTTGAGCTCTGGGGGCAAGTCCTTTGCGAACTCCTTCAGCTTTCTGAGGTCATCACTAAGGGTGATGCCAGAAGAGTTTAATAGAACAGAAACGATAGCTTGGGTTGCACATGCGCTGTTAATTATCTGCAAGTAAGAATCGCTTGGTTATAAAAAAGACGCAGAATGAACATGGCATAAAAAAGTCAACATAACTATGCTCTGACCTGATTGGCAAAGAATAGATTTGGAACCGAATCCTTGATAACAGGGCGTTCATCTTTCTCTGGAGGTCGCCATTTGTACAGAATTATAAGTCCATAAATTGGCCTGCAAGATACTAATTGTTTGACACAGTTGATTCAGGAAAAACAGCATTCGCGGTAACAGGTAGCAAGGATAACATACTGAAGATCATTGAGGGCATCAAGATCAAGTGAGTAGAGTTCATCGACCTGTTAAGGAAGAATAACATGGAATATCATACAATACCAGCTTTTAGGGAGGTAACATATCCCAAGTTACGTAGAAATAAGTACATGTAAAAACTAGAAACTGATAATGAGCTCCCTTATACCAAATTGCCGTGCATTGCATGCGCAGCCTGCCAACATTTTCAAAATAAAAGGTATATTTGCATCATTGTAATTCAAAACATAGTTTAGTATTTGTGAGCCTGGTAAATCCAGAAGCCGTAATGAAATAAAAAGGCACACTTAGATCTTCTTCCTTGAAAAATAGCAAAAATAAATAAATTGTAATGGAGCCTTGAATGCAAAACCTGGGACATATGTTCTTAACATTTGTATTAATGCATAGAGTGATTAGTAGCCCTTAGTGCCAAGCTGACTTATGAAAAAAAGGGGGAAACTTGGGCTAGGTGAATACTTACTTGGAGACCCTTCAACTGCATTTGTTGCAACAGCTCAGTAAAAACACCTACAGAATAAGAAGATATTAATAGTTATTTCTCTTTCCATGGAAAAGTAAAGGCCAGGGTTCACAGGGGGAGCAAGAAATGAACAATGATCTAGTTAGAACAGGTAGCTAACATATAATAGCATGGTTCTGATGATAAGTCTAGTTTGTTTCACCATTCCAATGACACTTGTTAAGAGAGGAAGAATAAGTACACACTTTGAGTAACTTAGTACGAGAGGAACTTCCTCTCCACCAAAAAGTGTAGGCACATTAATACTGTAAATTTTGAATTGCAAACGGCCATTTTGTTACTCATATCCACATTAAACTTCAAATGACAGCTTACAGCGCAAGTCTCCTGTAAACAACTCGAGGAAACAGCTGGCACTCTCCTGAGTCCTGAGGTGAAATAGGTGATGGTGCACACATCTCAATCCTCCATTACAACTAAACACTAAATCAGACAGCTTGACTAAGTAACGGCTCACAACACGAGGGTCCAAGAGCAATCTTAGGATACGTTTAGTTTTGAGCCAAAGCTGGCCTTACCAATTTTTTTTTGGCAAGCCCATGACCTACAGCTGCTGTTTGGTTGCCTCCAATTTTTTTGATTAACCCAGTCCAGACCGTGTGGTGTAATGAACTTTTTAGCGAACTCGTGGGTGATTCGAGGGCAGCCAATACGTTCGCCAAAAATTGACCATGCCAGCGAATTGGTAGTGCACAACAGGGCATGAACAAAACTCACCCTTAGTAATGCAAGATGCCACTAACACTTTACATGACAGTTTCTAACATATCGTCCACATCTAGTCCAGACGCTATAAATTTCCAGTCAAACTAGGGACAATAAGCAGTTAACAGCCATCGAGGGTCATGAAGAAACCTTACGGTGCACCGCTTACTAACGTGCAGAGGAAACTTGGCTCAACTAACTAGATAGTCCGTTGATCTGTTATGTTGCCGCGTCACAGATTACAAGAGGTAAAGTTTACCAGGATCATTCTCGATTGCCGCCCAAGACATGCTGAGGAAGCCCTCTGTAAATCCGCGAAGAATCCCAACGAGCAGGGGCGGATCTAGACACCAAAAAATTGTAAGGGGGTTAGTTTTGGGGTTTAAGTAAAATCACTTGAGGAGTAAAAGCGCACATCTCAAAACCAAATTGTCCAAGAGTGTGGACTGGGTGGGGATAGTAAAGGACGCGACGGAGACGGCAGGTGGCGGCGGCGCGGGCGTGAGGGCGAGGGTGCGGCGGCACCTCTAGGGCATAGCTGCGGTGGACTGGAGCTTGGGACAGAGGGGGAGAGCGAGACGAGAGGGTCATACCTAGCGTCGCTACGGACAGCTCGCCTTTTTCCGTGGAATCCCACAGCCAACCGCCGTCTCTCCGGCCGCCGTGTTCTGCTAGGGGCGGGCCGAGCTGTTCTGTTCCAACAAGAAGAACGGGATAGGGGCGATACGAGAACGAAGGGGTGTTTTTGTTATTGAACATGGGCCTGGCCGTGCAAATCGTAGAGTTGCAAATAAATTAGGACGAATTTTTTTTTCCCCGAAGAGAAGCCACGGAAACCAAATTACCGAGTAAGATTAAGGGCAATCTCAAACTGATCGACTGGAAGCTTTTTGGGATTCTGTTGTCAGAGCTCAATTTGTGAATTCTCCTGTAAAAATCATGCAATACCACTGGACTATAAATCTGTGGCGTTTAACTCATACCGTGTAATTTCTGATATGTTTATAGTACTAGAGCAATTTACAAAAAGAAAAAATTAAAAAAATAGTGGTCAAGGTAGTACAAGAATTTAGACAAGCACGTAAAAACACCCCTCGTGAGAGCCGCCGCCCCCAATATCCGGCCTTTCTCGCCCACTCTATCCATCCATCCTGGTTGCCATGGCGCTATGCCTCTTCTTCGGAGTTGTTGTGAATCTCTTTTCCACTTTCTCGTGGGGACTCAGCTCTTCGGGAGAAATCCCTAGCTTTGGTCTGCCGGAGTAGGTGATGGTACCGGTTATGTCGCGACCTTCATGCAAGCATCACCTTGGAAAGTTTGCATCTGCTGTTTGCACGGGTCTCTCCTATCGCCGTGGACGGCGTGGGGCATCGGCTCGAGGCGACCCCCGAGAACCATGGTGGGTAGTAGCTTCATGGGGTGGAGTAGTTGCTTGGCTTGGGTGAAAATCTTATGTCGCTAGGGCGACGAGTTTGTTGGCTCAGTTGACGCGTCTCAGCGGGGCAGTTTGACTTTTAGGTCGGGGTGGTGTCCTTGAATGTTGGTGCGCCCATGGTCTGCAAGTGGTTGGCCATGTGCCAGGCTATGAGTCGAGCCATGGGCGTCGCGTGGCTCATGTGCAAGCGGTGATAAGTTGGGATGGCGGTCTCGGTAGGAGGTGTTGACGTCCACTGGGCATTGCGGAGGAGCTGAATGTTGGGCAATGGCTCTAAATATTTGACAATGTTGAGGGCGTCGATCTCGTTGATGTGAACGACAAGGCTGTCCTAATGTTGGTTGTCGGCGCTACTTTGGCATAGACCCTCAGAGGGTTGACTTCTATGTTTGCACTCGAACGTCCTATGTTTACTCGTCCTATGATAGCCGCGATTTCTTTTCTCTGGGGATGGTGAAAGACCATCTATTATTGACGGAGCGGTGTTTCGAGTTTGAGTTCAGTTGTTTCTGGGTTGTTAGTGGGTTTGGCCCATGATTTTTATCTATTTTTTTTGGCTAATTTACTAAGCATCATCTTCTTAATTAATGGATAATACAAATCTTTTGCTTTTTTTAAGAGAAAAAGTACACAAATAGAATCCGAAACTTCCATCTTAGCAAGCTCTAACATATTTTAAGACCCACGTTGTTTGGTTAATCTCGGAGAACATATGAACCGTTTTTTAGAAAAATAATGCAAACAATGTATTTAGAATTGTTTTATTACAAATCTAATAAGAACTTAGAGTTGCATTATCTAAGGATTTATTTGAGCTTTTTTGAATTAAAAGGCTTGCAATCAGTGGAAACAATAGTGATATCTCTGCCATTTGTAGAGAGAGAAAAAACGAGTGGAAAAACATATCCATTTCCTCTCACTCTAATTTTCCCCATCGTCAACAATATCTTCTATCCCGAAAATCAAGCTCGTTTTTCCCTTCTTCCTCCACCGCCCCTGCCGAGCGAGCCCTCGTCTGACTCCCAACGATGGCCTCCTCCACAGCTCTCTCTCCGGTGGCCTTCAAGTCTTCCTTCTCGCCGTTCTCCTCCAGCTCAGCTCGTAAGTTCATACCTCCCCACTCCCCCTCTTTCTACGGCGTGTTATCCATAGCGGCGCTGCCACCGACGGCGGTCGGCGGCGCCCTCAACACTCCGCCGTTTGCCATTTCCCCGTCGGCCCTCTCCGAAGAAATTCAAATCGATCGCAAACCTCGTCGCCTGGCCGCCCCAGCCCCGCCAACCCACCATTGGTGTTCGGGTTGTCTGGTGGCTCCAATTAGTGCGGCTGCGAGCTGGGTTGGGGCTCCGCACATGCAGTTAGGGTTTCTCCGAGTGATATGAATGTTCGTTTTTCTCCAACTCCATTTGAATGATAAATCTAGTGTGTTCTCTTTATGTTACTGCACACATCTGAAGTTATTTTGGGAGATAGATGCAGTCAGGAGATTTTTCTGATGAATTTCCTTTATTGTAATGTAAATTGCATGAGGTAATATACAGATTTTGTGTTAGTTGATTTCGTTGTTTGCTATCCATTAATTCAGACCCTTCCACAATTTTAACTCTTCAATCATCTGTCCAGAACAGAAAGTGATGTGTCGACCTTGTTTACAAGGATGCTTCAACGGTGGATAGGCCTGGGAGAGTTTTGATTTCCTTCATTGCCTTTGTCTGTGGTACAGACTGGTTCCACTTAGTTGTCGTGGACATATAATTCTGATGCTTAGATTCACTTAGTTCATCGTGCCAACTTTTATGATTTTTTTGTTTGAGCAAATCACATAAAATGGAGTCACCTAAGTTCTTTCAGGGCCCTTTCTGTCTCTGGGCTGCAGTGTGTACTTTGTGGTTTATTGGTGTAGCATCTGAACATTTTATACCTGTTCCGGATTTGTTGTTCAGGTAGGATAAATGTACAAGGTGCATTCTGCTTGCCATGTTCTACTTGGAAAAGATCTAGTAATAGATCCTTCCGGGTGTACAGTTTATTTGGAGGAAAGAAGGAGAAAGACGAAAATGGTGAGGAGGCACCATCAAAAGTAAGAAAGCCACACATATTTACTCTTTAGCTTCTTCCCTTTTTTGTACCTTTATGTTCCAAATAGCTAAATAGTATCTTCAAGCATGGCTGTTTAAATGAAACCATTTGTGAATTTTGTTGCCTGATGTAGTCCCGAATAAATCCAAAACTACATCTGTTTCTTTCATTCGATGAACATGCCCAAAAGGTTGCAGGCATTGATGAAACCATCTTATAGCACTCGCACCCCAACTTTGTTTGTTACTCATAGGGAGGAATCTTTGGAAATATTGGAAATATGCAAAACCTTTACGAAACTGTGAAGAAGGCTCAAATGGTTGTCCAAGTGGAGGCTGTGCGAGTGCAAAAGGAGCTAGCAGCGTACGATTTGGATACTTGAGTAATATTTCATATTCCCTTGCAAAGTAGCGTCGTGTGACTTTCCCCCCTTCTCTGTTTGCAGAACTGAGATTGAGGGCTATTGTGAAGGTGAACTAATCAAGGTATGGTTGGGGCCTGAAAGGAGATTAGTCATGTTCTTGATTGCACTCTTTGTAGCTGTTTTGCATGTGCTTCAAACTTTGTAGTTTATCTCTGTCAAATGACCAATATCCCCATATTACTGAAAAAACATGTTGAAGCAGCCATAAGTATCATGTCTATCATTTGAGTTATAACTGTCTACTGTTAAACTTAAACCGATGCATCCCCTTATTTTCTGAGGTAGAACTTGCAATTTGTGCTATCTTTGCAAATTCTCGATTGCTATATGAACTAAGTAAGATGACCTGATAGTTCGCTTTGCCTTTGGTAACATTCTAGTGAAAGACCATGCAATGTCAATGGCTAGTAAAACATGTTGTGTTTTTGTTATGTACTGTATGTCAGGAGAGCTCTGTCAAAGCCGTTGGTAGGAAGGATGATAGTCAATAGTTAATGTACCATGGTCATGGAAGGCTGTTGCAAAATGAAATGTTCTGTTATAACTTGCTATTCATAGGAGAGGGAGCATATTAATAACTTTTTAGCTTCTGAAATGACCAAAACAATGTGATGGTAGGAACATCCTACATTTGAACCTCATTTTATGAGTTCTGTGCCATACCCTATACAACCATACACTTGTGAAAAATATCTAAAATCTGTATGTTATATATGAAACGGATTATCCTAACTATGTATTATTTTTTGTTGTTTCTCTACAAGTTGCATTGCACTTGTATTGCTTATTCAGACCAAATCTGACCTGCTCTGTTAAACAGGTTACACTTTCTGGGAACCAGCAACCTATAAATGTTGAAATCACGGAAGCTGCAATGGAGCTGGGTGCTGAGGTATGCATATGAATTTCTTTGTTTGATTGTTTCTTGGAAGATTTCCTGCAATTTCATGCTCACATAATCGTTTGAATGAGCAGAGTTGATGCGATGATTACCAAGTTACAGGCAACCATGTTTTTTTCTATATACTCCCTCCGTTTCAAAATATAAGATGTTTTAGCTTTGTGAAACAAATGTATCTAGACTACTTTTAGTGTGTAGGTTCACCCAGGTTTGGAGTGAATCTATACACTGAAACAAGTCTATTTTCTTCACAAACCTAAAACATCTTATATTTTAAAACGGAGGGAGTATAAATTTCATTCTAAAAGATGAGGTCTACATATAAACTGGACCAAACACAGTTCAGCAGACCAAAACACAATGGATATATTGTAACTTCTTGGGTATAACTTTTCTTTACTTCCAGAAAGTCTCTGAGCTGGTGAACGAAGCCTACAAGGATGCACATCAGAGGAGCGTCCAGGTGTGAATCCCGCTGCTGCCTGCCAGAATGTGAAATGTTGTCTTAAACTAACATGATCTCGTGCTGATCCTTCAGGCAATGAAGGAAAGGATGGCTGATCTAGCGCAGAGCATAGGAATGCCTGCGGGGCTCGGTGATGGGCTCAAGTGATGGCTTGCTACTCGAAAGTCTTCCAATAATGAAAGAAGGGTCTCTCAGTTTTGTATTCTAGCCATATTGAGTCATCAGTTAAACGTCTCTGCAACATCGGTTAGTTGTGCAAGAACTGTAATTGTGCTTCCTATCTCATTGGCACAACATAGTTACATCATCAGTGCTAATGTGTTACTCAAACCAACGAATGTTACTTTTGTGCTAGTAGAGTGGCATCGGCGGAGAACATTTGTAAAATAACTGCAGAGTGAAATCTGTCTGTTTACAAACAGTGATAGTTTTGTCCTGAGGTGCTATTGGGTTGTAGTGTGTTGATCCTAAATCCGACATATTGCTGGGCTGAATCTTGCTGTTATTAGTAGTCCTCTTTCTATGTAGGGTGGAATAGTGTGATGATCTCATTGGTTGTTTAATACTACTTCTGGATTTGGATTAAGAGATTGTACTTAAAACGTGGCTTAGACCATTAACTGATATTATAAGGTATGTGATTGTGATGTACAAAAGAAACTGTTTCGAGACAATGTACATATACGATTTTGAGAATTTGGTGAACATATTATATTACTGTCGATGGTAAACATATCCAGAACAATTCTTATATAGAGAAAAAAGGAACTAGCGTGATGACTTCCAGCCTAGCTGCAAGTGCATTCACATTCCGAATGATATAGACGACAAACCAAATGTTGACACCTGAAGTGCCATGCAGATGTTCAATTAATTAAGTCGTATCTAGCCATTTACTCCATACTATGTTCCAATTAAATGTGTATGAATCTGTACACAGTCGTATACCTACGAAATCCTTGGGCGGCGACATCCGTCGGGTACTCTATGTATAAACAGTAAACACCAGCATGGCTGCTGCTTGTAACACACTGAAATTTGAAAATAAAGAGTATACATCCGTCGGGTGCTTGTAGCACCAGCATGGCTGAGTCTGCGGCAATCCCCAAAATCCAGTTTCCGATCTGTGTCAGCCGAGTTCGCAAGTTTCTGGTCGAGATGATCCAATCTATCTAGTGGGAAATGGTTCTGATGAACAAGCTGCCTAATCAGAAGATTTGCAAACCAAAAGCATGCGGCGGGTTCACGCATGCGCGTACTTCTCAAGCTTAGTTAGCTGGCTCCGAACCCAAGTCGAACTCGCACTACCTAGCTAGTAATAAGATCGAGGGCGTCGCACGCATGGATCGATCTTTGCAAACCCTAGCTTCCTCCTCCTCCTACCAGCTACCTCTAATCCTTCATCTCCTCCTGCTTCTTCTCGCCGGAAATGGAGACGCTCGCCGTGTCGCTGCCGCCGGCGTGGCATCCACCATGGTGCCAACCTCCTCGCCACCACGCCGCCGTATGCGCCTCCCTTGCCGCAGGCATGGTATGCTTCAACCCCACCCCCGGCCTCTCGTGCCAGCTCCACCTGCCGGCGCCGCGGTCCGCCGGCTCCAGCTTCCACCACCGGCCGTCATCCCATCGCGCCCTCGTCGCTCTCGTTCAGTGGACCCGCCCGTGTCCAGGATGGCACAAGCTGAACTTCGACGGATCGGTCCACCATGACGGCTCCGGACGAGCAAGCATCGGAGGAGTCATCCGGGACAGCTTTGGCCGCATCTTGATGGCGTTCGGCGAGAGGACGCAACACGCCGGAGTGGGCGAGGTGGAGGCCAGGGCGCTCATCCGCGGGCTTCACCTCGCGCTGCAGAGCGGGTGCGACCGGCTGGTCGTCGAGGGCGACGACCTCACGCTCGTGCGGCTGCTTCGGGGCGAGTCGCCGCACACACGGATCTCCTGGGCTACATACGACGAGATCATCCGCCTCCTCTGCCGCTTCCGCGACGTCGTGGTTCAGCATGTGTATCGCGAGGGGAACCAGGTTGCTGATGAGCTATGCCACGAGGCGTACCGGTGCCCCGGCGTCTGGACGACGGACCGGCAGGTGCCGCCCGCGGTTTGGGCCAAGATGGAGGACGACCGTCGCGGTGTCGTGCACCCGAGGTTCCGACCGGTCTGAAGACTCTCGACTCCTGCTTCTCGACCAATGCAAGAACCGGACCAAGATCGACAAACAACTACTGTACAAAGAACGAGCCCAGTCCACTCCTCCAGTGTTGGTACTCCTCCTCTCTAGTCTCTTTAAGTTTCCTAAACCTTGCAGGCATTAGATTTCATTAGCCTTTGTCTCTCCAAGTTCTGCAGTTACTAAGCTTAGAGATGATTCCAGTCCTCTTAGAATCCCTGTCAGCCATTAGTAATTTTACCAGATCGCTAGTGAAGTCTCCAACCAGGCAGATAGCTCTTTTTAAGACGTGCATGACATAGTTACCACTATGTCCGTGCCTGGTCCTAAGCTAAGGGTTTAAGTAAATAAGGGGCATTTTGAAAAGTAAAAGTGATGAGAAAAAAACTCATCTAAAGCTCGAGACAAAAAAGCGCTCGATGCAAAAACAAATAAAAATCAAAACACCCGTTTGCTACCCAGCTTGTAGCAGGAAAAACGGACTAGAATTGAACTTGTTAATGCACGATTAGTAGTGTGAAAGCTGCCTAAGGTATGGAGACTACTAGTTGTTCTGTAGAATTATTCTTGGCTGGCTTGGATTCTTAGGCATGCATTGGTGTCTTCTCGAGTTAAACCTACGGTTTCTGACGAGTGACACGGGCTGGTGAACTCTTATGTGTGCATGTGTGGGTGAAGCTTTAAGGCTAAGAGAGAGTCCTCTCGATCGGTATGCCGAATCGAGTGTAAACAAACTATGATATATATATGCAATGAAGAGCTGTTGGCTTGAATTTGGAAAGAATTTCGGTGTCACCTTTTTTTTATATTTATCTGTTTATTCTTGTATGATGTACAATATTCTGGTGCCCTCGACAGAAATACATGTACCCAACAATATGAATCCAATAAGTTATTTTTGTTCGAAATAGAGGTTGAGAGCTCGGTCTCTGCATAAAAAATATGCACACGGCCTTTGATATTAAGAAGAAAACAAATATCAATTCGAAGCCACCATCGTACTCATAGCTTGCTGCACCTACAAGCCACCGCCTTGCGCATGTCCATGTTCCCACGTTCGTCGTCGAGATCCCGCTAGACCATGCTCTTGAGACTTGCTGTCATAGAATGGTGATGTCACGCTGCTCAACCTTGATCTTGTAGGGTTCGCAGCATATGAAACAAAAAATTTATATTGCAGGAACACACAAAACCAAGATCTATTCTACGAGATCGGTGCAACGAGATTGTAGAGAACTAACCCTCGAAGATTCAAAACATTTTAACGAGATTCGGATCCCGTGGTTGATGTAGTCGATCACTTTCCAATATGGCAGCTCCCAAAATATAGATTTCTTCTTCCACATGGGTGCGTGTCCGTTAGCATCCTTTAGAACAGATTTTCCGCCAGGACCCTTTCCAAAGGTTACTATTTGATCCAAATCTTTGACCATATCAAATATATCAGCACCAGTACGCTCCTTAGGCTTCATCTGGTGACATGCCAGACCGTTGAAATGTTTGCATTTCTTTTTTAAGGGATGCTTGGCCAAAAGAAACCGATGATGCCCATTGTACACATTCTTCTTACAATGTTCCAAATATATACTTTCAGTCTCATCTAAACAATTTGTGCATGCATTGTATCCCTTATTTGACTGTCCTGAAAGGTTACTAAGAGCAGGCCAATCATTGATTGTTACTAAAAGCAACGCTCGGAGGTCAAATTCTTCCTGCTTGTGCTCATCCCACACGCGTACGCCGGGTTCGTGCCACAACTATAAAAGTTCTTCAACTAATGGCTTTAGGTACACATCAATGTCATTGCCGGGTTGCTTCGGACCTTGGATCAACACTGGCATCATAATGAACTTCCGCTTCATGCACAACCAAGGAGAAAGGTTATAGATGCACAGAGTCATGGGTCAGGTGTTATGACTGGAGCTCTGCTCCCCAAAAGGATTCATGCCATCTGTACTTAGACCATACCTTAAACTCCTTGCGTCATCTGCAAAGTCCGGATACTTACTATCGATTTTTCTCCATTGCGACCCATCAACGGGGTGTCTCAACATCCCGTCTGACTTATGTTCCTCTTTATGCCATCGCAACAACTTGGCGTGCTCTTTGTTTCTGAATAAGCGTTTCAACCGTGCTATTATAGGAGCATACCACATCACCTTGGCAGGAACCCTCTTTCGAGGGGGGGGGGGGGCTCACCCTGAACGTCACCAGGGTCATCTCGTCTGATCTTATACCGAAGTGCAGTACATACCGGGCATGCATCCAAATTCTCGTACTCCTCACCGCGGTAGAGGATGCAGTCATTAGGGCATGCATGTATCTTCTGAACCTCTAAACCTAGAGGGCAGACAACCTTCTTTGCTTCGTACGTACTGGCGGACAATACGTTATCTTTTGGAAACATATTCTTTATTATTTTCAGCAACTTTTTAAATGAGGAGTTAGGTATAGCACATTCAGCCTTCCATCGCGGCAATTCCTGTGTGCTGTCCAGCTTTTTCAGACCATTTTTGCAATTTGGGTACAACAACTTTTTGTGATCCTCTAACATGTGATTGAACTTCTCCCTCTCCTTTTCATTTTCACAGTCTCTTCGTGCATCGGCAATGGTCCGACCAAGATCATCAGCAGGTTCATTATGTGTCTCTTCTTCATCCTTCCCTTCAGCATCCCCCATGGAAGTATCTTCGTACTCAGGAAAACCATGATAGTTGTCATCCTCCTCCTCTTCTTCATTGTCTTCCATTATAACCCCTCTCTCTTCGTGCTTGGTCCAACAATTATAACTGGGCATGAAGTCGGGCTTTAACAGGTGGCTGTGAAGGGTTTTTGAGTTAGAATAATCCTTCTGATTCCTACATCCACTACATGGACAGAATACAAAACCATTGCGCTTGTTTGCATCAGAAACACAGATGATTTCATGCACGCCATTAATGAACTCGTCAGAGCGTTGGTCAGTACCGCACATCCATTCCCGGACCATCCGCATTATAGTAAAAGTATATCAAAAACCATTACACAACATGGTAAAATTATTACAAGTTATATTGAGAGCTTCTAGAGCATTAATTTTGAATTTTGAAAAATTTACATGCACCAATTTGTGAATTGGAGAAAACAATTAACATGATAAATGTGGAGTTTTTGATTATTGTTCTATCAGTGAAAACCTCATTCCATTCTAAGCTCTGAAACTCTAAAATTACACATTTCAATTCAGTAACTATGTGCCTAATTAAAATTTGTTACACATATCAAAATCCTTCTACTTCTAGAGCATGCATGCATTGATCCATATCTCTATACTTCTAGAGCATTATAGAGCTAAAGTAGCAATAAAAGATGAAAGAATGAAGTTCTAACCTTTTAAAACTTTGGATTTAGGGGTTGCAAACTAAATCTTGACAAATCTTGAGAAAAAAATGGCATGAACTCGGCTTGCTTCTTTGAATAAAATGGCCACCATATGGTTTAGGGCAGGTGGATAGGAAGCTGTATATATACTGATGGACAACTAGTCCCGGGCCGTGATACGATCCGGAACTAATAGTCCCCGAAAAGAGCAGCTGAGCTTCTCTAGGTTATTAGTCTCAGGTCGTATTACGGACCGATACTAGAGATCTGGTCCGGCCCGAGACTAGTATCTACGGCCATTTCTAGCCGTTGAAGGCCTCACGGCCCGGGACTACTGGCTTTGTTGAGATCGAACCGAAGACATGTTTTCCACTAGTGTACCTAGCAGGTGCGGAACGCCTCTTACCGATCACGATCCTGTCTGAGTATGATGTCGGCGGGCCGAGGGCGCGAGTGCGGTCCACCATACGGAGAGCAAAGTTCCTGAGGCCCACACATAGGCGACCCAGTTCACGATTCCGGGTTGAAAACGGACGTCAAAAATCACCGGACGTGAGATTGGAGTAAAATTTCGGATCCGGGCGATCATCGACATCTCAAGGCCGAAAAGAATCGGGACGACGTGGATAGTAGTTTCGTCCAAAACAACCTAGCGCTAAAATTATTTACTCTAATATAATTATAACACACTTACTATTGTGTCTAGGCCAACAAATATTACCCCAACACTAATGCCACAAATAAGTGGAATTCAAATCAACTTTCTTTGACGTTTAGCATCATTGTTATTCATGATAGGAGCATGCATGGCCCTAAAATATATTGTCCTTACAAATCCACCAACCATTGTTCTAGTAGAACTTCAGTAATTAACTCTCTTGCAACAAACATAATCTAGAAACAATGTTTGCTCAGGGCCAGAACATCGTAACAATTACTATATGTTCCAAAATAAACCCCAAACATTAATGTAGTGGTATGAGTTCTAGATGCGCATCATCTCCATTATCCTTCGCTAGCCGCTTAGACCTCTATTGGTCCTGCATTCAGCTGCAAGTATGAGCAACTATCTAATACCGAAGAATTATATTGTTGATATTTCTCCATTATCTTTCCTAACTTCTTTTCTGCCAGATATTTCTTGCAGTTTCTCTTCCAGTGTCCTCTTTCTTTACAGAAGAAGCACTCAGTATCCGGAGTGGGGCCGGCCTTGGACTTCCTAGGGGCATCGGTCTCACTACTAGCTCCTTTGGGTTTGCCCTTCTTATTAGACTTGTTACCTTTCTTCTTGAAGTTGGTTGTTTTATTCACCACCATCCTGTTGTTATTGACGTCCTTCTGAATTACATTCTCGGCGGTCGTCATGTGCGGCTGCTGACGGAGTAATGGATGGTAATCGTTATTGCTCGCAGTGTGGTACGGTTGTTGATAGTGTGGCATGTACTGATGCTGAAGTACATTGTCCATGTCCATCGGAGCTAGGCCTATCACGTGAGGGAACTGCTCTTGCCTGCCGTAAGTAATGTACGGTTGCTCGACCATAGCAGGAACATTATAGTTGGCCTTCGGGGCTTGCATCGCCATGGCAGGATGATATTCTTGTTGGTGGAGCATAGGAGGATTGCTCGTCGGCAGATGGAGGTGGTACGACGTGCATGAATGCTGGAACATAGGGTTGCCAGCATCGTGGGCGTCAACCAGCGTTGGGACGGTACGCTCTTGATCATGAGTCCTACTTCTACCCGCCTGGTGCTCGCCGCCTAGGGCAGCGAGTCTCACGTACGTTTCCTTGGAATGTTTCTCCACTTCATCGACTGAAACTGCCGACGCATCCTCATCGTTTCTAGTAATAACCATCTCCTCGTCCTCCTCGGACTCGTCGCCGTGGATGGTGACCGGCGTAGAGACGGAGACGGTGGGGCGGGGCGCCTGCAGGGCCTGCAGCTGGAGGAATCGTAGGGAGATGGGCTCGTGCACGGAGGATACGTGGGCATCGATGTCGTCCCAGGTAAAGGGGAGCGGGATGGGCGAGCTGGCGACCAGACGATCGAACGATTCCCGGAGGCGCTGCTTCTTCGCCGGGAGCGCGGCGATGGCAGCCTCCAGCTCCGCCGTCGTCATCCGCGCCGACATCGTCAGAGAGGCAAGGAGCTGCCCCATACGAGGAGCGAGGGATTGGCGTTTCGGAGCGGCGGCGCGTTGCGACTCCATCGCGATCGATTCGTTTTCACCACGGCACGCTACGGGATCAGGTGGCTTTTATTGGCGGGCAGTCCGGCTGGTGTGGGGGATTCGATTGGATTCGTATTGTTATCGGTCTCGGAGAAAAGCTGATCAATTCGATTCGGTTTCCGTTTGTACTTCTAGACACGGTAAGATACAAAGAAGCTAGATTAAGCATAAGATTTCCTTTTTTGCGAATTCCGTAAATTCCAGTCATATTCTACACTATACTTTAATATACTTCTCCATCAACATTGATTACTGTAGAATTGTCATAGTTGATTTTCTTATCCTAGTTTAAGAGCTAAACTCACCACGATTTTTTTTTTGGAAAAGAGTATATATTAATATCGAAGATCCAATTACACTCAACCTCTGCTGACAACGCGTGTCCTAACGGCCTTACGGATACACACAGGAAAAAGGAAGAAGAATTACAAAAAAGCCCGCTACATAGAACTATTTCTCGAACAACGACACTAACACCACGAAAACACCAGGTAGTCAACCACTCCAATAGAAGCTTTAAGAAGGAAAGCAGCGTCGGCGTGCGTCGTCCGATCAAAATCATAGGTTTTCACCCTGGAGAAAGTCTTTGCTCGCAAAACAATGCCTTCAACAAGATCATTGCCAGACACAACCAATTAAGGCCAGATCTTGAATTTTCACCCTGCAAGGTAAGACTGGGAAATCCTCCTATGTTGTCGCCCCCGCAAACAGTCGCTGCTACGAGTCACAGATCACGTAGCCAGTTTCTCGACACCACAAAGACTCAAACCACCATCACAACACTCATGTTCCTCCTTCCTTGACATTCTCCGCCCCTGACTTCACCATAGATCGTCGAAGACATGACACATGATGGTAACAGATAGCGAGCTTATAACGCCCCATTGAAACCAAACAGCCAGAAAACACATGGGTACGCACGACTGAATACCTTCCGATCCAGCCATCTCCAGACATATTCGCCCATGGGAGTTCGCTGACGGAGCCTTCCGGAACACGCCGGTCCAGATAAGATCCCCGAGGGCAAGTGACAAGCAGATCTTCGTCTTGGCGCTGAAGGAACTCTAGGACCGCCCGCCTTTATTCGCAAGACTCGCAGCCCCCACGCTGCTAGTCACCATCAACGAGAGAGCAACAAGGAGGGCCAACAAGTGCCAGCTACAGAATCACCGGCGTGACCGAGGTCACCGCGAACTCCACCGATCGAAGCCCTTGTTGGACCAAGCGACCCGGATCGAACAGATCTTGGTCATCGAGCACGTGTCGCCGCCTCCTCGTCGAAGCGGCCCATGGCGGCGTCGCCGCCTCCTCTCCTCTCCTTTGGAGGCCTCGAGCTCGCCTCCCGGCCACGCCGCCCAGCCCATGGGCCACGCCCCTTCCCACCATCCCTTAGCAAGATGGGCGCCGCCACCGCCACGCCCGCGGAGGCGGCAACCGGCAACCCGGGAGGATGGCGATCGGGGAGGTGGGAGGAAGGAGGGAGGAGCCTCCGGAGTCACCGAGGGGAGTGACCGGGAGGAGATGCTTTTTCGGACTGGTCGACCATGGATTATTTATCACCTTCCACTCATCATATATCATCGATTCTTAGTCAAGTTCTACTCCATCACATAAAGCCTCCGGAGGCAGTCTTGATCTTCTCTTCAAAAGTTAGTCTTCTTTATAAATTTGGATCACAACATAACATGAATTATCTCTTCAATTGAGCGATAATGGCATAACTTGCTTAGGAACCTTGATGGTTTTAAAGCCTATTGGGAGAGGAGCATGGAATAACAACTTACAAATTTTAGAATTCTAATACTAGAATTAAAGGAGATTTAGTAGAGGAGGTGTAGATGGACAAGAATGTAATTTTAGCCAAGTAGATTCAATGGAAATGGGAATTCTAGCTAGATCATATTACTTTTCATTTACCATTCAACATCGAGTATAATACTGACATATATATATATATATATATATATATATATATATGTGTGCCTGGATTTTGGTTTTCTTTTCTCTTTCTATGTGGCACAAACGGCAAGTAGGGTCTTTTCTTCATATTATTTAGCAGCGGATAACTGATACCATAGTTAGTAGTACGACTACTATGCATAAAATTGAAGTATAGTTAAAAATATTATTTGGCGAGAGTTCACTTAAAAATGATTTTTTATTTTTTATTTTTATTTTATATGATAAATTTAAAATTATAGTGTATCTTTCCTTCAGCAAACTATGAAAATACTAATAGGACCTACTTCAAGCAGGTTGCTGCATTTCCACTCAGAAATTGCACCTGCAAATGACAAGCCCATCTCATGGCTAGGAGGAAAGCAGCGTACGGTGTTTTCATCCTTGTCAGCTGGGATGCCTCAAGGAGAGTCAAGATATAAAAAGAAGGGACCCATGGAACGACAAACTTGTCATTTTTTACCAATTATTACTTACCTAGCTAGTTCCAGGACTTCCTTGAATATGTACAACTAGCTAGGTCCTTACAAAATCTAGAGGTAATAGCATGCTGCTACTGTCCACTTCGTAATTACAACACTCCTTTTGAAAAGCTTTGGCATAGAACATCTTCCGCATAGAACATCTTCCACACTTCATCAGTAAGGCCATTCAGTCACAGTTCATGTGAAAAGTGTGCAACTCCAAGCTACTGTTCTTCTTTGACTATACAAAATGTGAACTACACATCTATTATTTTGCATACTCCAACGTATTTGACAAGACTATCTTCTTGGTTGACCTAGCAGCCTGCGAAATAACAAGATAATCTTAATAAATAGTAACTAAAAGTGAATTAAGCAAAAAAAATACTACTTGAAATAATTATCTTCGCTGTTATAATCTTCTTTGTTTATTATCTGCGCCGTTAATAATTTCCAAAGATTTAAAGACGTAATAAGTGGCACAAATTCCACTAAATGGGGTAAATGAAAAATATCCTATTAAATTTGTACTTGGTGTCCTAAGTGAAAAACTAGGGGTAAAAAGTGGAGCCCGCTCTAAATATTAGAACAAATGATATCACAAAACTACTATTCATGACAAATCGTACCATCTTTACCTAACCAACCCCCCAAAATTGCTAGTGGTTCAATATTTTTTATGGTTGGGCCGCCTCTTGAGATAAATCTAATTGTACCATCTTTTGGAAGAGGTAGCATAATGTACTATGTGTAAAAATAGTTTAAACCTTTGGGTTTGTGTTTCTCCATGCTTTGTCCATCTCCTCGTACACATCCTTTATTGTCGGACGCCCTACGCTGGAGTGTGCCACGCAGAGGACTGCAATCTTTAGTATCAACACAAAATCTTCGATGTTAACCTCATCTCGGACGCGCGAGTCTATGAATTCATCCAATGGTTTTTTCCCACTTACAACATCTTTTGCCTTTAGACAAGAACAAAGAGAGAGAAAAAAGAGGTGCATCAAAACATTTGTGAGAACAACCAACGGGGAGTTGCTTCTCAAAGAAATATGAATGTTACCTTCTTGGTAAGAGAATCGCGTGCAACAATGTCAAGTTCTATGACCTTCTTTCCTGAGAGTAGTTGCAATATCACCACACCAAAGCTGTAGATGTCGCTGGCACAAGTAAGCTTGGAGTGTGTAATGTACTCAGGGTCCATGTACCCAATGGTTCCTCTCACATCTGTGAACACCTTGGTCTCCTCCATTTGCAGCATTTTTGCCAGCCCAAAATCAGACAGCTTAGGCTCCATGTCTGCCGTCAGCAAGATGTTGGTAAGCTGTAGAAATAAAATGAAAAAAAAAAAAATCAGCACACATGCAAAAGAGAGAATTCAGCACACATGACTAGAAGAGAAATGTTTATGTTGAGGGATCGAAACCTTAATGTCTCTATGTACAATGCAGCCATCAGAGTGTGTGTGGAGAAACCTTAAGACAGACGCACAGTCCCTAAGGATCTTGACTCTTGTTGGCCATGAGAGAACAGAGTCGCCTCCTGGCAATTAATCAAGAACATAACTTATAAGGAGGATTCAACAAGCAGCAAGTGCGGCTAGCTAGGTTTTTAAAAAATGCACAAAAGTTAAAACATCTTATATTTTGAAACGGGCGAGTAGCATGCATGATTGTCAGGTCCTTATTCTCACTTACGGAGTAGATTCTGGGCTAGGTTGCCATTGGCGCAGTACTCGTAGACGAGGTACTGGTCGCTCCCGTCGTCGCAGTAGCCGAAGAGGCAGACTAGGTTGGGGTGCCTGACCTTGGAGAGGCCGTCAACCTCCCCGGTGAAGGAGCCGGACATGGCCGTCTGGTGGATGTGCTTGATGGCCACGAGCTGGCCGCTGGGCAGCACCCCCTGGTACACCAGCCCCGCGCTGCCGGAGCCGAGGCAGATCCGGGTGTTGGCGTAGTCCATGGCCCGCTCGATCTCGGCCTTGGTGAACCTGTAGAGCCCCGACCAGCGGTTGATCACCTCCCCGCCGCCGTGCGCCTTGGAATCATAGTAAGCGGAGCCGATGGTACTGTCATCAGAGTATCTGCTCCTGGGCATCATGTATCTGATGATTGCCATGGCGAAGGCCAGCACCATGACGGGGAAAACTATCAAGATCGCCAACAAGCTACCTGAAATTAATGTTCGTCACCTGAAGGTGTTATAAGGCTGTCCAAGCTACACGGGTTGAAGGCTTCTACTCCCTCTATTTCAAAATATAAGATAACCTTTGTGAAGCAAATGTATCTAGACCCTTTTTAGGTTCACTCGGGTTTGAAATATAATGAATCTATACACTAAAAGTAGTCTAGATATATTTTCTTAGCAAAGCTAAAACATTTTATATTTTGAAAGAGAGACTAATAAAAAGGTTATGTGCATATGCAGAAGACAGAGCGATAATCTCCCCCATTTCAAAAAAAAAAAAAGGGCTGAAGGCTTACGTTTGATCTTGATGTATTCACCATCTGCAGTTTCCAAAAAAGAATCAGGTTAAGGTTAAGGTCGTGTTGTGTGAGAGAAAATGTCTCCTAGTAATTGAGGGAAACCAAACCTGAGACAATATCTGGATCACCGTTGCAACCAAGCGGCGAGGCTGCCAAGATCAAAGCTAGCCAAAGCACCGCTTTCTCCATCCTTGAGTGAGTCCCCTGCAGCCAGGCGAGGACGAACTTTGCAAGTACTCCCATGGAACCCAACATAGGCAGTCTCCGTCCATTGTTTCTACCGTTGGGATATACATTGGGGAGCTGGATATTCTTCTTGGAAGATCTGGCACTTGACTAGTTTAAATTTAACGAGCTCTCGCCTTCTCACATGCATTGGTCTTGGCGCCGCGCAGTTGTTGCCCTCTGTTCGGGGAGGGGAATCATGCGCGAATTTGCTTTCTGGGCCATTGTTTGCACCGATTCTGCTTGTATTGTGTATTTCTAAGGCTGCAGCACGAGCTCGCGAGACGGAGACGTGCACGTATCGTACGTGTATTGAGTTATGCTCAATACAATATCATGCGATTGTTTTATGGAGATGGGCAATTTACTTTACTTAATTCCTAGTGTATTACACAAGATTTCCTCATTGCAATTTATGTTCAGACTTTATACTCCATGTCGAGACAATCTTGGGCTACTCTCAAATCAGCCTTTCTTTAGCCCACTATATAATATAGCAACCACACGATACAAGTTTGAGACCACTGCTGGAGCAAATAACACAACACAATCAAGCCCAAACCAAAAGAAGAGAAACAAAAGAGAAAGCAATGCCAAAAGCGGCAGCTTGACTAAGCGAAGATGGCTGTAACCGCTGCTCCTCCGAAGAAGACCCACCACACACCTAGAACTATGGCCGTCATACTAAGCAACATCTTCAAAAGCGGCGATGTCAGCGCTGCTGCCGGACTGACCTAGGGTTTCCTCTGTATCACGGAGGTAAGTGGAAAAGGGTATACGACACCCTTCAAGAAGGAATGGCGGTACCGTGGCGTCACCCATCGGTGCGGAAGACCGACAAGGATTTCTTCAACCCCAAAATAAGAGGACATAGTAATAATTATGTCCTCTGATTTGAAGCGAGGCAGAAATAAAGGAAGGTGTCCCCTACAGACCACTAAGCTCCTCTACATGTCGTGGCGGTGGTGACACCACAAGCCACGACAACCACACCGATGCTACCAAATGAAGCCATCAAATAGGGATGTCACTCTAGATCACACACAACCATGACACTCTGGAGTAGCAGCGAGGAATGCCATGCCTCTTGATGCACTGAATGTTGGAGATATGTCCTAGAGGCAAATAATAAATGATATTTATTATCATATCTCATTAGTTTATAATAGTTTTATACCATGCTATAACTGTGTTAATCAAAAACATTGGTACACGTGGTATCACTAGTGGAAAGCGGGAATTAGTCCTGGTTCGGAGGACATTAGTCGGTTTTCACAATGGTACACGTGGTATCACTAGTGGAAAACGGGGGAATTAGTCCCGGTTCAGGAGGGACATTAGTCTCGGTTTTCGAACCGGGACTAAGGGTTCATGACTAAAGTCCCCCCTCCTCTAGTCCCGGTCCCTCCCCGAATCGGGACAAAAGACGCTCCACGTGGCTACAGTGCGGAGTTGGGGTGAAGGACAATTAGTATTACGAACCAGGACAAATTAAGCTCTGCCGTGGTAGCGGGTGGCTGTGCTGCAGCAGATTCTTCCGCGGCAGAGTTTTGGGGCGTTTTTCTGCCACGGTAGAGGAGGGAGAGCGAGCGAGGTTTGACGTTTATGATAGGAACCATTACAGAACATCGTCATGAATATAGAGATCGAAGAGTGAAATCTCTCTTCGTGCTTTGGTCGAACATATTACATATAGTACGCACATTCATGCATATATACAATATAATTTCTCTTACACGATCCCTATTGTATAAATACAAGTTCTCGATGGTATTCTACGGTTGGATCTATGACCTCCTTAACTAAGAATCCCGCTAATTCCTCTTGAATAGCTCGTATGCGATCCTGCTCTAGGAGACCGTCCCGAATCCGTTCGATCTAATTTAAAGAAGAGGATCAATATATATGAATGAAACTCAACACAATTGATGGTATTAAAATAAGATTATGAACATTGTTGACGTACTTCAAGTTGTTGCCTAGTTCTGTTCTTCTCATAGCTTGTCTGACGAATGAACTCGCAAACGTAGTACCCACATAAATTGTTCCTGTCTAGCTGCCTCAGAAACTTCATGAGAATAGAGTTCAATCAAAATAATAATCAAGCATGGTAATGATATTGAAACAAGATTCAAAGCGATACGCGTACATTCAGTCAATAGTAGTACTTACAGGAATTTGTCGAAATTCCCAAAAATGAGTAAACGAGTTATTAAGTACTTGATATCAGAAAATGAACGAAAGATGCCGATATAGTGCGATAATGATTGAAATTACCTCTAGAGCATATAAACAAGGTCCGACCATCTCTCAAGGTCTTTACGTTTCGATTCCATGACAAGTACTTTTTCGGTGTCAACATGAATGATTAACAACAAATAGTGGAAGCTTCGCACGCATATCTCAAAAATTACACTTAACATCGAGTAAACGAAATTAAATGTGTAGAAGATAGTAACACTCACTCGAAGTTGTAAGGAAATAGTATTTCCGGTTTGGTTTATTGTTTCAGTAAAAACTTTAGCAAATAATCCTCTATTTCCCGGGGCTTCTTTTTTACCGTATGTTCATTAATGTTATTTGGATCAATGAACCCAAGATCATAGATTTGTCCTCTTTTGCATTCAAGAATCTTCAGTCTGCATAACAGCGTCAAAAAGAATATAGTGAGGATAATTATACATGTAATGAACGAGTTGAGCTACAGACTTAATCAAAGTGGGAACTAAATCACGTACAGATAATAGCAACTGATGATAGATTTGTCAAGGGCGTCTTGATTGAATAACTGAAATAATTCTTCGAAGTCAATGTGTATCTCAGTGTCGCCACAGAACTAATGCTCATCTTTAATTCCCACTGTGATCATGATCCGCCCTTCTTTACAAGCATCGAGATACCGATTATGCAATTCTCGCATTTGTGTTTGTAGATGCGGGATCTCTCGAGGTCTGACTAGAGGCTCCCTGTACTATATTTTTATGCTATTCAGTTGTGGTAAAAGAAGGATCACCTATAGCCATTAGTGCGCATAGTCGTGCAACCTCCGGATCATAATCATCGGAAAACACTTTGAGCAGGGGGCACAGTTGATTTTTCTGTTCTCTAAGCTAGGGAATTTTTTTCCTGCTTGTAATACTACTTCTTGACCGCTGCAAATTCTCTTGATGTGACTTCATAATACAGCAATCATAGTCTGATGGCATATTATCTAGCCTTTTACTTTCAAGCATGTCCACAAAGTGTTTCATTGTTTTCGGTGCTATAAACTTCTTTGGATTAGGCCGTTTCGGTGCAAGCTGTTGTTTCACATATGCATCCACAATCGCTTTGTTTTCCTCATCAGTCATTTCATAAGGTAACTTGGCAGGAGCCACCTTAAGTTTCTTCCTTGTACCTGCAGAGGTTTTTTTCGTGGCTATAGTACTAGCCATTGGGCAGTGATGCTCTTCGCTTTTCTTGGCCGGAGGCGGGGAGTCTGCTGACACGACGGAGGTGGGGGAGTCCGCTGATGTGGCAGAGGTGGGTGAGTATGATGATGTGGCGAAGGCGAGGGAGACTGTTGACGCGGCGGGGGAGTCTGCTAATGTGGTGGAGCCTTTATACGCGCTGGAGATTGAGATGGATTGCTATTGGCAGAAGTCAGTGGCCTTGGCGTCCAATTTAGAAGCACGATGTATTCCTTTCGCCATAGAACAATGTTATTTTTGGCTTCTCCCACTTCATTTAGATCCCCTTCACATACAGGGAAGTCAAGCTTCAGCCCGTTAAATCCGGTCATAACTTCGTCCGATGGCAGATTATCTAGCCTTTTACTTTCAAGCATGTCCACAAAGTCTTTCATCGTTTTCGGTGCTATAAACTGCTTTGGATTAGGCCGTTTCGGTGCAAGATGTTGTTTCACATATGCATCCACGACCGCTTTGTTTTCCTCATCAGTCATTTCATAAGGTAACTTGGCAGGAGCCACCTTAAGTTTCTTCCTTGTACCTGTAGAGGGTTTTTTCGCGGCTATAGTACTAGCCGTCGGGCAAGTGCTCTTCGCTTTTTTGGCGTGGCGGGCGGGGAGTTCTTGTGCGGTGGAGGTGGGGGAGTCCGCTGATGTGGCGCATGCAGGGGAGTATGCTGATGTGGAAAAGTCGAGAAGCTCTTGGCAGTGAAGGCGAAGTGCGCTAATGATGGAGCCTTTATCGCATTGGAGATTGAGATGGATTGCTCTTTGGGAGAAGTCGGTGGCCTTGGCATCAATTTGTAAGCACGATGTATTCCTTTCGCCATAGAAAATGTTATTCTTGGATTCTCCCACTTCATTGAGATCCCCTTCACCTGCAGGGAAGTCAAGCTTCAGCCCGTCAAATCCGGTCATAACTTCGTCCACCCCGACAACAACGTAGCCATCTAGAACCGGAGAGCAATGGTAAGTTGGTCTAGGTATAGAAGGTATGACAAAGCCGACAGCCACCTTCATGGATATTTTTACAACTTTCACATGTAGCTCACACATTGTTGACTCTGTGATATCATCCACGGGGTAGCGACGAGCCATCGTTAGATCATCAACCAGGTGCTCTGTGGAAACCACCATCAGATTATCATTCGGGTGCTCTGTGGAAGCCACGCTGCATTTCCGCCGAGATGGTGGGCCGGTAGCATCTTCGTCATGCCGTTGAGATGGGCCGGTAGCTTGCTCGCTAAGAGGATTTATTTGCTCCTGCTGCCTCCTTAGTGTTTCTTCTATCACCTGCATCTGGTCTGCTTCACTGTCCTTTCTTCTCTGATGGCTTCTATTGGGATATTTCTTCCTTTCGGCGGGAAACTCGAGATTCCATGGAACAAAGCCTTCAGTGCCTCTTGTTCGCCCTTTGTGTTCTTTATTCCTAAGGGCACGTGTCAGCTCGTCATTCTCTCTATCGGGCTGGAACGCCCCCTTCTTCACGTCCTCCATTGCAGTTTTAAGGGTTTCGTAAGGTGCTTCAAGATGTTTATTGTTATAAATACACTTCCCTGTTTTTGGGTCCAACTTTCCCCCATGCCCATAGAACCAAAACCTTACCCGTTCGGTCCACTCCAATGTCTCTAGAGGGATCCCCTTAGCAATAGGGATTTCTATTTCCATGCCCTTGGTTCATTAGATGTACCACTTTTCATAACTTCTCAAATTTTCCTCACTTTTGCCCATCTCCTTGTCCAAAACTCTCGCATGGTCTGAAACTCGATGTCTGTCGGGTCCCGTTAGTGGACCCTCGTTGTTACATGCTGACAAGTAGGGCCGCATTCAGTCGGGTCCTGTAGTGGACCCTCGCCGTTACATGCTGACAAGTAGGACCCCCTGTTACGTGCTGACAAGTGGGGCCACGTTCAGTCGGGTTCCGTAGTAGGACCCTCGCCCATGTTGGACTGCGTGGGGCCGGCTTGTTGGGAATGCGTTTTGGGGGATGTGGTATGGGACCATGCGGGGCACGTTTGGTAGTTACATGCGCCCTGTTGCCTAAACTGGAATATTTATTTTTGTTATTTTTATGATTGGCCTTTTTAAGAGCGCCTTTTCCCCTTTATGTCGCTAAGAGTTGTGTTAATTTTTCCCAAAAAAGTAGAGAATCTAGAGCAGCTTCTCTCTTCATTCATGGTTCCTTTTGGCGCTCGTTTTCCCAATCTGGTAGCAAATCTAGAGTAGCAAATCTAACCAGCACCATAAATACATTCAGTAAACAGAGCAGATGTAGATAAAGCAGCTAATATAGGATATATAAACATAGCAGATATAGATAAAGCAACTAATATAGGATATATAGTACAGTACTTAAACAAGGTTCGACAATTAGGCTGCTCAGCAGCAGTAGCGGACAAGTTCAACATAGACAACAAAACAAAAGAAGCAGCTTTACAACAGCAGCATCAGCACAAGATTTGTGGCCCCTGATGGCCTCCGCTAGGAGGGCCTCCGCTTCCTCTCTCTGGCTCTTCATCCACTTCTTGATGCCCAGTCCCTTGACATTGGGCGCCTTGTGTCAACACCCGGATTTTTAATCCCAGATGACTGTTATGCCATACATCACAATCCCAGGATTACTATTTTGCGAGACATAACAGATTGGATATCACAGTACATCATCCATTACAAACCATACCTAAGGTCTTACAACAAATAAAGGATCTCATGATTCAGTCTTAATACAAATCAAGCAGCAAAATAACGTAATAATAACGATAGCGTAGGAGAGGCTCCATCTTCATGGTCACAGGCAATGCTGACGATGGGAGATGATCCTAGTTGTCGTAACCTTCCTGCTGTCCATCTTCCTGGTAGTGCTCTTCATAGTATGGCCATGGGAATAGCCAGGGACAAAGCCATGAGTACTCTTTAAGTACTCCCAAACTAATACTAACAAGTGAAGTGGTTTTGAATAAGCAGTACTAGGGTCTAGGTTGTTTTGCAAAAAGCCATATTTATCCCTACTGAGTTCAAAAGCAAAGAAAGCTAGTTGAAAGTTTTATAACACCTAAGTGGGAACTTGAATTTCATAACACAACTCTGTTGTGGTCAAGTCAAAGTCATAAAGCATTTCATAAGTCATTTTGAAAATATCTGATGACGGAACAGTATGGCCACTCCAATTGTCCATTACCGCGGACGTGGCTATTCGAATAGTTTGACACTCTGCAGAGGTGGTACACTTTCACCACAACATTTGATACATCCGTCAGGTACAAATCCTGAATTCACCATACTCAGTATGCGGATAATCAATCCTAACCTTTCAATTACACGCCCTAGTATAGGCACCTCTCCTGTGAGTTTGGCCTCCCAACCATGACCAACTGTCATCTTGGGTACTATATAGATGGACAATCTTCATAAGGTAGCCTCATCTCAAACCTTGGCCGTAAGGGAACCCATACTAAAGTATATAAGTTTCCAGTCAAGCCCTACCCAAATTTTGGGTATTGTGGTTGTACGGTAAAATTGGAATGGTATCGCATCCAGACAACCATCAGTTTTATAAAGGGCTAAGGCTCCTGCCTTAACATTTTCATCATCAAAATCATCTGGTGTTCAAGAACACATGTCAAAACATTTTAGTAGAATGACTCATCATTCTAAGGTTTTCATAACCATTTTCACCAAGTATTCCCATCTAAAGTGATCAAGTTTTATGCTTAGCACTAGCAACTACCAGTGTGGGTAAACACTAATGATGGGTGGTAAACAAGTGTAAATGATCTAAGTTCAATCTCATGCCTCAGGATGACATCAATATTATCTAACTTAGGCCAAGTTTTATGCTCTTTATGCTACCTTCATATATCTTTCTAATATCTACAAGTCACTAAGTAAACGCAAATAAAAGCTTTGATAAAGAAATAAAATACTAAGCTTGCAAGTAAAACTAGGATTGGGTGTCAAGTAGTGTAAGATTGCAAGGGTTAGCTTGCTAATTCAACTTGTATAGTGAGGCTTGCTAAGATATTAGTATAAGCTTGCCTTGTGCAGAGCAGTGGTTGAAGTTCCCTCGGCTTCTTCCTCGTAGTATCCTCCTTCCTCCTCGTATCCTTGGTCGATACTAGCGTCTATAAATAAATACGAGGTACACAATCACAACACAATACTTAACTACTTCTATTTATCACAGCAAGGTTTTCACTAGATGATCTAGCATCATCACAAACATCAAAAGATTAAAGAAATTAGTTTTATTTACTTTATTTTAGAAAAGTAATTTCTACTCATTGAAAAACTACTTAAGATTTAATATTCTCCAACTAAAACATGGGATCATGTTGACACATGTCATAACCATATATTTCAGTACTTGGGAATGTGATTTAAAGTGGTGTCACAATTCAATAGGGTTTAACCTTTTTATTTTAATTAATTAAAGTGACTAGAATTTCCTATGAGGCATTCTTTTATTACTTGGCCATTATTTCTGTAAGTAAACCTAGAGATTTTTTTATATTTATAAAGGTCTTGTTAAATGTGATTTTTGAGAGTTGGAATCAACTCAAAAGCTTTCATGGCTGAATTTTGAAAAATGTTTGAATGCAGAAAAGCTTCTGCCTTTTTATTTTTTACCATAGGTGATCTACAATTATAATTAGTTTGAATCCAATGGGCTTGGATTAAGGACTCGAGTATATTTCTATCAAAATTGGTTTAATGCTTTTTGGTTCAGTGAATCAAGCTGAGTTGATTTTTGAATCTGGGTACATAACTGAGTTTTAAACTAAAAGAATAAACCTAAATTTGAATTACTGGGTTGCGCAGGATGTTAATTGGGCCAGCCCACGGTGCACAGTGCACGCGCGGGTGGGTTTAAGTGAATGACCCCACCAGTCAACAAGACAGGGGGTGTGAAACGGTATGGGGCGATCTAGGCCGTGCGATCAAACTCTAGTCTTACTGCTGTGGTTCATCGTCCATGTCGGGCAATGCCAGTGAGACAGAACCCTAGCACGGCCAGTGGGGGTCGTGGGAGGCTCACGAGGGCTTAGGCAAGGGTCGACGATGTGGCCGAATGACGAAGTCGACGACGGTGATCCTCCTGTACCGGCGGCTCCTCTGGGCGTCTCAATCAGCAGCGCCTTCTCCTCTAGCGACAAGCTCCGGCGAAATTCCGATGATGCGCTGCTCGCCTTGCTCTGGGAGTGAGGTGGGGTGCTTTTGAGAGAGAGGGGAGTGAGATGGTGTGCTGAGTTTGAACGGGGGTGGCCTCTATTTATAGTGCCAGAAGGGGACCGGCAGGCAGGTGAGCTTCGTCGTGGTAAATGCGTCTGTGAGCTAATGGCATGGGCAAAGGTAGGGGACAGTGCTGTGTTCCCTGGCGAATCTCAACGGCATGGTCACGCGGCGTGGGGCGGTGCAGAATGGTCGGAACATCGCGGTGCTCTGAGCAGGTCCGACGGCAATTTTAATGGCGCGCATGGCTCTGGTCGTCTTGGCGAGCAGGCGTGTCAGGGTGTTCCTATGGTGGTGGCGATCCTGCTTGAACGCGGCGAGGGCGGCGTGCGGTCTGTGGGCTTGTGTCGCGGGCGGCATGCTGGCGCGCTCTCGGCTCGCTGGCAAAGAGGTTGGGCATGCTTTCGGCTGTGTGGTCGGTGGCGAGCTCGAGGCTTGGACAAGGGTGGCGGTGGATGGTGGAAGTGTCCCGGACAAGGTTGGTGGCGACATTGGGGTGGCAATGGTGCTCTCGGCATGGTCACCATTGATGGCTATAGCAAGCTTCATGTGGTGCTAAAGCTTGTTAAATGGGCTATATGATCTACTAATAGCTTGCTGTGAACCAGAGAGGGAACAAGTTAGGCCAAAATCACTGCTCCTAATAGTGTTTCATGTTTGTTTGTTTGGTGATTGCTAGTTGTTTGATGAAATGTCCAAAAGAGATTCAAATTTGAATTTTTGATTCAAACTTTGTGGGTGTGATAGTTACATACTAGGGAGTCTCTGGTTGATTGGATTGGTCAAGGTGCACAGGTTTGGTTGGGTTTTGAAAATGGGCGATCTGCACATATGTTAAAGATTCAATTTTGAATTGTCATTTGAATCAAGTTGCCAAAAGTTTCTGCAAGTTTGAAAGGTGGGATTTCATTCACTTTTACTTGGTCTAGCAAGGGGTGAAATGAAATGGAATTGTTTCTGTTTGAAATCTTTGACTAGCAACACTCAAAGTGGCCTTGTAGGCAAGATTGGCAAAATGACCATTTGCCTTATTTGTTTTGTTTTTGATTTTCTCTTGATTTGTTTCTTCTTGGAAATGTTTTAGATGATGTTGTTTTCATCTTTAAACCATTCCTTGCTATTTATATCAATCTCACAAGTCCATTCATGCATTCATACAATCATCACATACACACATGCATTCATATTGATTTGAATTAACAAAAGTTTTTGTTAACCCTAATTTTGGTGATTGGAAATTTATAATCATTGTCAATATTTTTGGGATGTTACAAACCTTCCCTCCTTAAACAAAATATCGTCCCGAGATTTGAGAAAGAATAAATAAGAAAGAAGAAATAAGAAAGAAGAAAACTACGATTTAAAAAGATCGGGAAACTCCGTCTTGATGTGATCTTCTCGCTCCCAGGTAGTTTGTTCTTCCGTGTGGTTACTCCACTGAATCTTGAGAAACTTGATGCTTCTGGTCCTGGTGGTTCTGAAAGCCTCCTCCAAAATACGGATGGGTACTTCGGGATATGTCAGGTCATCATTGATCTCTATGGTGCGGTGATCAATGTTCTTGAAAACTTCAGTCTTCTTTGGGACTTCTAGGCATTTGCGAAGTAACGATATATGGAACACATTGTGTACTGCTGACATATCCTCCGGCAGTTCCAGTTGATATGATACTTCTCCTCGAGATTTGAGAAAGAAGAAAGAAGAAAGAAGAAAGAAGAAAACTACGATTTAAAAAGATCGGGAAACTCTGTCTTGATGTGATCTTCTTGCTCCCAGGTAGTTTGTTCTTCTGTGTGGTTACTCCACTGAATCTTGAGAAACTTGATGCTTGGTCTGGTGGTTCTGAAAGCCTCCTCCAAAATACGGATGGGTACTTCGGGATATGTCAGGTCATCATTGATCTCTATGGTGCGGTGATCAATGTTCTTGAAAACTTCAGTCTTCTTTGGGACTTCTAGGCATTTGCGAAGTAACGACATATGGAACACATTGTGTACTGCTGGCATATCCTCTGGCAGTTCCAGTTGATATGATACTTCTCCTCGACGATTCAGAATCTTGAAAGGTTTGATATATCTGCGGATAACTTTCCTTTTAGTTGGAAACGCTGCATTCCCTTCAAAGGTGACACTTTGAGATACACAAAATCTCCGATATTGAAAGCGAGGTCTCGACGTCTCTTGTTGGCATAACTCTTCTGTCTTGACTGGCCGGTCTTGAGGTTCTCACGGATCTTGTGAACTTTCTCTTCTGCTTCTCGTAGGATGTCGGGTCCAAAAATCCGACTCTCTCCTACTTCCGACCAATTCAAAGGGGTACGACACTTCCTTCCATACATGAATTCAAATGGGGCCATTTGCAAACTAGTGATACGTTGGAAACATATCTATAATTTTTGATGCTCCATGCTTGTTTAGTATCTACTTTGCTTTACTTGTCTACACTTTGAGGTGATTTTTACATGTTTTCTGGTACTAACCTATTAACAAGTTACAGTGCCGGATACTGCATTTTCTCTTGTTTTGGTTTCAGAAAAGTTAGTAAGAAATATTCTCGGAATTGGATGGGACAAACGTCAAAGTCAATAACTTTCCATGGGGAACAAGAAGTCCAGAGGGGACACGATGAAGTGGGCCAGGGCAGCCAGACCCCCCAGGCATGGCCAGGGGTGGGCCTGTGCCTGGCTAGGGTTTGCCCCACTGGTCGCCTCCTCGGCCTCCCCCTTCCCCTATAAGAAGCCCCCGATGCAGAAACCCTAAGCACCCGCAAATCTCCACGAAACCGTCTGTAGCCGCCACCACCATCGTCCCTAGATCGGGGGGATCTTAAGTTCTTCCTGGCACCCTGCCAGAGGGGAGATCATCCTAGAGGCGTTCTCTTCGGTATGATGCATGAGTAGTTCCACCTTGGACTATGGGTCCATGTAGTATCTAGATGGTTGTATCTCCTCCTTTGTGCTTTCATGTATAGATCTTGTGAGCTCCGTTCATGATCAAGATCTAATCTATTTGTAATCATGCATGTTGTGTTTGTGGGGATCCGATGGATATTGAGATTATTATGTTGGTTTGATTAATGGTTTTGTCTTTATGATTCTACCATGTCTGTGTTGTTTGTGATCTTGCATGCTCTCCGTTGTGGGTAGCTATCTTGGCCAAGTAGTTTCTAGTGACTCCAAGAGGGGTATTTATGCTCGATAGTCGGTTCATGCCTCTAGTTTCCAAGGAAGTGACAATAATCTCTTGATTTGTAGATGTCTTGCTACTAGGGAGAAAACAACCGTCTCTTGTTCATGGAACATGTGGAATATTTACCTTACACACTTTGCTTAAGCGGTTATGCATTGCTTGCAACTTAATCTTGGAGGGGTTCGGATGATAACACGAAGGTAGACTTCTAGTCATAGATGTAGTTGGATGGCGGTCTATGTATCTTGTTGTATTGCCCAATCGAATCTCATAGGATCTTTCGACTAGTAATTGCATTGTTATGCCTTGCTCGATTCATCAATTGCCTTTGTAATCTGTTTACCCTTCATGCCATGTTGTTTATCTAAGGAGAGCACCTCTAGTGAACTATGTACCCCGGTCCAATCTTTACCATCAATACATCTTTCACTATTACTTGTTTACTTGCTGCAAACCATTACCTTCCACACCATACGTTTAATCCTTTATTCCAGCAAACGGTGAGCTTGACAACCTCACTGATTCGTTTGGGGAAAGTCTTGAGTTTGTATTGTGCAGGTATCCGCGTTGCTTGCAACACCTGTGTGACGTTTCCTTCCTCCTTCTAGTTCGATAACCTCGGTCTCTACTGAGGGAAAACTTGCTGCTGTGGTGCTTCACACCTTGCTCTTGGGGTTCCCAACAAGACTCTACATCAAGCACCAAGTTCTCTGGCGCCACCAAGGAGTCATCAACAAGTTTTTTTGTGCCGTTGCCGGGGAGGCTAAGGATGTCTTCACAAGGGGATTCCTTCAGTTCCTTTTTATTTGGTTTGTTTTTAGTTTGCTTAGTTTATTTTGCTTGGTTTTGTTTGCCTATTTTCAAAAACCCAAAAAAATTAGTCTAGGTTGGTTTGCTTTCTTTATTCAAAACACACAAAAAATTAGTTCCTACTCTAGTTGCTGGTCTGTTATTGCCTTGCTTGGTCATGCTTTCTATCAATGGATGGTTTCTTTGAAACTAGTTCTTATTCGCAAGGTGGGTTCACGGAAGAACAAAAGTATTATTATAAGGAACACCGTTTGTCACAAAAAGGGAAATACTTATGGGAACAAATTAGTAAGTTGAATACTATTGCTAGAGACGTGTGCTCTACTTATAATGTTACTTATTGCTTTGATAAGTCTTGTTGCTGTAGGAGGTATAAACACTTGCCTTTTCAATGTGAGTATAATGATAATGTTACCATATCTTCTTATGTTAAAGTAAATTATGACTTTTATGATGTGGAACAAATTGAAGAATTTATTGCTTTCAAGGGTGCATTTGAACTTGCCAGTTTGCTTGAAAATACTGATGATGCACCTTATGCATATGAGGTTTATGAGATACTTAAGTTCTGCTTTGATAATTACAAGAAAGCAAATGGCTATATTATTGAATATTTTAACAGATGCTTTCCACAAATGGAAGAGACTAATGCCTTGCAGGAGCCTATGGAAGAAGAAATTGTTGAAACTGGAAGCTTATTAGATGAAAAAGAGGAGGAAAGTGATGAACAAAAGGAGGAACAATGGATCTACCCGTGCCTACCTTCTAATGCGAGTAACTCTTTATCCCTTATATTATTTGATTGTCCCCCATGCTTACCAAAGGCTGTGGATCCTTTTGAAATATCTACTTTGGGTAAAACTGTGAAGGTTTTAATCCCAATTTTTTTGAGCTTGATAGAAATTATGTGTTTGTATATCATGAAAATCCTGCTTTATGTGATAGTTATATTGTTGAGTTTATTCATGAGGCTACTGAAAATTATTATGACAGAGGAAAATATGGCTGTAGAAGTTTTGATGGTATTGAAACACCTCTCTTTGTGCTAAAAGTTTTGAAGTTACTCTTGTCTTATCTTCCTATGCTTGTCACTTTGTTCTTTGTGAATTTATTTGTGTACAAGATTTCGATGCATAGGAAGAGGGTTAGACTTAAATGTTTTTTGAATTTGCTTCTTTATGTTGCCTTTGACTTCAATTCATATTTCTTATGTGAGCATCTTCTCAAGCTTCTCGTGCCTAACTTAAAGGCGTTAAAGAAAAGTACTTTTTGGGAGATAACCCAAGATTTTCCTTGATTCTTGGAAGTTATTACTTCAGTAATGACCTCTCCTTATCATTTTTGTTTTCTTTTTGTGCCAAGAATGACCTCTAATGAGAGGGAAGTAAGATTTTGGGAGTTGTTGTCCCGAAACAGATTTCTGTCCTCCACCAAACAAATTTGTGAGGAGTCTCTGTACCTCGGATTGAGCTCAAAATTTACGCATAAATACCCCAGTATGTTATCCAACTTTCGTTAGTTCAACACTTTTTGATTTTAGCAACAGAATATGTTCGAAAAAATCGGTTTCTACCTGCTGGTTTGTTTTGACAGATTTCTGCCATTATTTGCATTTGCTTCTTATTGATTCCTTTTTGAGTTCTCTTTAGGTGAATCGATATTTTTGAAGGAGTTACTACAGTAGCTTTTGTTTTTAATGAAAAGACTTGCTGTTCCAAAGCTTTGCCAAGAGGTCTAATATTTTTGAATAAACTAATGTTCCTAATGAAGATTGTGTGAAGTTTTGTATGAAGGAAAAATTTCAGGTGTGGAGAGATTATGCAATGAGATGAAGAATGGACAAAAGCTCAAGCTTGGGGATGCCACCATGGTGCCACCCCAATAAATATCCAAGAGGTACAAGCGTCAAAGCTTGGGGATGCCCAAGGCATCCCCTTCTTCATCAATAAAAACTTGGAGTGCATACAGGCCCGTTTTATTATTTTATGGATATTTATGTTGTTATTGGAGCGTCTTAGTTTTCGTTTACTTTGCTTAGGTTGTTGAGTTTGCTTGAATAAATAAGTTTGGACCCCATTCTCGTTGTGTTGTTTTCCAAAAAAGTTGCTTGGTGTTGGAAAGGAGTAGTAAGTTCTTGATTGTAAGTGCAAGAGGAGCTGGCATTGACTGTGACTTATACTTTAGCATGACATGCTAGGTGTTGTTTTAGCATAATGCTTAGTGATTACTGCTGTAGCATGTATTATTCAAACAATTTGGATTGCTTATTGTGTCTTGAAGAAATTATGCGTTGTTTTAGCATGCAAAAGCATAGTATTGTGGTATTCTCCTTTGATGCTTTGCTTGGGTTGACTTGGCACATGATCACACCATGTTATGACTATGAAAAGTCACCATTAGCCTCTATGATCATTTAGTCCTTGACTTGTAGTACCACTCTTTGCTTTGATTAGTATGCTTTCTTGTACTGCATGTTTATGGCCATTATGCTCTCTTAGTTGGTTGCTCCTAGTCTTTTCTAGCCTCCATTTGTATGAGTAAGTTCTACTCATGCTTAACTCCCAAAAATCAAGTTATTCCAAAGTGTCCACTATAAACTCCTATGCATGGTGTGTTACACCATTCCAAGTATATTCTTTTTTTCAATTATCTTCCAATTAAAAACTATTTTATTATGTGAAAACTTAGTGATTAAAGCCCTCACGAACTTGATGGCACACTTTCTTTTATTTTCCCTAATAAACTTGAACCATTGTGAAAACTTTGTTGTATATGCTTGCACTTATAAGTTGTAATTAGTAGAACCGTGTTGTCACATGGAATGTTTTCAACATTGCACTTGTACTTTGTACTCAGTTGACATCATGTTCTTTTGTCTATGGATATCACGGTGTGAAATAAAGAGGAACCTATAAGTCCATGGATCTTGTATCTGTGTTAGAAAGCACTTTGGGCCTAGCCTAAGCCATGCCTAATCATGGTGGAAACTTGCAACATCACCATAATGAGATATCTATGAAGCATCCTCAATAAAAAGCTATGCGTATGGAAAATAAAAGATTGTGAGATGCTCATTATACGCTTCCCTTGTCATTTTGGTTATGGGAAAGCTCACATGCCATGCCATGCAAGGGTACCCGTTGGCGGTTCTCAATGATATGCAAATACTTATAGTGACAAGAACTTACCTGGACCAAAAGTTGAGTATGCATGAGGTGTGGCCCTCGTATTCAAGGGGCATGAGATTGCCAAGTTATACTTCGTCAAGCATATACTCTAGCTTTGCCACTTTAACCTTAACCACTTCAAGATGCTTATGATAGGGGCAATGAGGGCTAAAAGCTAACAAGTACCATAATTTTTGGAAGCTCTTTTGAAACTTGTAATCCCTGCTTCCTTTACAAAAAAGGCCTTTCTTCAATCACTATTGAGTCTCCACCTTCTACCTTCAGGCACCATTAAGAGAGCATAGTTGTCATTCTATGCGGTGTTCCAAAGCTTATTGATTGATGCATATTTTGATATTACTCGTTCTTGTGCTATTTGTTTCTAGTCACCCTTGTGAACTTTGAAGGTGTCATATGCATCTATATTGCTACTCTATGAGGGACAAGCTGATTGCCACTATGCTATGCTATGTTTTTTATATGTGAAACAAACAAACGTTTTTCAATGCATGTTATTCATGATCTTTGTTTGTAACCTTTCATGTTGCATGCATAGTTACTATGTCCTATTGTTAGAACTCCATCTTTCATGCACATGTTTAGAGTTCTTTGATCCCACTTTCAATGCTTGCAAATGGTTGGATCTTTATTGTGAGTGCATGTCACCTAAAAATTATTCTTTTATCCTTACCTACTAGAGACGGCGGGAGTTAAGCTTGGGGATCTTGATATGTTGGAAGCGTATCTATAATTTTGATGATCCATGCTTGTTTAGTATCTAATTTGCTTTACTTGTCTACACTTTGAGGTGCTTTTTACATGTTTTACGGTACTAACCTATTAACAAGTCATAGCAGTGCGGATACTGTTTTCTGCTGTTTTTTGTTTCAGAAAAGTTAGTAAATAAATATTCTCGGAATTGGACGGGACAAACATCAAAGTCAATAACTTTCCGTGGGGAACAAGAAGTCCAGAGGGAGGCGAGGCGGGCAGGCATCAGACCCCCAGGCGTGAGCAGGGGTGGGGCTGCCCAGCTAGGGTTTAGCCCCTGGTCACCTCCTCGGCCTCCCCTTCGCCTATAAAGCCCCGATCACGAAACCCTAAGCACCCAATCAAATCTCCATGGCTGCATGGCGCCTCCACCATCGTCCCTAGATCGGGGGATCTGAAGTTCTTCTGGCACCCTGGGAGATCATCCGGAGGCCTTCTCTCAGTATGATCGTGAGTAGTTCCACCTTGGACTATGGGTCCATGTAGTAGCTAGATGGTTGTATCTCCTCCTTTGTGCTTTCATGTATAGATCTTGTGAGCTCCGTTCATGATCAAGATCTAATCTATTTGTAATCATGCATGTTGTGTTTGCGGGGATCCGATGGATATTGAGATTATTATGTTGGTTTGATTAATGTTTTTGTCTTTATGATTCTATCATGTTTGTGTTGTTTGTGATCTTGCATGCTCTCCGTTGTTAGTAGCTATCTTGGCCAAGTAGTTGCTAGTGACTCCAAGAGAATTTATGCTCGATAGTGAGTTCATGCCTCTAGTTTCCAAGGAAGTGAAAATAATATCTTGATTTGTAGATGTGCTATTGCTACTAGGGAGAAAACAACGGTCTCTTGTTCATGGAACATGTTGTTGTTACCTTACACACTTTGATTAAGCGGTTATGCATTGCTTGCAACTTAATCTTGGAGGGTTGGATGATAACTGAAGGTGGACTTATAGTCATAGATGCAGTTGGATGGCGGTCTATATATCTTGTTGTATTGCCCAATCGAATCTCATAGGATCTTCGACTAGTAATTGCATTGTTATGCCTTGCTCGTTCTGTCAATTGCCACTGCTGTAATTTGTTTACCCTTCATGCCATGTTGTTTATCTAAGGAGAGCACCTCTAGTGAACTATGGACTCCGGTCCAATCTTTACCATCAATACATCTTCCACTATTACTTGTTTACTTGCTGCAAACCATTACCTTCCACACCATACATTTAATCCTTTGTTATAGCAAATCAGTGAGCTTGACAACCTCAGCGATTCATTGGAACAAAGTCTTGAGTTTGTGTTGTGCAGGTCATACGTTGCTTGCAACACCTGTGTGACTTTTCCGTCCTCCTTCTAGTTCGATAACCTCGGTCTCTACTGAGGGAAAACTTGCTATTGTGCTGCTTCACACCTTGATCTTGGGGTTCCCAACAAGACTCCACATCAAGCACCAAGTTCTCTGGCGCCACCAAGGAGTCATCAGCAAATAGCTTGATAACTGTTGTTATAAGAAAATTCCACGAACGACAGACAGTCTTCCCATTTAGATCCATACTCTAGCACACAGGCTCTCAACATATCTTCGAGTATTTGATTAGGGTGATAAGCTGTGCTGAATTCCAGTCTTGTTCCTAGTCCTTCTTGGACTTTCTTCTAGAATCTCGGGGTGGCGGGTTCCTCGATCGTCACGATGTTCTTGGGGACTCTGTGCAAGCCCGGCTATTCTAGCGATATACAACTCAGCTAGCCTCGAACTCTGGTAAGTGGTCTTGACTGGTAATAAATGGGCGACTTTGGACAATCTATCAACTATGACCCAAATAGAGTCATTTCCCCTACTAGATGTAGGCAAACCGGTGATAAAGTCCATTCCAACTGAATCCCATTTCCATTCTGGAATCTACAGTGGTTTCAATAGTCCTGCAGGTCTTTGATGTCCCGCCTTAACTCTCTGACAAATATCACACTTGGCGATATAGCTTCCGATTTCTCTCTGCATCTTATGCCACCAAAATTGCTCCTTCAAATCCTGATGCATCTTTGTTCCTCCGGGGTGGATAGAATAAAGAGTATCATGGGCCTCTTTCAAAATAGTTTCCTTCAATTAAGTCTTTGGTACACAGAGCGTCATTTGTACCACAACCCTCCTTCTTCATTTCGGTGAATCGGGTGCTTTGCATCCGATGCGACATTTGATTCTGTCGATACTAGCATTTCCTTTCTGCGCCTCCTTGATCTGACTGATCAAAGTGGGTTGAAGTTCTATGCTATCCAAAAATCCTTCACTTACTAATTCCATTCTAAAATCTTCCATCTCTTTGTGAAAACTTGGTTGCTCCTTCAGAATCATGGAGTTCAAGCGGCACGACAATCTGCTAAGGGCATCTGCTACCACATTGGCTTTACCGGGGTGATAGTGAATGTCCAGATCATAGTCCTTGATTAGTTGATCCATCTTATTTGCCTCATATTCAGATCCTTCTTCGTGAATATATACTTCAGGCTCTTGTGATCCGAATAAATCTCCTAGGTTTCCCATGAGGTAATGCCTCCATGTTTGAGGCTAGAACTATGGCTGCTAGTTCAAGATCATGGGTTGGATAATTACATTCATCTTTGCTTGGTTGTCGGGATAGATAAGATATAACTTTGCCTTCTTGCATTAACACACATCCGAGACCGATCCTTGGATGCGTCACAATACACATCAAAGGGCTTTGTGATATCCAGCATGATCAAGATTCGGGCTGAAATCAATCTCCTCTTGAGTTCTTGGCTTCGCTTCACATTTTGTCATCATTCAAACTTCTTATCCTTCTTCAGCAATTGGGTCATGGGTCTTGTGATACTCGAGAATCCTTCTACGAACTTGCAGTAGTATCCCGCTAATCCGAGAAATGCATGAACTTGGGGTTGAGTGGTTGGGGCTTGCCAATCTTCAACATCCTTCACCTTTGCGAGGTCAGCGACAATTCCTTGGTGATACGATATGCGAGGAATCCTACCTCTGTAACCAGTCGCATTTGCTAAACTTGGCATACTGATGCTCCCTAAGGGTTCAAGGATGGTCCTTGTGGCTCATGTTCTTACGATTTGGAATAGATCGAATGTCGCCGATGAAAACAACGACAAACTTATCCAAGAAGTCCATAAAATCTTATTCATGAGGTTCATGAAATAGCGGGGCATTAGTTAATCCAAAAGACATGACGGTGTACTCATACAATCCATATCTGGTGGTAAAGCGGTCTTTGGGATATCCTCTGTGAATCTTGAGTTCATGATAACAGTTCTAAGATCAATCTTACAAAACACCTTGGCACGATCAAGCTGGTCAAAGGTCTTCTATCTTTGGCGGTGGGTACTTGTTCTTGATGGTAACATCATTGACTTAGATAATCCATACACAACGGTTACCTCCATCTTTCTTGTCCACAAATAAGACATGTGATCTCCATGGCGATGCACTTGGTTGGATCAATCCTATCTCCAGCATGGCATCCAGTTGCTTCTTCAGCTCCACTAGTTCAGACGGGTTCATACTATATGGTCTCTGGGCTATGGGTGGGTTCGAGGATTAGTTCGATGATGAAATCGATATCCCAATCTGGGGGCATACCAGACAAAACATCTGGAAATACATCGGGGTATTCACAGACTATCCGGACTTGGTCAATGGTTGGTTGGGCTATACTCTTGTTGCACTTGAATTAATGAGGCAGGTTTGGATACATGCTCGTGATATTCCTGTCTTGGTCATGGTTATGGCTTTTTAGTGCAGTCGATTAATCCTTTATGTTTGGACATCAATCCATTCCTAGTACTACTTCCAAACCTTTAGTTACAGTACTATTAGATTAGCATAAAAATCTATGCCATGGATTGGATAAGTGCGACCTTGCAAATTTGTCTAGATTTGGTGGTTGAACCAGGTATTTGAACAATCATAACATGCTTCAATTTGGTGGGTTGAATCTTACTAGTGCATGCAAATTCTTCAGTAACAAATGAGTGTGATGCTCCAAAATCAAACAACACTCTGGCGAGTACCGAGTTAACAGAAAACATACCCAGCACGACATCTGGCGCTTCTTGGGCTTCTTCAACATGCATGAGAAAGAGATGCTTGGTTGAAAGCGAATTCGGGGCAAACTTTCTTGTGGGCTGAACAGCCAGCTTTGAGATGGGGCATTTGCATTAGGGATCGACAAACTTCTTGGGGCACTCATTGGAATAGTGACCGTTGGTTCCACATTCATAACAAGTCACACGAGACTTGTCCTTTGCTTTAATAGGCACAACATTGCTTCGATTCTCGAGGCGGTGTTGGTGTTGGCATTTGGTACATTGTTATTGAACTTGGGTGGTGCATTTTGAAGTTCTTTGGGGTTGTCGGGGTTGTTGTTGTTGTTTCCTCCGGACTTGGGTTTCCATGGTTGGGATAGGTGGACGGTTCATCGAAGTCTATTGGTTCTTGGGGCAAATCCTGGAGATGGGTTGGGGCGATACTTTGCTGTATGATGGGTTCCTGGTTGATGCATCATGCGCCGCTTGCAGTTCTCATTCGCTTGGTTGATCTTGCCTTCCATCTGAATGGCGGAGTCACTAAGGCTTCAATATCAACAAATGGGATATTGACTAACATACGCATCTCATCGTAGACCATTCAGAATATCTCCTTCTTCTTGGCTTGTGTCTATCTCATTAGTGCATACCTAGCCAATGACAAAAATTTGTCCGATACTCAACTACGGTCATTCTCCTTGCTTGACTCTACGAATTCATCTCTCATCCTCTTGATCAAACCCGGTGGCACATGGGTTACGCTAAACTTGACTTTGAACTCTTCCCAATTGAGACCGATGTGTGCGCCCGTTTGGTAACCCTGGCGGGGTGTGTGAAGAGCAAGCGCAAGTTTTCCCTTAGTTGAGACCGAGGTTATCGAACCCGGAAGGAGGAAGGAAGCGTCCACAGTGTTGCAAAAACATGGAGACCTACACACAATCTCAAGACTTTGCCCCAGCGAATTAGTGAGGTTGTCAAGCTCACCGGTTTGCTGTAACAAAGGATTCAGCGTATGGTGTGGAAGGTAATGATTTGCGACAAGTAAACAAATGATGGAAGATGTATCAATGGTAAATATTGGATGGGGTCCATGGTTGTCACATCCCAAAATTTTCCTAATTTTGGAATGTGAAACAAATGAATAAGATTGATTGATTGTTTGACTTTGTTGAAAATTCTCAAAGAGAAGAAACTTTTGAATAGAAAATCCTCTCAACCTTGAATTCAAAATCTTATATTCTTTTGTTAAGACATAAGTAGCCATATAGGAAAATGGCATGGATTGATTATGGATTGTAGAATTGGTGTGCAAGATTCAAAATGAAAATCATGAAGCATTCATAAGCATTTCATCCATGCAAAGTTCTCACAAGCTAAATCCAAATCCGATATCTAAATCCTATAGTTGATTAGCCCAAATGTTTCTAAGGGAAATTAAATTGACTTTATAAAACCCACTATTGCTAAGACAGCGATTATTGCTAAATCATAGTCTAAAGAGATCAATTAATACTACAAAATTTTAGAAACAAAATTGAGCTCATTTGGAGCTAGTATGAAAAAGTTATGAAATAAATACAAACACATAAAGATATAAGTAAAATGGAATATGCAAGTTTATAAATCCACTACCCCAAACTAGTAAAAATATTACAAATTTGATCCTATAATGATCTATTCGATTTTAGAAAATTTAGAAACAAGAATCATGTCATTTGGAGTTCATTATGCAAAGATATGAGGAAACAAGTATATAAAAAAAAGGCGGACGCATTCTGAACCAACCATGACCAAAGGAACTGCAGCAGCACGTACAGGTCGGTTGCTCCAAAAAGCGTCAAAACTGATTTTCTATACCTATCTCTACTCAAACTATTATAACTTTTTATCTACAACTCGAATCGACTTCCGTTTGTTTCTACTTGTTCCTTACTCCAAGGCCTATCTCTAAACCATCCTAAATCTCCATATAAACTCGTGGAGCCACGTGCATGCGAGTTTCTATTCTCGAAATCGAATCTACCTATTCCGAATCTTGTTTAGCTTTTAACCCATCTAGACTTCGTCGTTTGCTTTGTCAAAAACAAAAGTTGAAGATCGCGTCAGAAATCTTTCAATCGACAAACCTCACCTCTTTTCATCCACCACAGTAGGAGAATTTCATATCGCAATATTTTAGATCTTCTGATTGTAAATACAAGATGTACTACTTTTCGTTTCTTCAAATCCAAATTCCTTTGGTGAGAAGGTAGGAATAATGATTCCCCACAACTTTCATGTTCTGAGTTTTTCGATTTGACCTACGGTTTGTCTCTCTAACACAGATCTATTTCTTGTCTATTACAGGCCAAAATCGATTGATCTCTTCTTCTAACCGGATCCTATCCAGACGGTGAGATCCAATCAAACCGATCGTGCCGTATGTCGGTCATCTTCCTCATCAGCCACGTCAGCGTAAAGTCAACATCTAGTCCCAGTCAGCATGCAAAGTCAACTGTCGGTCGGTGAATATTCCTGAAATATTCCGTTCAATTTAAATTGCATATTATAGATCTAACTTGTAAAATTCATTGAAATTCATACCATGTCAAAAAATTACGTATAATATATCAAATTGAAGATAATTTTACGTAGAATCATCTTATCAGAATAGATCTAACTTTTACTTTACGTAGTTACTGCAGTAATTTAATTAGTTTTAATAGTCTTTTAGGTTAATGAATTCATAAGATATTATCTGTAACTCCGAAAAATATGAATAATATATCAATTTGAAGCTACTGTAATGTACTTTAATAATATCTGGTTGGATCTAGCCTTTGCAGATTATTTAACCCGTAGAAATTTAATTAGTTTTAATGCCTTTATAAATCATTAAATTCATAGTAAATTAATTGCTTGTACCAAAAATATAAATAATATACCGATGAAAGCTGGTTACATGTAGATAAATAATATGCAAATGGTTCAGTAAAATACTATAAGGTTTCACAACAATTAAATAAATGGTTTAATGGCTTATTTAGAGTAATAAATTCATAAGAAAATAAATACTATTCAGAAAATTACAAATAATATGTCCTGAAATCACAATTCCGTGCATTACAGATATAATTTTAGTTTGATTTTTAGGCAATGAAACTATATGAATCATTTAAAACCCATTAAACACTATTTAAATCATATAAAATATCTATAACTCCGATTAGGGTGAATCCAACGCCCTCTTTGGTTTATTAACGTCCTCTATCCGATAAACCCAAGAAACAAATTTAATTCTACAGTTAGAACAGGCATTACAAAGAACTATCAAAACCCTTATATTGGCAAGTAATCATTAATAACAAGTACCCTATTGCATTAAATGAACTCATACATGCATCATATGATATATTAATGTACATAAAACTAATTATAACCATTGTGTCATGTTAAATCATCATGCATGTTTCGATCAACCTTATTGTGTTTGCTATGTTTGCAATTGCAATTGTTTTGATTGGAACTACCTTGTCCTCGTGTTAGATTGTTAGGAGAGTGCGATTGCTGAGAAATACAATCAACACCCATATTATCAACATAAGGAAAGTTACACCACTTGTTCATAATTATGTCCCAGTTTTGGTTCTATGCATGTGATCTTCAAAACTACATGGTATGCATGTGTAGGATGATCTAGTAGAGTTTTCCTTAGTATTATTTTGCAAGTCACGATGATTTTGTAGAATGCCATGAGTAGCTCTATACTTAGGATTTCCCATCCTAATAGGTTACCCTGTTTTTGCTAAGTATTGCAATCGATCGATCGGTAGTGTTCACGATATGAACAACAATGGCGTCGAAGGATGGAGCCTCTGAAGGATCTTCCTCTCTCTTTTCTAAAACAAAGTTTTGAAACCCCATGGCGTCGTAATATCGCTAATGGGTGGGAATTTGGGAACTTGGTGTGTAATATCAAGTGGCGCTTGGTCGTAATATCAAGTGTTTGGTTGTTTGGACACTTAGTGCGTAATATCCTTGTGTGCCACTCGACCTTATTTTATCTAAGCAAATGTTTACAAAGTAGGACAATCCTCTCTTCTTCTCTCTACTTAAGAAAACTAGCTTTGAGCAAATGAACTCTCTGACCTATACCAGCCTTGCATGTAGAGATAGTCTTTTCTCTCCTTGGTGTAATTTGCCAATACATTCAAGTATTGACCCAACTTGTTGGCTGCGTTTCATGTGCGAATTTGAGGAATCGTTGAAGGTGCGCTAGGATCATGGTCTTCACTCAACCTGCCTATAGCATTGATGGGACTCAAGTTGTATTTATATAATACATTGTAATAATGTAAACTCTGGATTACTCGATTCATGTAATAAAGACTTGTGTTTTATATGATATTTCATCGTTGTGAGTGCTAGCTATTGATCCGGGGACTAGCATGTTATTCACGACTTAGGATCCTACTTGATCCGAGGTCACTCTGAGATATCGAGCATAAGTTGTTAGATCGTGACCCTAGACATGGAAAACCTTAGGACAAATATTTTCTAAGTTATTTGAAAACTCTCATACTTCTCATCATCTACCTTGGGGTTTTAAAATTTTCTTAAGTCTCTTCTTTTCAACATTAGAAAATGACCACTACACACTTCAAGAAGAAACTTTTCTCAAGATTACCTTTTCAAAGAAGATCATCTCAATGTTTCGATTAAGTTGGTACTTGAAGACCTCCATGAAAGATGTTCCAAGGCTGAAGCTCTGATTAAAGACTTCAAAGGCCTTAAGTCAATGTTATTAACTAAAGAACTCGAAAGATTGAAGATTATGAAGAACATGAAGACTATCGAACACGAATACTTTTGGAGACTCGAAGCCTCGAAGATTCCAAGTGACCTAATAGGAACCAAACCCGAATAAGATTTCGCTAAATATCGATCGACAAATTGTTTGCTATCTTGTATGGTTTATTACCATAGCAAATGAAAACCTATTTTCTAAACAAGATTTCTTGTATGGGTTATTCTTCTTCTTTACTCCATTAGTTCCTACTCTAAACCTTGGTCAACTCGGCGGATGGACCATATCAATAAGGAGGACAAGGAACTCAACTCCACCAAGCGTAAGAGCCACGCCGATGCAAAGAAGTGGATGCTCAGGTTGAAGAAAGAATGAAGGGCCAACATTGAAGTCAACATAATGCTTCATTATGCCACCCAATTCCTAAAGGGCGGCGGTCCAACTTGGTGGGTAATCTGACACACCATTGATGATCATCAAGGGTGATATCTTAGGAAGAATTTAAAGTGGTTCTACTTCAATCTCGTCGTATACCAAAATCCAAGAAGTTGAAGTCCCGAAACTTTTAGCTTGCACGATTTGTGGAGAAATAGGGCATATCACCAAGGAGCATCATGATCGGCGCCCTCTCGTGAAGGAAGGCACCCATCAAAGAATGTCCCACCTCTCAAGTTACATTCTTCCTATGAAGGGACCAATCACAACCCGCTCAATGCACCTCTACCGGTGGTACACCAAGAATCAACAATTCGAGGCGGAATGCGCCAAGACCTCATGAAGCTCATGACATGACAAATAAAAGGAATGGATTCAAGACTCTAGACACACTTTTAAAGTCATCACTTGCAATACTCGACATATGAAGGAATGCCCATTTTCCCCAAAGCGGCTCAAGGAAGCGATCAAGGATTCCAAATGTTGAGGTAGAGCATGAAGAACCACAAGGCAGGATGTCCTTGCCAAAAGGAAGGATCTAAGCAAAAGTCCTATGCTTCGGATTGTCACAATCCTGGGCATTATGCTGATAATTGTCCAAAACATGTGAATGTAGCTGGAAAGGATAAAAACAGCGATGGTAATAGCAATATAAGACCTCTATTAGGAGAACTATCATATTTTATACTTATTAGATGTTCTTATACTTCTTGTCTATCTTTTCTATAACCTCTTCTTGTTCAAATTGTGGTTGTCCATTCTTATGATACCTATATGAGAGTTAGCTAAGTAAAAGAACAAATAGTATGACATAAATAAACATCTCATCAAGTTTGGTTGAGTGCGTGCCACCATATTTTATCTCTTTAGGAGATCATCGCTATCGTGTTAGCATATTGTTTTTACCAACTTATGTGGTATGACAATATAGGTTGCTTCTGGTTTATCTTGAATCATATCGTGTGATGCCTTGTTTAGGATCATTGTTTTGAAACACTAAAGTTCTTTGGAACTTTCATGAGGTTTTAAATTAGTTTAATGGTGTGAATTGATTGAAATTATTGATTTTACTCTGCAGTTTTCTGCGACGACTGTTGTACCGCGATTTTCATATTTTATTGGTAACTTCAGAAAATCTAAAACAATAGGGTTTGGAGTATAATTACCGTAGTACATGCACAAAATTGGCTAGATTTCGACGATTTTAGGTCGGTTAGAAAAATTCGTGAAGTCTCTTACCCGTTTTGATAGATTTGTTTATAAACTTATATGTTGCTCTATTTTACTCTAGTATTGTTCCCAATGCTTTCAAACTATTTTGTGGTTATATACTACTAAGTTTATACACATGTAATGTTATTATATAGGTGCTTGCTTGTGTGTTGATTTCTTATGATTGTTTCCTTATTTGTGACATTGATTGCTTCATATAGTTATGGGTAGGATTTTTTCTTAGTCGTTTCTTTCCTATAGAATCTATCCTTTCCTATCTTGAACCCTTGGAGATATAATGATGTGTTAAGTGGAATGTTTTACAACACAATGCATTTAGTAAGGGAATGCTCCACCTAATAGAAAAAAGGATGTGGAAGTATGAAGTGTTGCATGATGTTATGTATTAGATTACCCAACCTGAAAGTTGAAGTATCGATAGCTTAGTTTTAGTAGTATCCTTGTTGATTGAATACATGGGAGTATACATAGAGCATTAGTTCGTGCCCATGGAATCATTCTTCAAGGCAAGTAAAATGCCAGTGATAGAAAACGTGATTCACCTATCCTCATACATGGTAATTAATTGGAGTGCGAGGATGGATTGATCACCATTCCTACTACTCTTATTATTAGCTCTTATGGTTGGCTTTGCGAATCTTGAGTGCCTTTTTCAACCTTAGTAGAGTCGACGTTGAGCCTAAACCCCGAATGGTATATTGTTACACCTTCTAAAAGCATCCATTGCTAAGCATAGGATGTCTGGTGAGATGAATCCCAAGTGAATTATGGGCACTTGAAGTAAATGCGCTCCCTATTTACCCACTACGAGGAGTTTTGCTAGTTTAAGAAGTGCTTTCTAAACTATCAATCATGATGTTTAGAATGTGCTAGAGACATTGTGCCAATAAAGTCTAAAGGAAAACCAATAAAAGCTAAGTAGATCCTCGAAGTGACCTTGTCAATTTTCTTTTAAGGGTGGTAGCATCCTAAAGGATCGAGCCTTACTTTCTTTCTAGCCTTCCCAAATCTCGGGCGAGATTTCTTTTAAGGTAGTAATGTCATCATCCCAAAATTTTCCTAATTTTGGAATGTGAAACAAATGAATAAGATTGATTGATTGTTTGACTTTGTTGAAAATTCTCAAAGAGAAGAAACTTTTTGAATAGAAAATCCTCTCAACCTTGAATTCAAAATCTTATATTCTTTTGTTAAGACCTAAGTAGCCATATAGGCAAAAGGGCATGGATTGATTATGGATTGTAGAATTGGTGTGCAAGATTCAAAATGAAAATCATGAAGCATTCATAAGCATTTCATCCATGCAAAATTCTCACAAGCTAAATCCAAATCCTGGTATCTAAATCCTATAGTTGATTCGCCCAAATGTTTCTAAGGGGAAATTAAATTGACTTTATAAAACCCACTATTGCTAATACAGCGATTATTGCTAAATCATAGTCTAAAGAGATCCAATTAATACTACAAAATTTTAGAAACAAAATTGAGCTCATTTGGAGCTAGTATGAAAAAGTTATGAAATAAATACAAACACATAAAGATATAAGTAAAATGAAATATGCAAGGATTTATAAATTCACTACCCCCAAACTAGTAAAAAGATTACAAATTTGATCCTATAATGATCTATTCGATTTTAAAAAAATTTAGAAACAAGAATTATGTCATTTGAAGTTCGTATGCAAAAGATATGAGGAAAACAAGTATAAAATAAATAAATAAAAAAGCAGTGAACCATTCTGAACCAACCAGCGACGGGAGCACCAGCGCGTACAGGTCGGTTGCTCCAAAAGCGTCTGAAACTGATTTTCTATACCTATCTCTACTCAAACTCTTATAACTTTTTATCTACAACTCCGAATCGACTTCGTTTGTTTCTACTTGTTCCTTACTCCAAGGCCTATCTCTAAACCATCTAAATCTCCATATAAACTCGTGGAGCCACGGTTGTGCAGTTTCTATTCTCGAAATCCCGAATCTACCTATTCCGAATCTTGTTTAAGCTTTTTAACCCATCTAGACTTATCGTTTGCTTTGTCAAAAACGAAAGTTGAAGATCGCGTCGAAATCTTTCAATCCCGACAAACCTCACCTCTTTTCATCCACCACCGGAGAATTTCGTATCGCAATATTTCAGATCTTACGGTGTAAATCCAAGATGTACTCGCTCGTTTCTTCAAATCCAAATTCCTTTGGTGAGAATGTAGGAATAATGATTCCCCACAACTTTCATATTCTGAGTTTTCGATTTGACCTACGGTTGTCTTTCTAACACGGATCTATTTCTTGTCTATTACGAGCCAAAATAAGGTCGATCTCTTCTTCTAATGCCGGATCCTATCAGACGGTCGAGATCAATCAAACCGTCGTGCCATGTCGTTACCGGTCATCTTCCTCATCAACGCCACGTCAGCGTAAAGGTCAACATCTAGTCCCCAACATGCAAAAATCAACTGTCGATCGTGGAATATTCCTGGAATATTCCGTTCAATTAAATTTGCATATTATAGATCTAACTTTAAAATTCATTAGAAATTCATACCATGTCCAAAAATTACGTTATAATATATCAAATTGAAGATAATTTTACTTAGAATCATCTTATCAGAATAGATCTAACTTTTGCATGCGTAGTTACTGCAGTAATTTAATTAGTTTTAATAGTCTTTTAGGTTAATAAATTCATAAGATATTATCTGTAACTCCGAAAAATATGAATAATATATCAATTTGAAGCTACTGTAATGTACTTTAATAATATCTGGTTGGATCTAGCCTTTTGCAGATTATTTAACCCGTAGAAA